>BRZM01000011.1:2917946-3321072 GCA_033238685.1 Lates japonicus
ATCAATTACGTTGATTGTGTACTCCTAGGGGCACAGAACATGGAACGTAACAGCTCAATGGTTTTTAACAGGCTTCCACAAAGTGCAGTTCGACTTATCAGTTAAAAGTAAATGAAGCTAAGCATGGAATCTAGATATATTTATTTGGGGTAAGATGATTGCTCTGCAGTTAAATCTTATTCCCCATAAAGCCAGATACGAATAAATAAACAACATAGTTAGGCTTTGGGTTGACAGGAAAATAAAAGCATCTATCATCAGTATTTCTATACGCAGCAGTGTGATCTGTCTGTATAAATACATCAAATAAAGTATCCCTGAATCTGGGCTTCCTGTCTGCGGCTTGCGGCCTGCACGGTGCTCAGTTGCCAAGAGGTTTTAGGTTTCCCTCACTGTCTCTTGTCGCGTTGCCCCCCAGAATGGTATACCGCTATCATGTTGGAATTAGTTCTTCTCCTTTTCTCACAGCGTCAGCTGGGTAGCCCATTCACCTTTCCTCACCCAGGCTCCCCCATTGCGGCATGTATTTCGTAGCGTTGTTACTGGGCTGAGCATTTAGAGGTTAGCGTTTCTTGCCATGGCAGCTATTGCTTGTGGCCTCCCCTCGGTGGCCTGGCCTGACAACATGAGCCACTCTTCACACACACCCTCCAGCGTCCCCAGGGCGATTCCCCCTCCTTCCTCTAACCCCCTTCACTTAGCCTTGGTTGCCTCAATCGGGTACTTGGGACCCCATGTAGTATAGTTCTGGCTTTAATTGATGGCTCCTGGTTGGTGCTCACTGTCTGAGGACAATGGCTCCAGTTAAATGTAAATTTCAGTGTCAACAAAGAGCATCACTATGTATTTTATTTACATAGACATGGACAGACAGATTCATTCTAGTGAAACCTTGTCTCATTAGCAAGGTTGAGGCTCCTGTTTCTGCATTCTCCATGTCACCACCTCTCACTGATTGGCCAGACAACTGCCAACAACCATCAGGCTCAAGGAAAAACTCAATGTGATGTTTCCAGCTCAGGACCCTTGGTGAACTCTATTTTTTTAATACATGCTAGCATGTGACTCTAGGAGACCAGCAGTGTTGGTCAGTTGATTTGATCACACACACTTTGTCAGACCAAATATCTTGAAAACTATAGGATGGATTAAGGTGCATCTAGGTACAGACATTCATGGTCCCCAGGGCTGAATCTACGGCGTGGACTTTTCCTGTAGCTCTCTGCTGATGCTTGTGGTTAGGATGCTAGTGGCAGGCTGAGCTGAGGTGTGGTAACATTGACTCCAGCACCACTGTGCCTAAGTACAACAGGCGAGAGACACTAACGCCTTGTTATTTGTTGGGAGGAAGGGTCACAGATAATGAGAGCAGAGATGAAACAGTCTACAGTTTGGATGGATGATAAGATATAGGAATGACGGTGCAGGAAGGCAGTGGAAGAGCGCGTGTGCCACTTTACAAAGATAGAGTGGAAAGAGAAAATATGACTTATCTCTGTGGCCCAGTTCTGTGAATCAGATGCCTCGCTAATCAGCTAATAAACCAGCCAGCAGATTCTTGATGACTGATTTTGTCACCTTCTGCTGCGAAGATGACATGCAAGAGGACCCATGACAATTCTCTTATAAATAAACCTACTTGAGGACATTTTCTGAGATCCCTAACATATTAAGTATTAATAATAATGTGCTACCACCACCCTGTTGTGACTGTAACTCATGATTGGCAGATGGCGTATTTTGGGAGAACCATGGAGGAGTTAAAGATGTTGGTAATCTTAGCTCCCACCCCACCCAAGAGTCTAGTGAGTCTTGAGGAGGTGGTGTTTTGGCAGAAGCAAAGGTCAGGAGTGACAGTTGTCAGACCCCATCATACCATTTGGATGGAAAGTGATACCCACAGACAGCTGAGGCTGCTTCTGTCACTCTCAGGGTTAATTTGGGCGTCTTAACATTCTTTGCTGGATGGTTGTAATGAGCGTGGAACTGGGGGTAAATGAAATCTCAGCATCTGTGTCTCATACTCTCCCCCTTCTGTCTTTCTCACGCACACACGAGGTGCACTTTCACCATCGAAACCACAGAGCAGATTCCGGAGATTTGTCATGCCAACCGCTAGATCACCGATACCACATAACTCACTTTTCAATCCTTATTCCACTGTCACTGAGGCCATCCTCTCTTCCCACAGTACCTCGCTTCCCCACCCATACCTCCTGGGGCCCATCTGATGAGCCCCTCAGGTGACACCCTCCTTCTCCCTGCGTATCAGTGGGCCCCTAAAATAAACAGGAGGAATTGGGATGAGTTTTCTGGACACCAGATATTCCTTCTCCAAATAGGACAACAAGTTCCACAAATGCCAGCGCTGTGTGGATACAATAGAGATCCAGAATGGGCCAGGCAGCGAGTGGCTGCCCCAATGGGTGATACTGCATAATATCCCAAATATAGTGGTGTGCAGTTCTCTTGTGATAGTGATTCTGTTTCCATCATTTGGAATGATTAGACAAAAATGTGGAGTGCACTGATAAGTTTTAAAGGATATTTCAAGATCATTTGTTGTTTTGTATGCACTGTATGGTACCCCAAGACAGCAGTGTTGATGATCCGATCATAAAATATCTTGAAAACTTCTTTTGAATTGCTGTGGAATTTTGCACAGCCATTCATGTCCCCAGAGGATGTATCCTCTCCTTTGGTGATACTCTGACACATTTTTTCCCACTTATCTGTGAAATATCTTTATATGTAATTGGAGTACTAGTTGTGTACTGGTTTATTATAAAGGATTACTACTACTTGTTTCAGATATGTTCCTCTCGGTTTCTACAAATAAGTATCTCAGATAATCTGGCTACAGACACAAGCATTAACAACCCTGTGTGCTCTTGTGCTGTCAGACATCGTTATTGCTATCAGTAATTATCTGACTGATGATCTGCTTGACAAAATACGAAGTTGAAAATTCTGATAAATAAATTCTTTAATTATGGAATATGCCATCCTCATTGGCTGGCGGCTGCTGTATCCTGAACGGCCTGCTCTCAGAAGGAGAAAGCATCACTGGCATCCATTGGTGGCCATTAGTGCCAACACATCAGGATATACGTGAAAGAGTCATTATTCACACTGTAACATTATAAGTGTGGGAAGAACGCGCAACATTCATTAGTTATGACGGTAAAGCAGACTGCACCAAACTCTTAAATCTAATACAATCAACATGTCATTGCTAATCATCATTACTGTTATTTATGAAGTAATTATTGTAGGTTTTAGCATTTCTCCTCCCTTATCTTTGTATTCATAAATTCCTTACATAGTGCTTGCATAAAACTACTTTTATCAGTTGGAAACAGGCTACGAGGGCTATTCCCTGAATTCATTTTGTCTTTGAATACAGGGTGAAGAATAATGATAATAGTGGTGTTAAGGAGAAGGGGGCGGGTGGTTGAATCTTAAAGCCTTTCTCTCTGCTGGGCTCTTGTTTACATTCCACACCCCAAGCCCCCTAACCGAGATCTCAAGCGCCTAATCTCATCAGTAAATTCTGACTGAGACAAATATCTCCCTCATAGTAGATATTCTTAATCTTTTGTGTTCATACTCTCTCTCTCTCTTTTACACACCGTGCATATACATACACCCCACACACACCAAGAATTGTACAGGCACCCCAGTTCCAGTCGTTTCCCTGCCTGTCTTGTCTTTTGTCCACTTTGGCAGATTGAACTTTGGTTGAACTTTTCTCTGCTGTGAACTAGCAGCACTTCAGCAGAAATGAGAATGGAGTCACATTAACACTTCTCTCTCTTTCATTTTCTCTTTTGTTCTGTCTCCTCTCTCTTCTTATTTCACTAAATTGAGACACATCAAACCCAACTACAAGACTCTGCTAGATGGGTTCAGATTTTCATGGATGGGTTGTGTGTGTGTGTGTGCTGTCAGTTCAACAGGATAACAGTATCTTTGTTCAGTGTTGCAACATTTGGCTGACAGGACACACACATACCTCCTTAACACACCCAGAGAGGGCCTTGGGGCAGAATAGGAGGTGGATAAAAAGCCGGCAGGTGGACAGACAGACAGACAGAGGAAGACAGACAGGGATGGATATGCCTTCCTTGTGAGCCACAGAGCAGAGCACAGGCGTCCAACTGTGAGACCCTGACCCGTTCGTGCAGCTATTATGGATGGGATCAGTGGGTCTGTAAAGGCCAACTGCCTGGCCTGTTGCACTGTTCCAGTCTTCAGCTAAAACCAGACAATGTTCCTCTCTGAAGGCTGTGAACGTCTGCTTAGTGGGGCAGCTAATCTAATTTATGTTCTTTTTCAGTGATTTGCTGATACAGTTGATTTGTGTGTGTGTGTGTGTGTGTGTTTCTCCAGTTGTCCTTTCTGTCACAAGGTTGTGAATTCAGGATATTTCCTGCTACTTAATTCACTGGGCTATATAGATGGGAAGGACAGCCCCTCAGAAAAGAAAAAAAAAAAAAAGCACAATGTGCTGTGGGTTCCTGTGTGTGTGTGTGTGTGTGTGTTGGTGTACATATATATATATATATATGCTTTTATATACCTACATATATGCATGTTTTCCTGCCTTAGCCCTTCCTGTGCTCATTGTCGTTCAGCAAACACGCAAGCACATATACAAACACGTTTCGACAATTAATAATAAGATGATATTACTAATTTGCCATCTGTGACATAAAACAATAAACTCTCAACATTAAGTTTAATAGTTATACTCTAATCCGTTGATATCCTCCTTCAATTTAATGAAAATAGTGGTTTGGTTACAAATGGACTGCACTTATCTAGTCTCGACCACTCAAGTACTTCACTACAGATCCACATTCACCCATTCACACACATTCGCCTGACACTTGTTCCATATATACTAAGTGCCCTCTAACACCATACACTGAAATCTGCTTTGATGCTACATCAGGAACGTCTGCTGTTGACATTTTGGTTTTTAGTAAAATGTCTTCACAACAATGGATGCATTGCTATAATCTAGTACCCCAACAATCATTCTTCTGGGATCTAATGTTATAACTTTTATTCCAGCTTACCGTCGTCAAACTTTCAAGCGTGGCCAATCTTTGGTTTAATGACACCTGCAAAACATCGGCGACCTCAGAATTATTACTTGTGTTTAGTGCTTGTGATCATTGGCAAGTCAGTAGATTTAATGACAACACTGAAATTGTATGGTGATTTAAAGGAAACTCACCAATTTACACAAAATCTGCTAGTAGGTCTTGGTGAGTATTACTACAACAGTATAACAGATTTGTAACAAGAAATGTTAATAGATTTATAGCACATGGCTCTGGAAGGCTACAGCTATTGAGTAGCCATGTTGTATAATTAGGAAATATATGAGTTAAGGAAGAATCATGTGGAATAAAATCACAATATCTCTGGTTCTGCTGCAATTTTTAAATCTTTTAACTTTATTCATTGTATTTAAACAGTGTCATTGGAGTGCTAGCGTTATATCAGTGTAAGGAGTATACTTTTCTTTATATTTACTTATATACATCACATTCACGTTTTGAAATATTTATATAACCATGTACATCAGTGATAAGTGGGGTCCTCCTGTAGTCTCATACCGTCACCTTGATGATAAGCTCTGTCTTCATGTGCTGAGCTGCCACTGGGAATAAGATGTGATGCGCATATGGCAAAGTGCTTGATCTGTAACACTCTTCTCACTACTGAGTGTCTGGACATGTTTGACATTAGCATGACCCACATACATAACAGGAAACATCTAAAAAACTGAATGTAGAGAAGGCCATCAAGGAAGGTGATAATTGGGAACTTACAAAGGGACCTATTCTCTGATCCCGGACCATATACCCCGGAGAGAAAACAAACAGAGGCTCCAAAGCACAGGGAGGTCGATGTCCCTCTTGATAAAGCGATGCGCTTGTCCAATCACTTATCCTCAAATACCCAACAGAGGGGTTGTTTTCCTACAAACAACAGCCAAATCAGTCCAAGCCCATTAGTAAATACTGGGCCATCAGATTGGCAGAGACAAAGGTGTGAAGTAGTGTCAGAGGATTAGGCACAAAGCTTTTCTTTTCATTGTTTTTGGTTGTAAATTGACCTGATAGAGTTTTAAATTTCATTTTGGTACAACATTTAGAATCAATAGCTGTTGAAAACGTGCAATCAGCATAATTAAGCACTTCAATTCCGTAAGTTTTCAAAGCCGCCCAATGTCAAACTGCTAGAATAAAGGTTGCTAATACCTTCAGATGACACTATAATTTTATCAGAATTGAATGTTTTATAGCAAGGCACTTTTCTTATTTTCCCAAATTCCACATCTCAACCCATCTCCTTCTTTTGCGATGGGATCAGATTGACCATTCAAGAGAACGTAACGAATGTACGACTTCATGATTCTTCTGGTTGGTTTTAATGTTCACTTCAAAGTAGATACAAATAAACCAACAAACGCCTCAAACTTCTGATTAATGGGTATGATGTGAACTGATGATACAAATACTATTGCGGCGCGCAGAGTACACAATGTTCTCAAGCCAAGTCAATCTATACCATGTCAAGTTTGTTCTTCTACAACACAGATGGAAAATTCAACGCACCGTGTATTTTCTATCCGTGGTGTGCCGCCTCTTGCCAATTCTGGGATTGTCCAACCCCCCAGCGACCCCTTAGGGATAGCCGGGTATAGATAATGTAGCTACATTTTATTTTCTAGTTCGCACTGAGTAAAACAGTTTTATAGATTCAATTACAAACATACAATTGAAGAAAACACATGAACTGAATAGGCAACATTTCACGAAGTTGACTTAAGAGTGGGAAATATATTCCCTGGACACTAAACGCCTCTAGGACTGCTATTGTTTGGCTGTATACTCAGTGTCCTAATTGCACACAAAGGACTTTGTTGCAACCAGTTGGGTGTAGACCAAGAATCATATCATCCAGTCTGGTCGAACTTAGTGGTCTGATGGTGGAATGACATCCATGTAGCTCTTGTCAGGAGAGCTGTTTATCATACCTCTGGCCTCGCTCATTCCTGCCACAGGGGAAGAAGGAGTCTGAGCCGAAGGAATTACAGCGTGCTCTGGGTCAGACTCTGCAGCACCAGACTGGCCAGAGTTCGCCTGCAGAGGGCAGTCGTGTTTATATTTAATCTCAAAGAAATTATTCTGTTTTTGCACTTTGTGACCTCTCGGGTTTTGTTTCTGTGACTTAAAGCTTTGATGGGTTTATTTTCTGAGCTGGGTTTCCCTCTCCAACGCAGCATGAATCCATTACAGGCGTTTTCTCATGGCCATACAAAATTCCCCAAACAAGCTAAGTACTCAAGTCAAAGGCCTAACAAGTATAAACAGCAGCTCGATTCATGACAAGATAAAGACACATCTCTGCCAAGCGCTTCTGGAAAAATCAGCACTTTCTGAGGTTAAGACTGACACACCATGCATAGTGAGGCAGGAGGCGTGTGTTAACAGTGTGCCACATGACTCCGGGCACAGGCGTGCCTGTGGATCTGACGACTACCACGGTGGGTCAGGTGTTTTCCTACCCCTATCCGCTGCATGCCGTACATCACCTTGACTTTCATCCGTCCAACACCTTCCCTCAACCACATTTGTGTTTTTTTTTTGTTATGCAATAGTTGCCCAGCTGATTACTTTTGCTCCTCTTTTTTCCTCTGCTGTCACGGTGGCACCACTACATACCTCAAGAGGACTACTAGCCCCTTTTTGGCGTTGGTCCATTTAGCAGTCTCAGAAGGGACCAGCATGTGGGCTTCATAATAAAATCATCTTTGCCCTGGGGTGCTGAAACTCCTTTCTCCTGACAGTTTCACTTGCCGGGGAGAAAAAAGGAATGTGGGAATCTGGCAAAGACATGCTCTCACTGTACTACTGTATGCTGTAACTGTAACACAGAGGGTATGTAAAATCGTACTCACGTTTGTGGTGTGTTTTAGAGACTCTCTTGGAACCAAGTACCACCTATGCAGTGAGTATGAAACTGTAACGGAACTGAAATGTGCCCTCATTTTTATAAATTAGATTGTGTGGGCCCACAATATCAAATTCAACAGATACATAACACACAAGTAAAATGCAAACATTATCACCAAAGTACAGAAATAAACACCCCAATAGTACTTGTCATGTCAATATATCATTATATTATAGTAAATCATGGCTAGGCCCTAATTTTGGTTACTTGGTAAGTTGGTGGTTTGTATTTTATTTGATCCATATGTTTTGAATCTTGCAGTAACAGGCTATCAAATATATTTGATGCCAGAAATGAAATATTAAGCAGCCTGGAAATATCTCTAATTGTAATTAAATACAAGAATATGCCAATTTATACCAGCTGCTGAGGAAGCATTCAGATCGAGAGAAAAGTTAGTAAAAGCGGAACAACAGGAGTCCCCAAGTAGAGCCACTTAGAGTACACGTGTTTATTTTCCACCATATTTAATGTTCATAATTTCACTAGACTCTTCACTGGACAGTGAGAGGGAATGAGTGTTTATTCCACACGAGAGAGAGCAACTTTTATTTGGCCTGAGAGTGGGGCGGTGGGAGGGTAGAAGCTGGAGGGAGAGGAGAGGGTGGGTGGAACTTGCAGAGTTGCACTTTGGAATTTCATTGAGAACTCAGGCACCAGGTTAGCATCAGAACTGATACCTCTTTGATATTGGAGACTTTCTCTCTCCTCTCTCTCTCTATTAGGATTTACCTTCTCCCGCAGACCTTTGTTTCAAGCCAGCATCTGGAGTATACCGACACTGTGGATCTACATAGAACCCTACGGTAAGTTCAACGACATTTGTGAGGATTGAACAGGAGAGATGTATCATTTCTTGTGAAACTAACATTTCTAATTCTGCAATCGTCATCTACAAAAGATAAACACGTCTCTAGTAAAGACATTTGTGGCGGAAGAATCCTGTCTGAGCTGCAGAGCTGATTCAGAGATTGTGCAAACTCTGATCAGTAAAAATGTTCCTCAGAAGCTCATGAAAAATTAGTGACTGGATAATAACGCTTCATACATCTGATCTGCATGGTTTTATTTTTAAAACCGTATAGTGAACAGGAGATTAGACTATTAAATTCAGTAAATCCTTTGAAGGTTTTATTGACTTATTTTAAGAGCTTTTCTTGGTCGTGAGAATGAATTCAGTACAAATGCAGGAGCCAAGAGCTGCGGTGCGTTTGGCTGCTGACTTCTCAGAGTGCGCTTGTGAAAAAGTTAACTGTTTATTTTGTCTGCGCAGGCGCACCAGCCACACTGGTGCAATCGGCCTTATATTTTTAGTGCAACTATTGATTATGAAAGCTTACTATGTGGACTTTATTTTATATTTTACTGCTTCTGATTGGCTGTTTTGTTTTTCTTGGAAAACACTTTTTTTTGTTGGGTTGGGGGGGGGTATATTTAGTTGAAAATTTTGTTCTAAGTTTGTCAGATGTCTTCTTTTAAATTGACATGTTCTGAGAACCAGTTTAAATAACACAGGAGATAATGGAGTTTGAATTTGCGTATATTTGGGGCCAGGGACGCTGGGGGGGCACCTTTTGTCTGCATGTGGGAATGTTGTAGTGTCGGGTGGGGGTGGAGGTGCTGTTGTTCCCCGTCTGCCGTAAACAATGCCCCAGTGTTTATGGCTCGTGCTGGACTCTGGTTCTTTTGTTCCTCCAGGCCCCATGGCTGCTGCGCTTTCCCCACAAAAGCGTGCGCTCCTGGAAGAGAGAGAGAGAGAGAGAGAGAAAAAAGCCGCACCACGCTCTGGACTCACCAGTGTCTCACAACAGGCTCCAATACTCCCCACGGACAAGCGTGTAACTAATCAGATAAAGATCCCTCGTGCACGCGTGTGTGCATTAAATATAAATTCTCAGCAGATAAGCTGCATTAAAGAAATCTCACTGATGAATAATTTCCCGCTAATAATTTAAACTCCACCACTAATCCTGTGTCCCAATTAAATATCCATGGCCGGTTTTCCCACCGCACACACACTATATGCTGTGGTTCATGATTCAAAGATGTGTTTTCACCTGCACTCATGAGTCTAAATGTCCCTTACACTGAATCATGCAGATGGAGGAAGATGTAAACCCTTGAAGTAATGGAGATACAAAGTAGTAACAAACTACAAAAAAAAAAACCAGCAACATGGCATTACTGAATCTTGCCGCGAGATAACAAAAGCATTAACGTTCCTGTTATCTTTATGTCGTTGCGGCGTTTTGGAATTTAATATTAGTTTAGAAGTGCAGTGTGTGTAATTTGGTACTTGAAAGACTTTTTGGGGAAGTTCACAAGAAATAGGAACCATATTCCCCCCTTTCATTTCCAACCTTTGAGCAGGGCCCTGTGCCCGGCAACGAGAGGAGGCCCTCGAGTTTTCCTCGGTTGTGTGGGCTCCTGTGCCTCTCCGGGAGCCGCGCCCGCTCCATTGGAGCTGCACATTCCTAAAAGAAAAGTTTAAGTGAAAGTGAAAAGGCAGTACAATTCCAGAGTGTTGGAGAGGTGAGAGAGAGGGGTAGTTGGGACAAAAAGCCCACCGCCCCCCATCATCAATGGGTTCCGTTAATGAATGTTCTGAGATAGCCCTTCGCCGGTAGTGAGAGACGTCAGTCTTAAATCTTGTTTTCTGCTCTTTCATGGCGACAGCTGAGGCTTTCGCCATAGCCGTCACCATTGTCTGCGATCAGAATAAGCCTGTGTGACAGCTAATCTGGTGGGGCTTTACATCTGTGCCGCAGCCACCCCAAACACCACAACACACCGCAAACCCTGCCACAACCCCACTAACCTTAACCCCTCTGAATGGATACACCCCGTCTCTACCCCCCACCTTGCGACATGGTCTCCATTAGAAGCCAGATGGCTGTGATATGGTGGATTGGATGTCGAGAGTGAGATTAATTGGAATAAATTGCAAAATATTTGAGCAAACAGGTGGGAACAGAGAGGCCAGATTGTGGGCTGTTTTGTTTAGGCTGTGGATTGATGTCATCAATAGTTTATGGGTGAGACATTTAGCCTTGCTGTTACACCCTTCCTTCATTGACCTGGATGTCAGTCTAGCAGGCCGCTGATTCAGTTTTTTAATTTTCTTTTTGAAGACAAAAAGGGCCAAGGTAGAGGTGACGGTTGAGTTTTTCTTTCATGGATAGTCTGAAGGTGGACAGAATTAAAAAAAAAAAATCAATTCCGCCTGTGAGCTAGTTTATATCTATCTGTAAAGACCTTCAGGGTGGCCCTGGTTTACCCTCAGGGCATATGGTCATAGCAGGCTCCTCGTCTATTAGGACAAGGGGCTATTGAAGAGCCTATGCTGCTAGCCCAGGGCCACCAATTTACAATACACCTAATCACGCTCACATACAGACTGCACGTGTACATAAAACTCTCCTCCACCCGCCTCCTCCCACAAGCTGTTGTAGCAGCCTCCATCTGCCGGTCAGTAAAAACAGACAGGATGACATCACTTCATCACCCGCACTCCTCTTCCTCATACTTTTCCCTCAGTATCATTCATCCTGTAAGCACCACCAATGCAGGTGCACTGGCAGATGGCGTCAGTGCTCCCGGGTCAGGCGTGGCGTCTAGCCGAGGATTGGGCGGGGGTGGAGCAGGGCTTCAATGGTCAGCTTCTGTGTTTTATCGTCCTTATTTCATTTGTACCCATTTAATTGGCAATTCCTGCAACTGTGTTTTTGTTGACGCCGTTGGAAAGTCTCAGTGGAAACTGATCTGACACACACTGGTTGAAAGGCGTGGGGTGGCTAGCACTGTGACCGAGTCAAAGCAATACTCAGATTCATACTGGATTAGTGGTGTGAGGTTAAGATGTGCCTTCTCCTCGCTGATATTCAGCGGAAGGTCAAGGTTCGTCTAAAAATGCTTTAAACCCACAACTCTAGGTTACCAGTGAGTCATGTTGTACATTGTGGTTTTTGCTGCAGTGTGTAAACATATGGTAACATAGATTTGATGGTAAGATAAGATTTAATCCTTGTTTACTTACAGTTCCCATGTGAGTGTGAGAAAGTGAAATCACATGTTGGCATAGAGAACAAAGTTAGGCTTAATTATAGCTTCATGGTAATCCACATATCTTATGGAAGGTTTATAAGTTATACCCTTGTTGAGACAAAATTGATATTCACTGATCAGCATCTACAGAGGATATTTTCTGTCCTTCCTGGATGTAAAAATAGCCTTCATAATTCGTCTTCTCTGTATGGATCACCTCTAAAAATAGGACCTGGCTTTCGTGTCCTGTTTTATTTTAACTGCTTTATATTTATCTCTCTGAGTTTGATCAGGCCCAAGGTTTGTTTAGATACCCTTGACAAGTAACTGGTCTGCTGCTACAAGGTGGGCGAGAGACAATAGAAAGGTGAAGCTGGAAAAAAGGCTGGTCAGCATACTCGTCAGAGAAGGTTATAATGCTTGCATTTTATGGGTACAAAGACTTTTATTTTACTAAAGAAATAATTTTCATAGACCAAACTTTGGTGTACTTTAAGGTATATATTGGGAAATGTCAAAATTTAAACGTATCTTAACTATAGTTTAGCTGGCATGGCAGTTAGTGCTAGAGCTACTTTGATAAGTGGGCTACTTACTTTGCTTCAAAGTTTAGGAGTGTTTATTCTCAATTACTGAATTTAACTTTCTGCTCCTAGATTTATATATGATAACAAACTAATTGTGAAGAGATATTTGCTCATCAAAACTAATATATATTTCAATCACAGGAAATGTCAGTCAGGTATGATTATAGCTTGTACTTGATTAGCTATTTCTTCTCACTAACTACCTTTAACTTGATTTGTTTCTTGTTTTAAGCTATGTATTTAACAGTTTTGTTTTGAGTGATACTTTTATAACGGCACTAATTTTAAATTACTTTAGAAATTATACACCTAGATGACAATACAAACTTTTATAGTAAAAGTAACTGTCAACAAATCGATTCTAGTCACTAGCTATTCCATCTATGGTACGTAAAATATACATAATTTTAAAACACAAGAAAAGACAAATACAAGAACAAAGTCTGTCGACTTATAAATCATATTCACCCAAGATTAATTCATCACAGAAATACGTCAGGGAAAATATCTTGTCTAGACTTAATTAATGTTTCAGTTTTGTGATACTCGACACACGAGCAACAACAAGCCCTGTAATGAGCTTACTTGGTCATGATTCTGTGGCTCAAGAGTTATCTGAAAGGTCTGAGGCTTCCCCGTTTCCCATAGACGATCATCTTGTACAGGCCTCTTAAAACGTAAGGTACAGTGTTGTTTAGTCAAATTAGTTTCCATTTGAGAGACAGCACTGGGGCATATGATTGAAAGGTGCCCTCAACCCGCCTTGCATAGCCAACTGACTGCCGATGCTGCTTTGCTGGAAATAGACACTGTTTGGTCCTGAGTTGGAGTGTTAATAATAAACTCAGAAACATCTCACCTGTCTTGCTACATGTCTCAAATGTAGAAGTCTGACGAAATATAGACATGAGCAGAAAATTGACTGAAAGTCTGCCGTGGTTTAATAATCCAGACCTCTCTGACCTTGCACAGAGGCTGTCTGAGTGTTGCATATTGATGATGGAAATACACCACACCCATAAAGACTGTAGGCTGGTACCACTAAAAGATACCACTCTCCCATACAGGAATGCTGCTCTTTAATTTGTCCTCCTATAGGATTACCAGGCAGGTCTCTGTTAGCTCAGCTCAGCCAAACCTGTGAATCAGGAGCATACAAGTGCATAGCTGGGTCAAGTGTTCCCTGCGGTGGGCTTTTATTGGGTTTCGCTCTGAGCTGCCACTCCCTGGTTGGGCCCATTCCCTGAATTCTGAGCCCTCGGATAAAAGCATTGAATGAGTTTGTGGGGCTCATGGAAAGGTCCAATCTGTACCCCCATACGAAACAAATTCAGTAAGAACTTTAGGTGTAACCTCAAAATATTCAAGACAGACAAATATTTCCAGTTTAGTTCGGCGTGGTCAGAATAACACAGTGAGACTGGGCGTTAGTCAGGATCTGAGGTCTGGAGATCCTCAGGCAGGACGATCAGCTGAGCTGTCAGGCATGGAGATAAGGTGTTGGCTCTGGTGGGTGCTAAGTTCCGCATGCACCAGCACAGGCTGACAAATGTAGAAACACCAACTCTTCACAACCGTCAGTGTCACTACAAAAGACAACTATGAGGATAAATTAGTTAAGGCTTATGTAATAGTGTGCATGTTCTTTATCTGTATTTTAATTACATATATGAGAGGAAATGTTATCAGTTAGGATTGATTAGTTACCCAATATTATCTCGTGACACTGTAGCCTAGGTGGCATTTCTGATATGAGGTAAAAAAACTGAGGAAATTTGTTGTGGTACTTGTTTTGTTGGTTACTTGTTATGTATTCACTTGGCTGTGGACTCTAGGCTACAGGTACTTAGCAGTGTGTTGTCACTGATAGCCATCTTAGTGGGCGACAGGCAGGTGTTTCCTTGTTGGACTACCTTGGTGGGGCGGCCCCACTGTATCAGGAGAGTAATTGAAATAAGGTCACCATCCGGTGGACCAATGTCTGCTCACAGTCACACACAGATTACCGTGTGCAATTATGACCCTGGTGTTTGTTATCTGGCATTTTGACATGAAAAGAGACTTTGCAGTCATTAGTCAGCAGGTGCTCAGTCCTGTCGATGTGACTGACCCTCTCATAAATCTTCCAACAACAACTCCTTACAGAAGAGTGAGATGAAATAGCTCAGTTACTGTCAAGTGATGTCTTCACGGGGCTTTCTCTTTTTTTCTTATGGCGCATGTTATTTAGAAACTATTCATTTTACATTGTTTCCATTTCGTTTCCACGATGCAATACCAGACAGCAGTTTTAGAATGTCATTTGAAGTGTTTTGGTAGACTTTTGATTTGTCTTAAATACAGCATAAATATTCAATTCACTCAAATGTTCCATTGTTTCTGGGCGTTTTCAGTGTAATGGCTTTGTTGAGCAGCAAAATGAATAAGATCTATGCTGTTTTTATTTTATACTGTACTTTTATACTTTTAATTTTTTAATATAATTAAGTCACTGATTGAATAATTCACTATTCTATGTAGCTTCATATAACTTATTTTATTGACAATGCTGATCCTGGTAAGCATAGATCCCTTCACTGTGGTGGGGAGTTCAGAGCCCTGCAGGCAGTACATTTCTCATATCCTCAGAGCAACGCTTTGCCCGTTCTGTTCTCCAGTCTTACCGACAGATGCGGACCCTGAGGGTCAGACCTCAGCTAATTGTGGGCCTGCAAGTGAACATTAGCTAATAGACAGAATGAATGAGGAGGAAGACAGGTAAATGTCTCAAAGACAAAAGAGGTAGAGTTGCGGAGTCTGAAGCGAAAACATGTTGATCATGTTTTCTTTCATAAACAGCATCATTAAAACAATATATAAAATTGTATAAAATGTATAAAACGTACTCAGACATTGTTACTTATATACCACCCTCATGTCATTTACATAACATTTTCCTCAGCGGCGGTAGCATTTCCACGCTGATGCGAGCTGATTTTGTGTGGGATAGTCACCCCAGGTAGCGGATGGTAGATCAGGTAGCGGGAAGAGAGAGGAGAGGAGAGAAGGCAAAGGGGCCCATCCTGATCACAAAAGTGTTTGAGGGTCAGGAGGTCAGGAAGCATCTGCTCCGGCCCTGAGGGGACATTGCCGCCGCTGGGAGGACCTGTTGCCGTGGTGTGTGTGTTGCTGAGCTTTTTTCAGGCGTGTGGGTGGATCTTTGTCTCAGACTGGACTGATTTCAGGACAAAGGGGATCTATTACAGTTGATTAGCATGGGGTGACACACACACACACACAGTTAAAACCCTCAGTTTCATTCGCCTTACAAAGACTGAGTGGGGCTTTTCACATGAGAAAAGTGAATTCTCTGAGTTATTCAGTGTGTTTTCATGGTAAAAGTAAAACAGAAACTTCAAAGCGACTAAAGCACAATCTTCTGCAAATGTGACCTCTGGGCTCGATGGTAGAGGCATGGGGCTGCAATAAAAACTCCCTAATTTGGTCCTCACCTACTTCAAGTCAACAATTTTCCAGCAATCCTGTGTGACAAGGAGCATGTAAAAACACCAGGGCTGTAAAAGTCAACACAGGAGAGAAATAGAAAGCAAACGAAGGCTGAATGTGAGACAGGAGGCGACTAGAGGAAAGCCTTGTAGGAAAAAAAGAAATTAAAGAGAGACAGGTAAGGAAGAGAGAATTAGAAGGGTATGGTGGTTGAGGTGGGGGTTTGAAGGACAGAGATTTAGCTGACTTCACATGGGTTCTTTATGTCCCTGGAGGAGAGGTTGGCTTGTCAGCACCCCATCTGACAAGGGACAGAGGGGAGGGAGGGAAGAGTTAAGAGGAGGGAGAAAGGAGAAGGGGAGGAGGAGGAGGAGGAGTCCTGTCAACAGCTGCCTTCAGTAACATGCGCACCTGCCCTGTGGAATACTAGAGGCCAACAGATGCCCTCACACACATAAACACTCATGCTCACATGCACAACTACACACTCTCACAAGCCCCAATTAAGCATAAGCACTTTTTGGTTGACTTTAAATGTCCTACATGAACTTTACCTGATGTGTACAAGCTGCATATTAAATAATGTCTGAGGCGCTGTGCCATTGAAATCAATTTAAATGAAATCCTCTTGATTTGTCTTTTTGGTAAGTTGGGAAGTTCTCACTATCAATGATTTGACTGTGTGACTGCTTGTAGCATCTGTCCTTGGTCTGGATGGGAGGGAAGCACCCAGGGCTTGGGGCCTGAATGGGGTGCTTCATTATAGGACATCAAGTCGGCACAGTCACTTGATCCTCCTTGATCATTCTGGGATGAGTGCGGACAGTGAGGCGAAGGTGGATGAGACTGGCTGTTCACAATGAACATTTTGTGGCGTCTGTCCCAGCAGAATGTGTTTTTCAAGGTTCTGAGGGAGTCTAATCCAGAGAGACAACTAGAATAACCACGCTGTCCCTCTCCTGCAGTGGGACTTTTTGCTGGGCGGGAAATTTTGAGTCCCCTCCCTTCTCTAACTCTCCTCCCCACTCCCCTTATTCCCCTTTTGTTTAGATAATTGTTCCCAGTTTAACCAACAAAAATGATCCCATTTTCTAATCATGCTTCTTCCCCTCCTCCTCCTCTTCTCCCAGGTGTCCCAGTGACTCGTGAGGCAGTGGTGCAGTACCGAGCCTGCAGCCCTTCACCCTGCCGAAGCGGTGCGAATGCGCCCATCTCCCATAACAGCCACGTTTGATTTCCGCTGCGTGTAGCCTAAGTTCCTGAGCCGGCTATGCCTGACCTAACCACGCGCATGGCTCCCCTATGCGCAGTAGACATGTGATCTCATTGCCCTGACTGCCTACGCTGCGCTGCCTGGGGTGGTCAGGTATGCCGCTATAACTTTATCCCCCAATGCCTTTTTAATACTCTCTTTGCCCTCATATCACCATGAACCACTTGTTACTAACAACCCTCTTTTGCTGTAATTGTTTCAAGGCCAAAACATGTGCCAGCTTGCCAACCCATGTGCTTCCAATCCATGTGCAAATGGCGTGATGCTCTGCCTTTGATTCCACCTACATCTGCCTGCCCACCGCTTTCCACGGTCAAACCTGCAAACCCAGGAGCGTCAACGAAGTGCGCCAGACCCCCTCCCACCTGCCTGAGCAGCGTGCGTGGTGAAGTGTTTCGTACCTACGCTGTCCTCAAAGAGTACAGGCCCAGCACTGTAGGACCCCCACCATGCCATGCAGCCCCTCGCCATGCCAGAATGGGGCACCTGCGTCAGAAGGGAGACTTTCGACTGCGCGCTGCCTGCCAGGTATCACGCAACATCACACGAAATAACAGAACAATAGTGGTGTAGTCTATTGACATATGAGTTGTGTCTAGCTAATGTCGCATATAACCCACCTTTTATTTCATGTTAACAGTTGACCTACAAAACCAGTCTGTTGTTGGCAATGAAATCTGATTGGGTGGAATTCGTCCCCTCCTCTCTGCCAGTCCCCACTGGCAGGATGCGATCACCTGAACGTTTCTTTTGATAATCACTAACAAACCCCCACTACATAGGAATACTTACAGAAGATATGTGGATGCTTGCGCCCCTTTCATGAGGTCAAACACACACAAAGAAATGTCTTGTTTTCAATAAATGCACCAGTCTGTTTGGTATCTTTATTGTGCTAGCACCATAACCGTTACAGTTTGTGTAAAACTATGTAGTTACTGTATTATTAAAAGCGGGAGGTAACTGTGGAGAAATCTTTCAGCCTTCTCTTTACCACATCATGGTAAACACAATCCTATTTTTCTGGAGTTCAATGGATCATTATTTTCAAGCTTTCAGCTGGCTGTATTACTACCTAGTTGTTCCTTATGGCCAACAACCAGAGCAAGTTGTTCGATCTTATGGAATGAATGGAGGATATTGTGGGGCTGTGTAAAAGTTTAACCCCATGCACTGTATGTCTCGTGGGTGTCAAATAACAGATGCGTTTAGATAGCGAAGCTGCACAGGCACCTGCAGAGCTGAGTTGATTAATCAGACTATCCAGGAGTTTATGAAACACCCTCAAACCTTTGATGTTTGAGGAGGAGACAAGCTGCGCTGTCATCTACAGACATTAAAACAATCTGCGAGGATGAGAGCCTTATCTTTCATACATGTGCAGTGATAGCGGGGAGGAAGAAAGTCTTGATTACAGTAACTCAGACAAATGTTATGAATCTTTTTCTTTTATCTTTGTGACTTGCCCTTTTTTTACACCTTGTCTGTTTTTGTCTGTCCTCTTTGTTTACGTCAGGCTTGCAGGTCAGCACTGTGAGCATAACATCGTGACTGTGAGCCTGGCTGCCAGAATGGTGAATTTGTGTGGATGGTGTGAACACTACAACTGCCAGTGCCCACCATTACAGGTGACCTTTGCTAGAAAGTAGACTCATTCGTCAGGGCGTGCACAGAAAACATGTATAGACGTCCCTCACACTGTGTATGTCCTTTCTCTATACAATATTTTCAGGTCAGTACTGCAGAAAATAGTAGACTGATGTGACGATGCCCAATGCGTGCCAGAGCAGGGGGTTGTGCACCGACCTCCACGGCCAGCTATCACTGCGTCTGCGATCAGCGGGTGAATGGTGACGACTACTGGCGAGAACATTGGCGACTGGCCGGTGCAGCATTTACCACGTGCGACCTGCCGCGACCGCGTAGCTTCCTTCTTCTGCGAGTGTCCCCGGCGCTGGTATGACTCCTCCGGACATAATATGCTGCGGATCGCCGATCCTGTGGTGAATTTCATTAATGATACATTCTGGCGAAAGTAATGTACGGGTTTGCAACCTTACCTCGATGATGCCATCAGCAACCCGTCAAAGGGCTCCAACTGTGACACCAACCCAGTCAATGGCAAAACCGGAAATCTGCACATGTCCCCAAATTTGGTTACTGGTTCAGCCTGCAGCCTGGACATTGACGAGTGCTCACCATTGATTAAGCTAACTGTTTCTCCCCTCTGGTGTAGTGTATTTATACTGATTGACCACGCCTGTAGCATCTTGTATCTTGCATTGGTGCCTTGCTTGTGAACATAAGCGTACGCTGCCTCAGCACAAAAGGCTCTTTCAGTGTAAATGTCTTCAGGATATAGGGTCCTCGTTGCGAGATGGACTCCAGCGATGCATGTCTAATCCTTTGCCATAATAGTGCCTGTCTGGATCAAATTGGAGGTTCCACTGCATCTACATGCAGGTGAGATGTTTGCTTATACTGAAGGAGAAAATTGTGTCTAAAGTTCCTATAAATGCAAACATCAGGTTTTCCTAGCTTTTGTTTTGAATAATTTTTGACTTTATTAAACACCTGAACTGTAACTACAGTTGAGCAGAAATACAATTTGACTAATAACTGTATAACTTTCAGAGTATATGAGGAGTGTTTTACATCAACACTGATGGTGTGCTAATCAGCCTTGTCTCAGCAATAGCAGAGTGCATCGACAAGTCAACTCCTTCCCTCTTGAGTGCCACCCCAAAAGGTGAGAACATATCGGGAACGTGAAAATGATGGAGCAAATGGAGTAAAATAAGGTTCACCAGCCTTCTGGTCTCTTTAACCTTTTTTAGACAATGGGAGCAGTGATGAGGCTGTAAAGGTGGATCATTAAGTATCTGTCAATGACTAGGCAGCATAGTTCTCAGTTGGATATAAAATGATTTTACCTCTCTTAATAGTGTCACAGAAGGGTTTTGGTGGCAGGCATATCAGTTGAGCATTGGCATTTTTCCGCGGGCATGAGAGTTTCTGTTAGAGCTTAGCGCATAGAAGTTGAGGGCAGGGTTGGTTATACCCGCTAATCTGGAGGCCATTGTGTTGTGGTTTGAAGAAGATTTACTGCTGGTAAGGCTGAGAGGTGGTGGGGTGGGGTGGAAGGTGCTGTGGAATGGTTCGTTAGGACCTTCAGTGTCCTCCAGACCTACTTCTCATGCTAATTAGATTTTCTGCATTTTGCACACTGTGGCTAGAGGTACATTATTTATGGAAATTTTGGACATTTGAAAGAAGAAGAAAGAAGCAGAAAAGTTTGATTTTGCATTTTGTTCGATCCATTTGCAGGTTTTTCTGGGAGTCTGTGTCAGGTGGACATTGATGAGTGTGCCAGCACCCCCTGCAAAATGGAGCTAAATGCTGATGGTCTAACAAGTACACCTAAAGTGTGCAGAAGGTAAATTTTCACACAATTTTCTTCCAATTTCTAGTTTCTCTCAAATGAGCATTGCTATTCTCTGCAAATACTTATTTTCCTCCCTTTTCATCAGGTTACAGGCCAGCACTGGAATCGACATCAATGGGTACTGCTGGCCCCCTACCACTATGGCACCTGTAGATGGCTAGCCTCCTTCACTTGTGCCACCCAGCTACTGGCCGCCTGTGTGGGACCAACATCAATGATGTCTGAGCCAGCCATGCAAGTGGTGTGCCCAGGACAGGGGAGACACACTCCTCTGTTCCTGTCAAAGGCGCAGGTGAGACTTTGGACATCCCACATTTAAATCATGACAAATTCCTCCACTTAAAAATGTCTAGATTCTCCTCATTCTCCACCTCTGCTCCAATCTACAGGTTTCCAGCTGTAGGGGGTAGGAACCTGGGCGAGCTGTAGGCAAGCCTGCAGCCTACAGGTCATCGACAAAATCAATGGCTATGAGTGTGCGTGTGAGCCGGGCTACAGGTGAGCCGCTGGGTGGGTTTACAGGTGCAGGTGGGATGGTCCCCAGGCTTTGGGAGGGCAGAGTGGGACAGGTGGCTGGTGAGGTCACCTGTGAACAATGGTGTCAGATTGCTGTGTGTGAGGGAGGTGGGGGGTCAAGTGATGGAGGTCAAGAGAAGGAACAGTCCCAGGCACAATGCACACACAAACACACACACACACAAGCGCTAACATTGCCAGCGATTTGAAAGAACTATCGGCGTTGAGCCTGGAAGGGTCGCCAAGGTGATAGCACAAGGAAAGAGCCCATTAATCCCATATGTATTTTATTAGTGCAACTGCTTGACAAATCCATGACTCAAGTTAAGTGACTTCACTTCATTTACTTTAACCCTCATATAACTGTAATATATTAGTGTATAAAACTTTGGCTGACAAAAGTACTTATCCCAACAAGTGGACCGCTCTTGTCTTCCTCCCTTTCATGGCCCAGCACAGCCGGTTCTGACTGGTAGTGGCTGTGTCATTATTCTAAAAGGGGGGCAGGGAGGAACAAGTGTGTGTGTGCAGGCTGCTGTGCATCCCTCCTCCCGTTCCTCCCGTCCATCTTTTTGTGCTGATGGGGTGAGCGTGGAGGGCACGGCGGGACCGAGACACAGAGGACGAAGACTATTGTGGCAGAGAGCTCAGGCAGTTGGGCCCTCCTTCCTGATTGATGAGAACAGAGGAGGGAGCTGGGTGAGGGATCAGAGGTTTAATTGTTGCTCGGCCACGTGTGTGAAATGCGGGTCTGGCCTTCTGTCCCTGTAAACAGCCTGGGTGAGGTTACTTCTCCCTGGATGGGGGGGGTGGTGTGTGTGTGTGTGAATAGGGTGAGGAGCTGGCCCCCACCACCCCTCCTGGCAGCACCTCCCCCTCTCAGATCCAGCTGAAACCCTCCTTCTGCCTATTCAACAGGGCCCCATTCAATCAATGAAGGAGAAGCAAAAGGGCCTCCAGGGGCCGACAGGCTAGGCACACATTGGAGCTGCTACAGCTTCTGCCTGTTGAATGCTGAGGGGCTTTGTCTGCTCATTTCTGTTGTCAAAGCCACCTCATCTAGCAGCTTTAAGAAAATCAAGAACACCACAGCAGAGTGGCGTGTGTGTCCATCTGTAGGGTTTTCATAATGGCCAACATAGATATTTATCAATTCACATCTCTCAAAAGGAATATTTGCTGCAGTCTCTAAAATCATACATTATTGTCTTTCCAGGAGCAGTAACCAACATCAACATCGATGAGTGTGTCATCAACCCCTGTCTGCTTGAGGGCACATGGTTAGCCATCAACTGGCTTCACCTGCCTGTGCAGGGGCTGTAATGATGCTACCCTGTTTGTCCCAGGTGGGCCAGTGCAGGCAACAACCCCACCATCCTGACGTGCCAGGACCTCATCAATGGGTGAGCAAAGATCCAATTTTAAGCTGGGCAGCAAAAGGTGGTCTAATAAGAACCAAACAAACAAACCGTGAACAAAGCAAACACAGCTGACTGTTTTTGCTGTCATTAAAACTACAAATGTGCCTGTGACTCCGGATGGGCGGAGCCAAACTGCGACATCAATAACAGTGTAAAGTCCAACCCGTGCATGAGCAAGGGAACCTGCAAGGACAACCATGGATGCCACTGCACATGGAAATGGCTTCACCTGGTCCAGTTATAACCACTTATAACCTCTAGTCACTCGTCTCTTTTCCTTTGCTCATTGAGATTGGCGGTGTGTTTTCATTAGCCTATATCTAACCCAAGTGTGATCTCTAGTCGCCCGCAGGACCTAACATGAAACTAACATCAGCAGGTATTGCCTCTCCAACCTGCCTCAACCAAGGGCACCCGCCGATGATGTGGCTGGATACAAAAGTGCAACTGTTTGCTGCCCTACACTGGTATGACACGCCCGCTGCTTCTTTTCACTAAAGGTTCAGTCTATTGCCTGGATTGTTACTTTTGGTTATCTACTGACTCAGCTGTTTGCTCAGGTTTCAAAATGTAAGAACAATCTCCCACTTTCCAGGATTATCATATCAGCACCTGCATATTTTATTTTAGAAACATCAATAGCGACCTAACAGGATATCTGTTTTACCGTCTGTGTGGGAAAGATCTGCTTGTCTACTTTGCAGATAACTCTGTGTGTGTGTTTGGTATAACATGCCTGATGGCTAATACAATACTGAGCACTGGGCCAACTCTGGACCTATTCACACTTCCTTTCTGTTTCTGTCTGTGATCACACAATAGCAGAAACAGGAAAACCCTCCTGTTGTGAGTACGTGCGCAAATGGATAAGGAAACAGGATGGAAACTGAGATTTAGAAATGAAATCTTTGCAGCAGTTCAAGTTAAGAAGATTAATATCATTTTGTCTTTGGTATTTGTTATTTGATCTGAAGCTAGGCAGATTTCTCTGTATTACCAGTGAAATGCAAACACTGATGTTGTCTTTTTCTGCCTGAGTGAAAACTGTGAGACCCTGCTGGCTCCTGCAGTCCCTAGACCCTGTAAAAATGGGCGTATGTAAAGTCCGAAGACCTGGAGCTTTTTCCTGCATCTGCCCTGAAGGATGGCAAGGTATCATCCATTTCTGTTCATTGTGTGTTACATCCATACCGTCCATTAAACTGTCCATCCGCGCTGGACAGTAAGTTTATTCTTCTTTGTCTCTTTTCTTTATCAAGGTCAAACATGCCAAAATGGTATCAACGAATGTGTGACAATACATAATGGTGCCATTTTGCCATAACACTATAGGTGGCTACCAGTGCAAAGTGCCAACTCCAGTTACTCTGGTCAGAAGTGGAGACAGACATCGGCGACTGCAAGCCAAATGAGGAACAGATTCACGTCGCTTTCCCATTGTCTACGATTTAGAACGAAATGATGACTTATATCTGCTACTTTGTTTCAGATCCCTGCAATGTGGTGGTCTGTGCGCCCAGTCATCAACAGTTTCCACGTGCCTGCCACACCTGGGTTTCATGGTGGCAGATGTGAGCGGGACATAAGCAGTGTGAGAGCAGCACCGAAACCTGGAGCCAACTACGCAGTTCGTCAGCAACTACCTGCACCTGTCGCCCTGGCTTCAGTGGCATCTAATAACGAGATCAACACCAGCGACTGCGGACGGGTAAACACCTTCAGACCATCGGGCCTTACTGAATAATCAATAAGCGCGTATAGTAAATGCTTTAACATTTTTAACATCTTGTGTTTCTGCAGCTCTTGCCCAATATTCAGGTAGCACTTGCGTGGATGGAATCAATGCGTTCACCTGTGCCTCCCTGGATTCACCGGCAGCTACTGCCAGTATGACATCAACGAGTGTGACTCCAAACCATGCCTCAATGGAGGAACTTGTCTTGACAGTTACGGGACGTACAAGTGCACCTGCACCCACGGCTACACGGGAGTCAACTGTCAGGTAGGGCAAAGCCATCTTTTGTTAGGGTAACCGTGGTTTCATGCATTGCCTCCATTCATACAGTTTAGTAAGTCTATTCTGTCTTTGTTTCCCTGTTAGAATCTTACGTGCGCTAGTTGACTCCTCCCCCTGTAAAAATGGAGGCTCATGCTGGCAGCAGGGCGCCTCTTATACCTGCCAGTGCCAGACTGGATGGACGGGCCTCTACTGTGACATCCCCAGTGTGTCCTGCGAGGTAGCAGCCAAACAGCAAGGTATGAGAGCCAGCTGAAACATATTTTCATTACATTTGTTTAACCTGCAAGTCCTGTGGGTGATTTGAACATTCTGTAACCCCTTCCTCACTGATTTCAGGTGTGGAGGTGGCTCACCTGTGCAGGAACTCAGGCCAGTGTCTGGATGCTGGAAACACACATTACTGCCGCTGCCAGGCCGGCTACACCGGGAGTTACTGCCAGGAGCAAGTGGATGAGTGCTCCCCCAATCCTTGCCAGAATGGAGCCACCTGTACTGATTATCTGGGAGGCTACAGTTGTGAGGTAGGAAATATAAAATTGAAAATAAACATATACAATATCTATACAGATCTTTTTTTCTCATATTAGCTTCTCTGTTCATACGTAATGATTTTTTTTTTTCGCTGTCAGTGTATCCCTGGCTACCACGGTGTGAACTGCTCCAAAGAGATCAATGAATGTCAGTCTCAGCCCTGCCAAAATGGAGGCACCTGCATCGACCTCATCAACACATACAAGTGCTCCTGTCCCAGAGGAACACAAGGTATACACCTGCTTAGCACATTCACATGCACACGCTGGCAAAAGAAAGTAAGCAAATCGATGACCACAAAAATTAGGGTATGGATTTTCCCTCACTCAGCGTCTCTTGTCTCCCATAGGTGTTCACTGCGAGATTAATCTGGATGACTGCACGCCCTCCAGTGACCCACTGACCAACGAGCCCAAGTGCTTCAACAACGGCAAGTGTGTGGACCGCATCGGAGGCTACCAGTGTGTGTGCCCGGCGGGGTACGTAGGCGAGCGCTGTGAGGGTGATGTCAACGAGTGTCTGTCAGACCCCTGTGACCCCAGAGGGTCCTACAACTGCATTCAGCTCACCAACAGCTACCGATGCGAATGCCGCACTGGATATACAGGTACTAATGTGCATCTAGTGGCACATAACAGATGCAATATGGCTGTGTGCAGTGTCTTAATGTTCACAAGTGATACATAACATTGTGCCTCTGTTTTGCAGGTCAGCGTTGTGATAAAGTGTTTGATGGCTGCAAAGGAAGACCCTGCAGAAATGGAGGGACGTGTGCTGTTGCCAGTAACACACCTCATGGTTTCATCTGCAAATGTCCACCTGTGAGTACAGCTGTGAGATCTGCTGAGACCATTGCCTCAGACAAAAGGCTTTTACCATCCTTTTTTTCTTCAAGTATAGTACAATAATAAAAACCTGTCCATTTCTGTCTCTTCAGGGCTTCACCGGTTCTTCTTGTGAGTATGACTCTCGCTCCTGTGGGAGTCTGAATTGCAGGAACGGAGGCACATGTGTGTCAGGCCACCTAGGCCCGCGCTGCCTGTGTCCACCGGCCTTCACCGGTCCCGAGTGCCAGACCCCCACCGACAGCCTCTGCATCTCCAACCCCTGCTACAACGGCGGAACGTGCCAGATCACCCCAGACGCGCCTTTCTTCCAGTGCAGCTGCCCCAGCAATTTCAACGGCCTGCTGTGCCACATCCTGGACTACTCCTTCGTCGGGGGATTCGGTCGCGACATCACCCCGCCTCCGGAAGTGGAGGTGAGCTGCGAGATTCCTCAGTGTGACGAGTGGGCGGGCAACCACATCTGCGATTCGCTGTGCAACAACCACGCCTGCGGTTGGGATGGAGGAGACTGCTCGCTGAATTTTGATGATCCGTGGCAAAACTGCTCTGCCGCCCTGCAGTGCTGGCGATACTTCAACGATGGGAAATGTGATGGCCAGTGCAACAGTCCTGGGTGCCTTTATGATGGCTTTGACTGCCAAGGACAGGAAGGACAATGCAAGTAAGTATAGAAAACAGTGAAAAGTTGTGCACTGTAGGGTGGATTTTTCATAGATTTTAGTTCTTGCAGAAATTTTTAAATACTGACCTAATCTTATTCTTTTTTTCTAGCCCACTGTATGACCAATACTGCAAAGACCACTACGCTGACGGTCACTGTGACCAGGGCTGCAACAACGCAGAATGCGAATGGGATGGTCTGGACTGTGCCAACAACATGCCAGAGAAGCTGGCAGACGGGCACTTAGTTCTGGTTGTCCACATTCCCCCAGAACAACTTAAGAATCGTTCTTCGGCCTTCCTCAGAGAGCTCAGCAGCGTCCTCCACACCAACGTGGTGTTCCGTCGCGATGCCAAAGGGGAACCAATGATCTTCCCTTACTACGGCAACGAACAGGACCTGGTTAAACATAACGTGCTGAAGCGCTCCGCGGACGGCTGGCCCGAGTGGGCTTCGATGCCGGCCAACATGTTGGGTCAGGTGAAGGAGCGTGTGTCTGCCATGGTCAGCCCACGGAAACGCAGAGAGCTGGATCCTGTGCAAGTCAAAGGGTGAGTACCACAAAAAAACCCCACTTTTTAAAAACATCTTAAGCCATAAAATTATTTGTATTTTGATGACAGAAAACTTTGACGAATTTTAACATTTCCACCCATTTCTGCTTGTAGGTCTGTGGTGTACTTGGAGATTGACAACCGTCAGTGTTACCAGCAGTCCACTGAGTGTTTCCAGAGCGCCACAGATGTAGCTGCATTCCTCGGAGCACTGGCCTCCAGTGGGAATCTCAATGTTCCCTATATTGAAGCCGTCACAAGTATGTTACTGAACTTCAGCCCTTTTACCTGTTTACATAAATTTTACATTAAAAGTGGTCACCAAGTTGAAATCCTAAATAACACACCATGACTATTTTTCAGGTGTGAGACCCACTCCCTCATCTTCAGAGCTCTACCCCATGTATGTGGTCTTCCTGGGCTTGGCTGCTCTGGGCTTCATCTGCCTGGGCGTCCTGGTGTCTCGTAAGCGGCGACGAGAGCATGGGCAGCTCTGGTTCCCGGAGGGATTCAAAGTGTCAGAACCCAGCAAAAAGAAACGCAGAGAGCCACTGGGAGAGGATTCTGTCGGACTGAAGTAAGTAGACTTTGAAAGTGGAATATAAGTCTACCTGTAACTGTGTTTTCTTAGCCTTCACTGGCAGCAACTAACTGTATCACATTGTCTTTTGTACTTGATGTCATGCGTGTGCTCTAACCTGCCTCCTTTTTTCAACAGGCCCATGAAAAACTCGGACATCAATCTCATGGATGACAATCAAAATGAATGGGGTGATGAGGACCCAGACTGCGGGCGCTTCAGGGTAAGATGAACAATTTGAAATGAATCTTCTTCTCATCTGAATAAACTATATTTGACCAAACTGTATATTTACAACCTCCTGATGCTGATGTTGTGATGGCTGGTATGTCTTTCAGTTTGAGGAGCAGGCTATGTTGGATTTGAGTGACCATACTGACCATAGGAAATGGACACAGCAGCACCTGGATGCAGCTGACCTACGTATTCCGTCCATTGCTCCTACGCCTCCTCAGGGAGAGATAGAGAATGACTGCATGGATGTCAACGTCAGAGGACCAGGTGTGTACACTTAGAAACATTACTGACTGTCAGACTCTTCTCTCACAATGATTTATCGATGTGTATCATGAAAACCGCGATCTCGTGCGAACAGCGACAGACACATGGCTGGGAACTCATCATAATGCTTGCCCTTCCTCTTTCAGATGGTTTCACTCCCCTGATGATCGCCTCCTGCAGCGGTGGAGGACTGGAGACTGGCATTAGCGAAGAGGAAGAAGATCCCTCAGCAGAGATCATCTCTGACTTCATTTACCAGGGCGCCAACCTCCACAACCAGACCGACCGCACGGGCGAAACTGCCCTCCACCTGGCCGCCCGGTACGCCCGCTCCGACGCTGCCAAGCGCCTCCTGGAGTCCAGTGCCGACGCCAACGTTCAAGACAACATGGGCCGCACCCCGCTTCACGCTGCTGTGGCTGCAGATGCGCAGGGAGTGTTCCAGGTAACCGCTTCCTCCACAGGAGTCTCACATCTCTCCAGGCTTTGATTTTTACATTTTTTTTGATAAAGTTTGTCCAGCAGATGGAAAGCATTTAACTAAACAAGTCTACATTTGTGCAGATTTTGATCCGAAATCGCGCCACTGATCTTGACGCCCGCATGCATGACGGAACAACACCGCTGATCCTGGCCGCCCGACTGGCGGTCGAGGGCATGGTGGAGGAACTTATCAACTGCCATGCCGATGCTAACGCCACAGATGATTCTGGTAGTTAACGTTTTATCAACCCATCGTCTCCACAGTCCATAAAAATCCCTCAGTGTGCCGGGGTATTATGATATAATCAATCCTCTCCTTTTTCTCTCTCTCTGCAGGTAAATCTGCTCTTCACTGGGCCGCGGCTGTAAACAATGTAGAGGCTGCTGTGGTGTTGCTGAAAAATGGCACCAACAAAGACATGCAAGACAACAAGGTATGCAAAAAGATGTAACTGTGAAGGAGCTATTTGACATGTATTACATTCACAGTAGTATACATTGTGTATTACATTTTTTTTTACCTGTTTTTTTTTTTTCTCTGTTTTTTAGGAAGAGACACCACTCTTCCTTGCAGCCCGTGAAGGCAGCTATGAGACAGCCAAGGTTCTTCTGGAGCACTTTGCCAATCGTGAGATCACTGACCACCTTGACCAGCTGCCCAGAGATATCGCCCAGGAACGCATGCACCACGACATCGTCCACCTCCTGGACGAGTACAACGTGGTTAGGAGTCCCGGGCTTCACAGCGCCCCCCTAAGCACCTCCACCCTCTCTCCTCCTCTCTGCTCGCCCAGTGACTACCTTAGCAACCTCAAGCCTACCCTTTCTGCCAAGAAGGTTCGCAAAATTAGCTCCGGAGGGAAAGGAGGGAAGGATGGGGGAAAAGATAATAGAGTGAAGAAGAAGAAGTCGCTGGATGGGAAGAGTAATTTGCTGGACACGTCAGCTGTCCTTTCCCCGGTTGAATCCCTCGAGTCACCGCACGGCTACCTGTCTGATGTGGCCTCTCCTCCCATGACGTCACCCTTCCAGCAGTCCCCACCTATGTCTCTAAATCACCTACAAGGCAATGGAGACTCCCATTTGGGCCAGATGAGCATGGGTAAGGATATGGGCTGCATGTCCTTTGACCCTAACCCACCCCGTCTCTCTCACCTGCCTGTGTCCAGCCCCAGCAGTCAGGGCACAACATCCATAGGCGGAAGCAGAGGAGGCCAGTGTGACTGGGTCTCCAGGATGCACCCAGGCGTAGGTCAGCAAGGAAGCTTCACGCAGGCGCCACCCATATCCCACAGCATGATGGGTCCCCTGCATGGTGTTAGCACCGCCACTCTGTCTCAGATCATGGGCTATCAGAATCTGCAGACCAGCCACCTCAACTCGTCCGCGCACATGATGCAGCAGGCTCACTCGCGGCAGCTCCAGCACCAGAACTCCAACTCCACCACAGCCGGCCAGTCCCTCAGCCAGAGCTTCCCCAACGTGGAGCTGAGCGGCTCCGACATGCAGCAGAACAACGGCACGGGCCGCTCCATGCCCATCCACACTGTGATGCCACAGGAGACGCAGATCCTCGGCACCCAGTTTCTCACTCCTCCCTCCCAGCACAGCTATTCTGGGCCCATGGACAACACACCCAACCACCAGCTACAGGTCCCTGACCACCCGTTTCTAACTCCCTCCCCTGGCTCCCCCGACCAGTGGTCCAGCTCATCCCCACATTCCAACATGTCTGATTGGTCAGAGGGCATCTCCAGCCCGCCTACAAGCATCCATTCACAGATGAATCTGATCCCAGACCAGTTTAAGTAGAGACTTGTTAAACTGACGGAACTCTTTAGCGGAGAAAAAAAATATATAAAACAAAGTTCATACAGAAAGAGAGTGACAAACCTGTCTCAAGACTGAAGATGCTCCTTTTTTGATATCAGTTTTTATACTAACGATAAAAACAGTTTTAGTAATTTTGTATTTATTTATGTGCTTTTTTTGACCTGAAATATAAAGAAGATGCTTTTATATTTATGCTTTTTAAAGTTTTTTTGTTTTGTTTTGTTATGTATGGGAAGATTAGAAACTGTTTAAAAGGAGTGTATATCAGAAAAAAAGACTCCTAGATGTGTACACTGGCTATTTATTTGTGTCTTGTGTTGCTATATTCACTGGATTTATTTTAATCTTTTGGTGCATTGGTCTTCACAAATTTTATTTTTGGGATTTGCATTGCTTTATGTTTGTACAGTTTTTTTTTTTCAACTTTTATAGATTATTTTAAAATTTCAGTATTAATTAATTATATTTTAACCTCTTTTGTCTTTTTAAGTGACACAGGTTTTGTTACTGAGCTACAATTCACTAAGTCTTATCACTGAGTTAGATAATGATCAAATATATATACACAGTGTCACCTTTCATAATGTTGCTTACTACGCTGTCCTCTCTTGGTAAACTGTTAGAGAGCAACATAGATCCTTTGGAGATTTGGGACCTTAAAGCACAGAGCAAACATCTCTTATCTGTTGAGAGATGCTTTTCAAAATGAGTGGAAAATACATCTAAATCAACTTGAGCCTATTTTTATTGAATAATGGTCGGGGCTGGTGCTGAGTAATTGATTTGCGGTCATTTATGATGCAAGGACTGTTTCTTCATTTCATATTGTATCCCAAATCAGTGATTATGGTTACCATGTTTAACCTGTTAAGTGTTAAATTGCAGACCTGTTGTAGAAAGTTGAAATGTTACATTCGCCACAGTTTAAAATAGTGCCAGTGTGATTTTTTGTCTTTTCCTACGAAAAACAATGTATTTGTGAGATTTCTTGTAAAAAAAAAAAAAAAAAAAAAAATGTCAAACATTGTTTGTGAAAGAAATGGGGACCTTTGTCTGTGTCTTTAATGACATCACCTGCACTTTGTAAAAGAGTGTAGATTAAGGTGTCTAAATGTCACGTTTTATAAACTAATCCAGAGATAAAGATGTTTTTAAGAGAAGATGTAATTCAAAATCAATGTTCATGCAAAGTTGTAGTTTGCAAAGTATTTCCTGATTCAAAATGTTTTGTAAAAATTGTCTTGATTCAATAAAAGCTGCTGTCGAGCTTTAATTTTTTGATTTAGTTTTTTTCCTGACATATTTTGTGGCTGACAGAATGGCCATCTCAGCTGTAGTTCCTCAAATTCAATGCAGCATAACCGCAAGAGCTGGTGTCTGTCGCCCTCCAGTGGTGATACCCTGATAGTACTATAGTGAAAATGGGGAACCTGAGAGGAAGACAGCACTGCTGCTGCTGAAAATTATTCCAATTTATTTCAGGTGGAATGTTAGACTTGATTAATGTGTGGATGCAACCATAAAAACAGGCAGTTTACCAGAAAGAGGAAGAACAAGTGCTGGACTGGAGTTCAGTTTTTCATATGTATGTTGTTTTCTCCGTACCAAATTGGTGGAACAGTGTTTCATTTTTATCTTGGGTTATATTGGTATCTGTGCCATGAAAACCATGACATTTTTGGGATCTTGATGTGAATATGAAAAACCTCTTAATACACAGCTGAAATTTATTCAGAGCAACCCTCTCTATCACACTGAGAAAACCAAGGTCCCTTTGTTGCCTCTTGACAGATGGCATTTGAGCCACTTGTCATATGTCTGTATGAACCTCTTGCTGAGAGCACAGACACATCACATGAATCTTGTATGGAAGTGCTGCGTAACTAGAATAAATAACAATGGGAGCAGTGACCAGTGACATCACTAAGAATTCATTTTATTTATCTTGTGCCACAGATTACGTGTATTGCTTTGCAGCTAACTTTGTATTCAGTCAAAACGAAAAATAATAAAAAATCAAAACCCCAATGATTTCCTGGCAAAAGAGGTCCTTGGTAGAGACAGGACCTTTAAGGGCTTCAAACATCCCAGCACAAGGATTTGAGGAGGCTCTCCATACCTCCAACACAGAAACAGCATTCTCATTTTTAAAACAATACCTCTGTTAATTATTTATTGATCTGCATTAAAGCTGCAGTCTTCAGTGGACCACTGTCTGTGGTGCTGGCCACAAGGCTGCAGAGGTGTTTTCAGTACTCTAGTCTGTGGTAGATAGCATACAACATCTGTATGTAGAGAGAGGATTTAGTGGTGTGTGCAACTCTGCAACAGAAACCCTGTTTTACAGAGAGTCTGTGTGGAGGTTGACAGATGTAGGTGTTTACCAGGCAGTCTCTAACAAAGTGGAACATAGCTCCCGGTGCATTACTCAAGTAGAGGACAATTCTGAAGTACCTGCACTTTTTTGAATAGTCCCACTATAAGTCACTTCTACACTACATCTTTCTTTCTTGCAGTTAATTTACAGATTCATATATTCACATACAAAACATACTTATACATCCTGAAAAAAACAGTATGATATAGTATGTGCAATACATTGTCATTGTGTTAAATCTTAAAAATAGCTCAAATTTGACCAGATCTAACATGAAAATGGTACTTGCCAATGCATCAATACAGAATTTTTTTAATTGAGGACTTACCTATCCCTACTTTTACTACAAGTACATGATCTAAATTCTTCTACTACAGACAGAAAGATGCAATTAGCTGCAGTCAGTGTTGAAATGCAATCACAAATGACACTGTAGTATTTACCTGAAAATTTGAGGCACTGAACTGTACTTTTAACTCCATTATATTTACCTGACAATTTTAGATACCAGTCACTTTACAAAGTAAGATTTTACACACAAAACACATATGTAGTGATTTTTTTTTACACATTTTTATGGTGACATATATACAGAATGGGCCTGGATCAAATACTACAGCATTTACTGTCTCAGCACACTTTGTTTCTACTTTTACCTAAGTTATAGGCTGTTTCAGTCCAGGTGCTTTTACTTCAGGGTTCTGAATGAATACTCCCTCTGCTAGTGGTTGCAGTATGGGAAATGCAGTCTCTATCCAGGGTCTTTGGAGTCTTATTAAAGACTGAAAATGAGGATATGTTGCCCTCTGCTGCTTTGACTTTGTCTGTCTCTATCTGTCTCTGGTGTTGAACCTCCCAGCTAACTGCAGCAATACAATATTGCAGAGCCAGTGTTTACAGCACAGATGCAGCACCACACAGTCAGTCATGTCAATCCCAGTGCTCTCTCTGCACGGACCTACAGCGCCCTCATCAGGTGAACAGGTGTATTACAGACGGAGCACATTGAAGATAACACTCGTCCCCATAGAGACAGGCTCCTACAACAGCAGAGCTGCCCGTTAGACCAGCCAGTCCTCTCTCAGAGGCGATGACAGCCTCAGGATGAAACACCCGGCCTTTGGATATAAATAATTTCCTCGAAAACGGGTTTTCTGGATGGTTGCCAGTGGGATATTTTTATTATTGGATTAACGACCATCAGCCGCCAGCCGCAGCTTTATCCTGAGAGGCCGGAGATTTGTGTCGCTGGGCAGGGAGGAGTCCTCTTGTTATTTCACCGTCAGCTGAAGCCAGGCGAGCATGTCGGCGTTTTAACAGCACATTCATCTCTAACGTGACGTACGTGAGGAGAGAGGACTCAATGCGCTCTTAGAGGTGAGTCTTTGTTGCGTTTGTCGGCTTTAATTTCGAGCTGTGTATGCGCAGTTCAACAAGCTAACCTATAGCTTAAACGGTGAACCTAACGGTGCTAGGTTAATGTCAGGTCATTCATTGGTCTCCCTGTCCAGCCTCAACTGGACCGAGCTAGAAAGGAACTAACAGCCGCTAGCTTAACAAACACGGACATTATTCTTGATTTATAGTAGCTAGCAAACCTAAGGAGCTCTCATTAATGTAGAAAGGAGCAGCTTTTTCTTTCTTTCCAACGTAACATATCATCAGCTGATGTGATGAGCTGAAACAGTATGCAAATAACTCGTACGTGGGTGGTATTTATGAGTGCATATATACATAAATATGGTAATAGAACATGAATCATGACTGACAGTCGAGACACCTACAGCACCAAGCAGGTTAGTCAAGGTGAGTCCATGTCAAGTGTTTTCTATTTTCCCCAGAGCGGGAGCTGTCAGTGAGCCAGGCCCTGCTTGTTGTCTCTTTATGTCGATGATGTAATGCAGTCAGTCGGCTAGGACTGGTAATAATGTGTCTGTGTGTGTCTCCGTGCAGGATGGATGTGGAGGTGAGTGCTGGCAGGGACGGCACCTGGAGGAGAGCAGATGATGATGATGATACAGGACGAGGTGGAGGAGGTGGCATGGAGGCTCAGGTGGTACCACTGGAGCTCTACGACTCTGCAAGAGCCAAAATAGACGCAAATCTCCGCTGGTTGTTTGCCAAAGCCTATGGTATAGGTAAGGCTTCCCTCGCACTTCCCTGATACTTTGAATGGTGTCTTTTTCTCTCTCATGACTGCTGTGTGGTGTGTTTTTATTCGCTTTATTTCATTTAATGGAGCAACTTCTTACTGTGCATGAACTAAACTATATCAGCAGCTGCACATGTTAGAGCCAGATGATATTTATGCAGTCTAGGCCCTGTAATGTAGATGCATGAACAGTGAAATAGACAGAATGAGCATGAGAAATGGAGCAGAAATGGGAATATGACATGAAATAAACCGCAATCGTTGTGATAATAATTGCAGTCAGCTGACAGAAAATTCATCACCAAGTATTTGAGTTCACAATTTATCATTTAAGTCACTTGTCAACCAGAAATGCCAAACATTACCTGCATACAAGTCTCTCAGAGAGGAGGATTTGCTGCTTTTCTTCGTATGTGATAGAAAGGTGAATATTTTTGAGTTTAGGACTGTTTTCTAAAGAAATAAGTAAAGAAAGTAGTCAGCAGCAGTTTGAGTGATAGTGAAAATAATCATCAGCAGCTGTAGAGTAGCGTTGTTAGTAGCTGAAATGTTTTAGTCTTATCCGTGGTTTCTGTAAGCTACACATATCTTTACACATCTCGCCTCAGGATCAGTTTAGTCAGTAGAAGACTACCCTCCCAACAAACACACTCATTAAATATATTCAATTTGCTCTTCTCTCATAAAAGTTAACAAGAGTGTATGTAGTGGTCTTTCTTTTAAGAAGAGATGACCCATCTCCACTAAAAGACACTGCATTAAACCCTGCTATCAACATCAGTTTGGTATCACTGAAAGAATGGCAATAGATGATGCAGTCAAATGCATTTAATGCAACTATGCATACAGGGATATTGAAATAGTGTGGTCGTTATATCAGTACTCGATCCAAAAAGACACACTGCATCTACACCTCCAGTTCTCACTTAATGTGTCGACAACTTTCCTGTTTACAATAGATTTATAGGCTGTCTCAAAATTTTTGAGCATCATTCAATGTCATCTGCTTCATTTACTGGTCCTTTTCATTGATAAAAATGTAAACAAAGTTCCAGAGGAAAAGATATCATACCATGTCAGCAGAGCAGTAGTCCAGAGCTTCGTGTTTATGAATGAGGACTCAGACCGACATCTCTTCCTGATCAGTCTTTTATACACAGGTCACTAGCCTTGCCAGCTCTGATGAGCTTTACTAAAACATTAAAAATGATTGCTCTACATTGCCAGGCTGTAAGTAAATGTCTGGAAATTACCCCTTGAATGTGGGTTTTTGTGTCACCCACTGACTGCTCTCTGGGGAGTGTGAGCAGGAGGTGAGCTGTGCTGTTCATGCAGGCCTGCAAGTCTCTGTGATTTTATTATCAGTACAACAATAAGACATTTGGAGGCAGACACAGAGAGACAGTCATTCGGTAAAGGAAAAACCTTTGTCATCATATCCATTTTATGAGCCAGACTTACTGTAGTTTGAGTGTTTCCTTCCCTGCAGTGCTATCTCCTGTGTTGCAGGCGATGACTCAGTAAATTTACTCAGAGATGAAAACCCCTAAAATCCACAGCTTGTAATGTGTGGTGAGGAAAACAGCAGTTGAGCTGGGAGATAAAAATGAAAATAGATATTAGATACAACTTTCCTAAATTTGAAAAATCTGACATCCACAACCAGACTGATATCGCATTAATCTCTCAGCAACTGCAGCATTTTTATACTTAGCACCAGTGCTGTACATATCCTGAGCTCTGTCTTGGTGGTTAAAGCTTTATCTCTCTGTTACCCAACACTGTGTTGTTCCAGGGCAGAGATCAGATGCCCATAATAAACACCAAACCATTACCCTTTCCTGCTTTGCTTAATTTGATTGGCTCCTCCTGACATTAGTGTGCCAGGGACATTAGGGAGCCCTGTGTACAAGAAACTATCTTAACTTCTTTTTTACCCAGACTGGACAGTGCCAATGTCATGTGATATATGGTAATTTTCACAGGGAGTTTTGCACATTCCAACTGTAGCTTAGCTTTCTTTATTAAAGCAGGTACCAGTTCAGCTACAATGAACAGTTAACTCTGCAGATTTTCACCTAAGGGTGCTACAGTTTTTGTTACGTGTCTGTTGTCTCTCTCTGTCATTCAATCCTTACTGTTTCACACTCCTGCTATTTATTCACAGTCTAATATTTAGCCTGATTTTCTTTGGTGGTGTGGCTGATGAGAGTCAGACTTTTTGCCTGCCGAGCCTAATGTTGTGTAGAACGCAGTTCTCGCAGTTATTTTCAGTATCAGTTAAAAAAAAAAAAAAAAAAAGTGAAAAATGCTCATCACGGTGACACCCTCATATTGCTTCTTTTGTACAACCAACAGTCCAAAACCCAAAGAGATTTAGTTTAAGATCAAATAGGACAAAAGAAGCAGCAGATCTTTACATTGAAGAAGCTGGAACTAGCACATTTTTGCTTGAAAAATGGCTTAAACGATTAAGTGTTTGCCAAGATAGTACTGTTTCAGCTGTAATGTTGTGATTCCCTGATATTATGCATTTTTGAGGTTACAGTATCTCATTGCAACTCAGTAGGGATGTACAAAACCAAATGGGACTGCAATGATTAGTATTGTGACTTGTTACATTATTTTTGCAATTAACTGCCACCACACCTAGGTGACACTCTCATATTGCGTGTATGGTCCAAAACCACAAGATATTCAGACAAAGAAAACAAGAAAATCCTCCAATCTGACAAACTATAACTGAAGAATGTTTCTATTTTTGCTTGACTGAAACAATTAATCTATCATCAAACTATTGGTGGACTTATTGTCTGTCGAATGAATAATGGACTAATAATCAAGAGTATCTGCTGATACCCTATCTGGTCCATCTTTTTCTGATATTTAAAACCTGTGTACTTCACTGCAAAGAACTTACTGGAATTTTATGTGAGGCCAGGGATTTCAAAATGACTCGCCAGCTCACCATGATTAAATCAATGTAACTGATAGCGGAAACACTGAATTTTATTATGACAGTGACAAATCAAACTGCATTTCTTGGCCAATACCATTTCCACTAAATGAGGCTGGTATGGACACAGATACAGATCCAGTGTATTGGACTGGTGCATCACTATGAGGTTTTGCTCTCTCTCATCTTACTGATTAATGCTGGCTTACTCTGTGTTAATATCACAGTGATGCAGTGCCAAAGCAGATATGTAATTTAGGTTTGGGCAGAAACTAAATATTCAGATAAACAGGCTGTGATACTGTAGAACAAATAACTGTCTGCAACTTCTTAATATATTATAGTTAAAACAGTATCTCACGTTGAAGTAAAATGTGTCTGTATTGTCTGTGATGCAGTCCCTGGTTAGTTATTGTCGTGTGGAGGTCAGAAGAACGTAAACACTCTTATTAGATTAGAGTCCGAACCAACCAACACAGCAGCACTGCAGTGCTGGGAGGACTGTGTTGTCTGTGTGTGCTGGTGTGAAAGTCAGCACAGCCAGTCACATGTTTAAGTGTTTAATGGGATTGGACCTGAAGGCCTCAGTCTTTGTTCAACACAGCTTTGTTTGTTTAGACTCATGACAGTTTTACTAATGGCCACTGGGGAAGCATTGAAAAGTTTTCTAAATGTTATTACTAGAACCCAAGAGCATTGACCTTTTCTTGATTTTTGAATTTGAAACATACAAACAACAAATAATACTTTTAGATTATGAAATATGCATTTGATGAGGAGCAGACTGTGAAAGTGTGTAGAGTTCTTAAATCATGAAGCAGTTTTTCTTTGGGTTTTTGATACAACTTGACAGTTTTAGTTTTTTCTGCTTTTTTTTTTTTTGCAAACACAGGTTTTTATGAACGTGACTAAACAATTTCTTTTATCAGTTTTATCAGGCACTTTGACTTTTCAGTTCACAGAAATTGATATTTTAGAGTATAAAATATCTGAGATTGATATATTGGTCAACAGTATTTTTTTTACATAAATACATAAAATATACTTGTTAAGAGTCTGAATAAGGATCACTGAAACATGGTTTTTAAAAAACTATGACCATCATATACACTGAGCAGGACATTTTGAAAAAATAAACTTGTCAGTGTTCCTAGGTGGACACACTATTAAACGGAGACGCTGTTTCTAAACTATCTCAACCATATGTTCAGAAATTCTGTACTGCAGTGTCCTGTTACTTTTACTATACACCAGTACAGACAGATCTGCGATTAGCTTATATTGACTATAATTATATTGTGGGATATAAACAATAATTGCAGTATTAAGTTTTCAGAACTGCAGATGTTCTCAAAATAGATGATAAGTGTGAAAACATTTTTAAAAAATGTTTGAAAATAAAATATTTCTCTTCTATGAAGCCTACAAGAAAATAATGAGAGCTTGATGTATTGGTTCCATATACCAGCCTTTTAATTTTTTCTGCAGGGTCAGACTTCCAAATATCTCTACAGGGTGCATCAGCTTAAAGGCTGTGTTTTCCCAACATACTTTCTCCTGGAAGATTCTCCATTAAGCCTTCTTATTGGAGAGAACAGTCATGTCTTTCCCCTGCAGAGCCCAGAGTCTGACAGCCCTGCCCTCACTGTCAGCAAGATCTCTGCTGATCAATCTGACCTTGTGTCTAAAATAATAGGAACAAAGGCTTTCCCTGCACCCCCTCCTCTTGATTTCCCACATGCACATTAGGGTGGGCTTTAGCGCTTGGATCAGGTGGATAATAAATATCTAAGGAGTATTAGCAACTGGGATTAGAGAGGAGCTTTCTCCAGTACCCCCCCTTTCTCCAGTTCTCCACGCCACCTCCTGGTGTCAGGGACCTATAAAACGATCCAGTGAGCAGGCCTTGGTGATGAGATGGGACAGCAACCCAGCCCCCACCTCCGGCCATGCTGGCACTCCCCGTTGCTGTCTCCACGGCAACCGGGGAGGATGAGAGGGCATTCTGGGACAGCTGAGGCTGAGGAGGTGGCAGGCAGAGGAGAGTTGTGTTTTGGAAAGGGGCTGGGGGGGGACTTGAGAGATTTGCTTTTGTTGAGAGAAACACATATGAGACAGATGAAGACAGAAGTGGAGGGGGTGCATAAGAAGTATTTTCTCACATGATGGGGGATTCTTATGCACATATGGCGCCACCACACAGCAGCAGGGTGTGAGATGCATACTGTGGGTAGACAGTGCAGAGCAAGCAGTCTGTTGTGAAAGACACAGCTGAGGTTATCACAGTGTGCGTGCTGTAGTCCTAATATGAACCTGCTGTGTGTTTGTGTATGTGTGTGTGAGAGAGAGAGAGGGTTATGTGTGTGTTTTCCACTGATTTTATCGGTTTATCTCAGTCAGCATGGTCTCTAATGTGACTGAAAATGAGAAAAGATGTTATGGTTTACTCTGCTTCAGTGCTTTCAGGGTGGTTTTGGTGTTGGTGCAAGTATCATTACTTAGTTTCCTAGTTTTGATGCCTTTTATTATCATTTAAAATATATCATCGCAGACAACATGTGTGTGTGTGTGTGTGGACATCTACAGTTTTTATGGTGGTTCAGGAAGCAGCTCAGCACAATCTAACGCATGTTTACGGTCAACGGTCTGGCTGCCTATGAGGCTTGCCCTATTGACAAAAGAATAGTTTGACATTTTGGGAACAATGCTTATTCACTCTCTGCTGAGTGTTAGATCAGAAGATCGATACCACTCTCATAGCTATGCATTAGTTAAGGAGCTACAGCTAGGAGGTGTTTAGCTTAGCTTAGCATAGCATAAAGACTTGAAACAGGCGGAAACAGTTGGCCTGGATCTGTCCAGGAAAAGCAGCACCCAAAGTCTCACTAATTAACATGTTAATTAGTTGTTGGTTTAAACTGCTTCTTTGTCCTGATTTTCAATAGTTTGATCAGCACTGTGAGGTTGCTAGGAAGCCAGTGGAGACTCCAGGAATTCACTGCACAGAACCACAGCTTTATTTTTGACTCTGTTTTTGTACAGATTTTATAAACAACATGTATGGCATGTTAATTATTGAACTTAAGAGATGCAAGTAGCTAAATTTGGTTACCTTTGGACAGAACCAGCTTAGCCGTCTCACCCTTGTTTCCAGTCTTTGTGCTATGCTAAGCTAACTGTCTCCTGGGTCTAGCTTAATATTTAATGGACAGATATAAGAGTGGTATCAATCTTCTCATCTTACTCTCAGCAAGAAAGTGAATAAGCATATGCCCCAAAATGACAAACTACTCCTTTAAGGCATGTTGTCTAAGAGGGCATGCTCCTATAGCACTACAACTTGTCTGGAAAGTGAAATGTTAGCATAACTGCCAGGCGTGAGAGACAGAAGTACTAAAATAAGACCCATGTTGTAGAATGAGACGAGTCCTCCTTTAACTGAAAGATTTTTTGTCAAGTACTTCATTTTGGTGATCATTCATAATAATCAGATATAATCTTGAACCCCATTTTGATTTCAGTTTGTTCTTTTGTTTCTCATCATATGCATAAACATACCACTGACTAACTCTATCATCCAACAGTCTCTCTATTTCCTCCTATCTAAATCTACCCAGAAAGTGCTGGAAGCTAAATTTCGTGAGTGCTTGAGGCCTTAACTCTGGATTAACATGTCCAACTCTTATAAAAATAGCTACCCGATGTCTGTATCCACGAGCAGGAAAACACCAGGCTGGCTGGGACAACACCATCAGCTTAAGTATCGCCACTAAGTCCTGTTAGCTCACTGGCTTTAAGTCTCTGGTCCACCTATCAGCCTTCAGGGTTACTACCTGGCACACTGTTTAACCATTGACTTTGTCTCAGTGCTCTGCTCTTTGCACCGGTTTCTTCTTAGACAGTCTAATACTTTGAAAGTCTGTGTCCTGGGTGCTTCTGTGTTACATAACATGGCAAAGCATTAGACATGTGTGTGCAAAAATAGCTGCATGGTGTGATTTGTGGCTTAATGCAACTATAATAGGTAGGAACACAGAAATAAAGTAGGCTTTAATTGACCAAAACATGTGTTTATCATCATTCCTTTTTCCAGACAACATCCCTGTAGACCTGCGAGACCCCTTCTACACTGACCAGTATGAGCAGGAACACATCAAGCCCCCCATCATCCGCCTGCTGCTGTCTGGAGAGCTCTACTGCAGGGTGTGTGGGCTCATCCTGCATGCTGAGCAGGCTGCCTTGCTTCAGAGCCACCAGTCTGTCATCCAGGCCCTGTCCAGGAAAGGCATCTATGTCCTGGAGACGGACAATACACCTGTTTCTGATCTGGACCTCAGCTCGGCTCCCATAAAGATGGTAGGTATCATTACCTTTTTGTTTAGTTATGTACCAGCATTGCCAAGTGATACTGTACTGCCTCTGCATTTCCTTTTCTAATCTTTATTTATCTAAGGACATTTTGCTGAGAGCAGTGCTCTCATTTTTCACTCTCACACAGTTTTACACATTCATACCTGAAATCTGCTAGGACAAACACTGTCTGACCCACTGGCCGCTGAGCAGCTCCACTGGAGCATTTGGAGGTAAAAGGTGTTGCTTAAAGGCACCTGCTAATAAGGGAGGGGGAAGTGCTGCTCTTTCACATTCCCCACCAAGATTTATCTTTATCATCTGAGAATTGAACCAGCAACCCTCTGGCTACCACTACTCACTTTCTGTTTGGACAGCCTCAAGCAGCAATTCAGAAAGTTAGCATCAGTGGAACTAACTGACACAACTGAGATATCTTCTGGTAGTATAGGTTTAAAGACCCCAATTTATTTTACCACAAGTTTAGTCTACTCTGAGATACTCTGAGACAACAGCTGTAATCAGTTGGCTACTGACAGAAAATAACAGGTCACTGCCTGCTTCTGTGTACACTTCCATTAAAGCAGTTGCTTTTATGTCATACATGTTTTCATGCTTTCCCCCTAGTCAAACTAATTGTGTTTTCAAAATTGTCTGTGGTTTTTAAAGGCCTTTGTGTTTTCCTATCTGGTTAGCAAACATTGTACGAAGAATAATAAATGCTAAATTGTTTGTAGCCATTTTGAATCTTAAAAGCCCAAACTGTTGCTCTAGCTGTTATTCTGAGAGGTTATAGAAGTAAATAAGGCATTTAGAGAGTTTTCTCTTGTTTCATTTCTAGGCTATGGTATTGCAGTTCTAATCATGGGTTTCAAGCTAGTGTTTGCATTGATGAAGTCAAACATAGGAGAATGAAAAGTGGCCTCACAGTAGCTACACTGTAGTTGCTGCACTAATCGGTGTTTTCATATTAACAATGGATCAGATTAGGTGTTTCTTGCAAAGAGGAACCGCACAGATTTTCATCACGTGACTGTAGTTTCCCCTCAGATCTAAAAGAGCTTTTTAGTGTGTCTTCATTCATTGTTTTGGTTTTCTGGTCATAACTTTACTCTTTGGTTGCTCACTGCTCTCATCAAACCCATTTCCAGATGTAGGAGGTTGTTTTCAGTGAAAAAGAGATAAATGGAGAGTGAATATTGGACTTTGACTCATCAGGTGATCTTACACAATACTGATGCTAATGTGTTTGTTTAAGATGGTAATATGTTAGTGTTGTGAGAATTAGTAGGTAATAAGTTAGTCACAAAATACAAGACTTTTTCACTTTTCTATAAATTAGAGGACATTATCTGCAGTAGTATAACCTAGCGATCTGGCAAACTATGCTCACCATCTGGTTACAGGCTAATGTGACTTTGCTTTCCAGAGCCAAATGTGAGAGTGTTGGAATAAATAATGCACCAGTGGATGAGACTGTTTTGCAGGTTTTAGAGTGTATAACTAAAATATTCATGAAGGAAAATGAACCTAAGGCTCAGCATTTTTGATATGAATATGAACCCACAGGTATTAGTCATATCCCACAGGTGTGAAAAGACAAAAAGGCAACAAGCATGGCTGAGAAATGGTGGTTCATGCTGTGTTCATCTGAGGTATAAAAGTGTCAATATATGAATGTAATCTTTGCTCCTGGCTACACAGATTCATATTAAGCTCAAGTGGAGACACCGAAGAGACTCTGAGACCAGAATTTTTGACACCTATTAATCTAAATCTAACCTAATCTTTGAAGTGTTTGCGAATGAGTTGTTGGTATGCCAGTGATGTCCATCATTTCCATTATAATGAAAATACCTTTATAAGTAAAAATGAATTAATGTGCCTGACTTACAGCGAAACACTCTTTTCATTGCACGGCTTACCTTTGGCCTTTTTGAAGCAATGAAAAACAGTGTGTGCGTCATGTAATAATGACAGCGATTGTCTCGTGAGTAGGCTGGGAAGGATTTTGCCATTAGACCTCTGCATGTTACAGTCTCGAAGTTCTGCCCTGTTTCCATGGCAACTTGGTGTACTACATTAATAATGCAGTACAATCATTTCATGCAACATAATCTACTGTATGTTACAAACAGACCTGTGATTCTTCTACAGATTTACACATTAGAGGTACTTCTTAATGAAGAAGTTGGTTACTATGACATGAAGCTAGAAATGTAATTTAATTTTGATGTAATGCTTGCCAAATCCAGAATTATGCTTCTGTTGTTTCATTCAAAGATAACTCAAAATCTGTATTCTTCCAGAGCTCCCACATCCACCTCATTGATGCCCTGATGATGGCCTATACAGTGGAGATGATCAACATAGAGAAGGTTGTGTCCAGTGTCAAGCGCTTTTCAAACTTCAGTGCCTCCAAGGAGCTGCCTTTTGACCTTGAAGACGCAATGGTCTTTTGGATCAACAAGGTGAGACCCAAACATCGGTGTTAATGTTTGGATTTATTTGCTCCTTCTTCTGTTGACTCACAGTATCTTTGCCACTTCAGGTGAACATAAAGATGAGGGAGATCACGGAAAAAGAGCTGAAAATGAAGCAACATTTGCTGGAGTCATCCAGTCACCAGAAGGTAACACCCTGTGTGTCTCTTTGTTTGACCCCCTTGTCTCTTGCTCTCGTTGTTGGTCACTTTGTCTCTTTCCCTCACTGTTTAAGAAAAAGCTTCCTCTTTGTTGAATAGTCTCTTTCTTTAGTAATGTTGTGGCCTTTGTCTGTTGTTTTGTCTGGCTGTTTTATACACATGCATCTTGTAGATGTGTAGGTTTTGTCATCAGATCTTGCTTGCATTCTGATCTGATGAGCACCTCACATCACCTTCTGATCACAGATTCAAGTGTGGACACCCAATATCAGGGTTTTTGAAGTCTGACACTGTGGACCCCCCAACAGACCAAATGAATGACATATCAATGGATATGTATCTTTTATTTTGACTCTTTGTACCTTACTGTTTGGAACTACAGCTGCCATAATTTGGGGGCTTTGGGGGATGTGAACAGGAAGTATAATGTTGCCATGGAATCAGTTAGTTATTTGTGGGCTATAATTATATTTGTATTTATATATTTATATTTGTAGATATATACAGTATATCGGCATCAGTAAAAGTATGCCAAATTAGCCCTTAGCAGGTTCTGTTTTCAGTATAGCCATGGATATGCAGGCAGCTATCACTGGACTATTTTGATACTGATGAAAACTTTAAAAAGGTCGGGATTCTTATGCCAGTTCTGGAGTTATAAAGAGGGTCTTTTTTCTTGATTTCTAAGTGGATTTATGGATGTTTATTTGCTATGGATTGGGTAGAATAATATCCTTGGGGAAATGTAAGTCATGTTGAATCTAAAAATATGAATATCATGTCTCTGTGTTCAGATTCCTCGCATTTTGAAAACCTCTGCACTGTGCTGACTCGGCTTGGTTCCTATCAACCAGTCAGAATAGACGAGCGTAAGCACAGTGTCTGTCAAAGAGTTATGGAGTTGAGTCTGAAATAATGTGACAACACAAAGTGAAATTATACTCATTGGACCTTTATTTACAATATGTACAAATACCTCTAGTTTTGTCCTCATTTGCCTCTTGCCTGTAAAACTAGATATTCTTGACTCTTTCTGCCTAACCCTTTCCAGTTGTCTTTAACATCAGATCTGTCTCCATGGTAACAGGGGATAATCTGATTCCTTGTCTCTGTATCTGACCCATGATTTGTCTGCTACTCTTCCTGTTTGTGTCTTTCCCCCCAAATCCCATCCCTTCCTGCCTCTTGGATACTAGTCTCCCTCCAAATGGTACTGGAAGCTTGTACCTGTAAGTGCAACCGCTACGCTGAGTGAGTGTATGCGTGTCTGTTTGAGTTGTGTGTGTATGTGTCAGTGTGAGATCAGATGGCACAAAGAGGAGCCAAACCAAAAATGATAGCTAATTAGAGAGACAGCAAAAACCCAGACGTACAAATACTGTTTACACTGAAGACACAGTGCCCCTCTGTGGCAAATGAAGAAACAGCAATCTCTTAACACTTTTTTTCTCTGCACATTTGCTTTTACTTTGCATGAAACCTTTTAGTAATTCACCTCCTTCCCTTCCTCAAAACATCCACAACCTTGTGCACCTGTCCACTCATTCAGTGACAGTTTAGCTAATTCCATTAACTTCCTCCCAATCATTTCTTTCTCCATTTCACCAGCCTGATATATTGCATGCTCTGGCCCATTGCGTATTGGAGCCTGTGGAGTTCTCTCGCGTGGTAATGTACCCACCATTGAGCCTTTTCTGTATGCTTTATGTCATCCTGACCTTTACTGTTTTCCTTTTTTAAATCATTTATCTCATGCACCAACTAGCAAACCCACAGTCAGACTACACAATATCAGCCTCGGGCTCATGTCCAAAAATGGACTGAGCAAGTGTACTGACAAGAAGACTAGCAAGTAGGATTTTTTTTAAAACTTACTTGTAAATATGGCAAACCAAAGCAAAGGAGAGGTTCATGAAGCTATGGCAACGACTCCCCTGCCTTTTGGCGTTTCTTTCTTTTTTTAGGCTTTTCCAAACACAACAGCCAGTATCACACAGGTTCAGACGCTGTTGTTTCTTTATATTGTTATTACCTGAGGTCGGTCCCTGACACCTTCTTCATGACCAGTGTGTAGTCTGTCATGTTTCACAGCCAAATCACAACAAGGATTTATGACTCCATAATTGTCTAATTAGACAAAAATATTATGTAGTCTGAACTTGGTATTAATTAAATTATTATACTTGGCAGTGATTAACATCATTGCCAGTTGAGCAAAGACATAAACATTATAACTGTATAAACTTGATCTGATACAGATAAATAAATACCATCAAGAAGTAGGTGTCATTTGCAGATAGCTAGTCTTTATATGTGTTAAAATAGTTATATGGAAAGTGATTTTCCATCAGAAATAATGTGAGAAATGGTGTGTTTGTGTGTGACGAGTGAGCTTGTGACTCAGTGTTTTGATCACATTTGTATACTTTATGTAAACTTTTGCCCTCTCTTGCTGTGTAGGTGCGTTACCGCAGAGATCACCTGTCAGGTCGGACGCTTCAGCATTTCCCCCTGTTGGAGGACTTGTTGAAGGATGTGTGTGATGGCACGGCTCTTCTGGCTGTGATCCACTTCTACTGCCCAGAACTCATTAGACTGGAAGGTATGGTAATAAAATCCACTGAAGAAAGATAGTAGCTAGTTGCTGCCACTCCACTGATTTTTTAAAACAGTCATTTCGGGAAACATGCTTACATCGATACCACCTTAGCTTAAAATTATTGACCATTGTTGTCTTGTTCTGTGCAGATATCTGTCTGAAGGAGGTTCCTTCCATAGCAGACAGCGTATACAACATCCAGCTACTGAAGGAGTTTTCTAATGAGTACCTGAACAAATGCTTCTACCTGAAGCCTGAGGACATGCTGTATTCTCCACCAGTGCTGAAGGTAAGTCAGAAAAAACACTTTACAACCAGAAGATACTTTAAAAAAACAGGCTCCGATGACATTATCTCGTCATCCTGTTGACCTTGTTCTTGATTCTTACGTCTTGCAGAGTAATGTGATGGTCTTCATTGCTGAGCTTTTCTGGTGGTTTGAGAGTGTGAAGCCAGACTTTGTACAGCCCAGGGACCTTCAGGAAATCAGAGATGGTATCACACACTCCACTTTCTTTGTCATTTATTGAATTGCTCGTAAAACTCATGTGAACTCTCGTGTGATGGTTTGATATCCCCTCTGCAATCTTTACAGTGAGATTGCTGCTGCAGCCTAAAGGTTCTCGATCCCAAGTTCCCATCTCCAACGTCACAAAACGTAGTTTCCTGACAACATCAAACTCCGCTGATGTCTTGACCACGCCCCCGAGCCCTGACCTCAGGTATTGTACTGTAACACCACACACAGACTCTACTCTACTCTTACTCTCAACCTACAGGTGTACTAATTAATGCACTGTAGTTGTTCTTCACATTAGAGTTCTGAGATAGACCTAATGCACATTTTATTTTGTTCTTCCTATTCACATTTATCCACCTGCACATTTGTCTCTCTCTGTCTAACCTGATCATTTTTAACTAAGACCAATTACTTTTTTGACATTACCACAGTACTTTAAGTGTGATACTATTAATGCCTCTATACTACATTAGCATTATTTTGTATACACATTACCAGAGTAATGTTTTTTAGAAAATCTTTCACTATTAAATAACTTTTTTTAGTTCAGCAGGTAAAATCAAACCAACTTTAACTTTAAAACTAATACCTCTCTGTCTCTCTCTTATAGTATTAAACCAAGCTCATCAAGCCCATCTCACTCTTTACTGCCCCTGAGACAGAGACAACAGAAGGTCCTTGAGGAGAGCGCTTCAGGTAATATAAAAAGGCTCTGGTGCAGAGTTTGGTCTGTAAAATCACAAAGTCCTTCAAATTGAGAACAGGGGGAAGGAAGATAGAAAGAGAGAGAGAGAGAGAGAGAGATAGGTCTGATTGTTCTTTGGAGGTGATCTAAATGTACCTGATGTGTTCTTATATATATCTATATTTGAATGTCCTTGCCTTACAAGCTGTTAATTAAAAGATTCAACTGGAAAGTTAATGATTTGAATATATGAATTGTAATATTTCAGTACAATACTTCATTTATGTCAGATTTTTAAAAAAAATCAGTTTTATATTCTGTCTAGGGAGTTCCTTTTTCAAGTTTAGCTCATTGAAATTGGGTTAAAATTGTAGTTGTTGCATGTTTGAGAAGTTGTTTTTGCTAAAATGGATCATATTGTCTGTATTTGTACAGAGCTGAGAAACAGGTCCAACTCTGTGACACGGGCAGATGGGCAGCACCAGGTCTCAGCACTGGCCTGGCCAGAGAGGAGGCCGAGGTGAGCGGTGTGATTTCAGCCTTCACAATCTCTGTCCTGACTACACTTACCCAGCTTCATGTAGCAGCAGATAAAGTTTCTTCTATGATTCATTACACCCTTCTAAATTGTACTCCTCCCTCTGTCCCTGTCCAGGCCTTTATCCCAGCCGGTACCCTATGCCCTGCATTTTCCCATGGAGGACGATGCAGACAGTATCAGCCTCGCTCGCTCCATCAGCAAAGACAGCTTGGCCTCCAATATCATGAGCATTACCCCTAAACACATGCTGGGGTCAGGTTCCCATCTGCCTCAGCACAGACTCAGTGGTCAAAGCCTGCTGAGTCACATGCGCATAGAGGATGAGGAAGAGGAAATAGAAGAGGAGGAGCTGGTCGCTGTTATCCACCCTTACGCATATTCTCGACATCGACTCGGCAGTGAAATGGAACAGGATGAGCTGGAGCTCGAGAATGCAGCCTCCACCTCAAAGGTTTCTAATTCTCGTCGCTCTCCTTGCCTTGACACGGGTCCCTTTACAGCAGACCGTCAGGCTGACAGCTACTATCTGGAGCCTTTGATGCCTGCCGTCCCTAAGCCAGCCAAAGAGAAGAGCATCAGCCTGAATAAGCAGGAGGAAAGTGGTGAGAGTCACTGTAGAGCAGCAGGAGCTGCAAGGAAAGCAGCCACCAATGTCCCAAGCACATTGCAGAGGAAAGCCCCTGTGGCTGAGTCAAGAAGTACCTTTACGCCCATACCTGTTGCAGAATCAGTGTCTAGCTCTCTCAGGCCACCCACAGAGGGGTCGATAGGCATCTCTCCATCTGTGAATAAACAGCCCCAAGGCTTTTTCCTTCATTTGTCAGGAGAGCCAGACCAGCACAGTCCTTTCCCATCTGTGCTGGAGGTAGGGCATGACTCTGACTCAGACATTGCAGACCTTGAGGAAGACGACGAGGACGACGATCAGATGAAGTTGACTAGAGAGGTGGTGAGAAGAGGGAAGGGAAAATATTTAGAGGAGGGGGAGGTGTGTGAATTCATAGAGGGAGAGGGGGAGTCAGCCAAGCTGAGAGAAGACTTGAAGGTGAGCGAGCGGGATGATAAGGAAGATGGCAGTGGACGCTCAAGCCCTTGCCCCAGCACCATATCCTGGGCGAGCAGCTGCAGCGCTTCAGGCAGTGCCAGTGTCAAGATGACCAGCTTTGCAGAGAGGAAGCTCCTTAAACTTGGCCTCCGCGACGGATTTTCAAGTACCAGCAGCTCCCAGAAGACTACACCAGATGGCTCTGAGATAGCCCCTCCCTGGCAGCTGAGGAGTGACTGCACCTCTGGTTGGATTGGGAAGGAGACCAGTTCTGTATTGGGGAGTAATATAATGGGGAGTCCCCCAGTAGTGCCTTCAGAGCTGCTGCAACTACACATGCAGCTAGAAGAGCAAAGACGTGCAATAGAGTATCAAAAGAAGAAGATGGAGACCCTATCAGCGCGGCAGAGACTAAAGCTGGGGAAAGCTGCGTTCTTGAACATTGTCAAGAAGGGTGGAGGGAAGAGCGACACGCTTCCTCTGCCCCTGAAACACCCACAGGAATCCTCAGAACTAACAGCTGCTGATTGGAGTAAAGTGAAGGCTCAGTCCTGCCGGGATGACTCCTGTCTCGATGCTCTGAAGGTTCAGGCGAAGGCAGGTCAACCAGAGGGAGGACAGATGAACAGAGACAACAGACTGAACACCCTGTCTCAAGACAGTGGGGCTGATCCTGGCTTTAATGAGTGTTCCCGCTCCATAGATCTACTCAATGAGGCTATTAATTCCATTCAGCAGCAGATGATGCAGCTCTCATTACAGCAAGACCTGCTGATGAAGCAGAGTGTGGTCTCACCTCCAGAAGGTGTAGAGTCAGGCCCTAGTACAACCCCCAACACAACACAAACAACATCCTCTACCTCAGACTCCAGATCTTATGCAGTCCACTTTGTAGATATCGGTGGCAGCAATTCTTTTCCCGCTCGCCGCCCTCCCAAGCTTAGCTCCAGCCAACGCAACAAAGCCACGGACAGAAAACAGAATAAAGAGAACAGCAAGGTGGCCTCAAACAAGTCTAATACTCAGTCCCCAGAGTGCACACCCTCTCCAAGTGCTGCCGGAGACCAGGAAACATGGGCTGTTGTAGAGAGCTCCAAGCTAGAGAGAAGCATTCAGAGAAACACCACCTTCAGAGTCCATGATAGCACCGGAGAAGGAAGTGGGCGCTCTCCAGACAAAGCCCAGACACAGGACTCACCAGTCATCTCCAGTACACCCGGATCTCCCTCACAGGCTACAGAATCAGAAGAGAACAAGGCTGACAACTCAGGAAAAGAGGCTGCGGGTGGAGATGAGAGTACCAGGGTCAAAGGTCAACTGATTGAGGTCGATCTGTCAGAGCTTAAGGATCCGCTGGAGGATGGCAGCGCGGACGTGACAGACTTAACAGCAGAGAGTGAGCAGAAGAACGTGTTGGGCTTCTTTTTCAAGGTAAAATTCAGATGTTTACATTTTCACGGTGCATCCATGTGTAACTTGCGAGTTGGTGATCAAGTCTGACCAAGGATTTGAGGAGCGTAGTTACTAACTGAAAAATTGTTACTCTGCTTTATCTTTCAGGATGATGAGAAGGCGGAGGATGAAATGGCGAAACGTCGTGCTGCCTTCCTCCTCAAACAGCAGCGCAAAGCCGAAGAGGCGAGACTACGCAAACTGCAGCAAGAGGCTGAGAGCGAGCTCAAACGTGATGAGGCCAGGTGTGTTTTCTTTTCACACACTAATTATAAGGATATCGAACTGTCTAAGGTGCGGCTGCGTGAAGGGGTATTTCCTTGTCACGCAGTGAAATTCTGCCTGTGTTAACTCTCAGTCCTTTTCTTCAAGGCGTAAGGCAGAAGAGGACCGTGTTCGCAAGGAAGAGGAGAAGGCACGACGAGAGCTGATTAAGCAGGAATACCTGCGGAGGAAGCAGGAGGCGCTGATGGAGGAGCAGGGTCTGGTCAAGCCTCGCCCACGGACTAAATCCCGCAGGAACAGGCCAAAATCACTGCACCGTGAAGAGTACAACAGCCTCTCCAAAGGATCCACCACACGTAAGAACACACTGCTTTAACAGCGTATGCTTTTTTGTCTAGCGCACCATGTTGTGTTGTTGTGTTGTGCTTAGAACACTTTGTTGTATAATCTGATAGGTTGTTTGTGAATGTGTGCATCTCCAGTTCACTTGTGTACATTCGTTGTCATGCTCTGAGTGTGTACATGTGTGTGTACATATGCAGGTAATTCTCTGAAGGTGCCCATGTTGATCAAAGCCCAGGGCTCAGCAGCAGGCTGCAGGGGAGGTGAACCTTCTAACCTGCTCTGCATGATGTGATAACAGACATACACATCCCTTAAAAATAGTGGAGTCAGCTAATTGATCACATACTGGAAAGATCAGTCTTAACAGTAGATAATTTGAACTAACATATGATCCATTTGTCATTGTGTTGCTTTGCCTTTATGCAGATTTCTGTCCTTTGTTTGAATCATTACATTATTAATTTGGGCTACTGCTTGTCAAATGGAAATGGAACAGGGGTGGATTTGGGCAAACAACAATGTTATTTTGTTTAATAAAGTAAAAGGTATTTTCATTTGCAGCTGATCTGAGCTGCAGTCACCGAGGATCGACGCTTTCTTTGGCGACTGAGGCAGACAGTGTCATCTCTGGAGGGGCAGAGTCAAACAGGTGAGAATTCCCATGTTGTGTGTGTGTAAGTCCAGAGGCGATACCCATCTTGTGTACCCATGTAGTCATTTGATTGACCTATACATTTGTCTTTCAGGGCTGGATCTGTGTGCTCTATGGAGTCGTTCCCTATGCTCAGCAGGGCATCCAGCAGGAACATGGAGAGAGACTGGGAGAACGGTTCCATAGCCTCTTCCATTACTTCAACTGAGTATAATGGTGAGCAGAAATGTGGAAAAAACCTGCATTTGTAACAAACTAAAGTTTTTGATTTATTCATACTGTCACACAGAATTCATTTGCAGAAAAATTTCAAGGCAAGGTGTAAGTACTTGCTCTTGCCACTTCCTTTAAAGAAATACTCTTCCTTCTTTGCTTTTTTGTTGGGAAGCAGATGAAAAGATTGATACCATTATCGATCGATCATTTCTGTCCAGTCAGTATGAAGCCAGAGCCATCAGCCTTAATCCATAGACAAACTGAAATGTAACAGCAACAGTTGGTGGTTTTTAAGTGGATATGTCCTGGAACAATTTCTGGGCCTGGACTTTTGTCATTACCATGAGGCAGCCAAGCAACTATTCCTTTTAACATTTGCAGATTCTCATACATTTCTCTCTTTTTATCTGTAAAAGGTCCAAAACTCTTCAAAGAGCCGAGCTCCAAGTCTAACAAGCCAATCATCATTAACGCCATCGCTCATTGCTGTCTGGCTGGAAAGGTTAACGAGGCTCAGAAGAATGTTGTTCTGGAGGTCAGCGCGATCACTTGAAGTTTATGATTGGTGATGGTATTTACTCATCATGGTGTTTAGAAGCTATGTCATGTTTTTCCATATCCAGAAACAATGCCTCGTGTCTGTTTTGCAGGAGCTGGAAAAATGCGAGTCCAATCACCTGATCATCCTCTTCCGCGACAGCGGGTGCCAGTTCCGTGCCATTTATTCTTATTCCCCAGACACCGAGGAGATCATCAAGTTCACGGGCACCGGACCGCGCTCTATCGGCCGCAAGATGATCGACAAGCTGTACAAATACAGCTCGGACCGCAAGCAGTTCACCGTCATCCCCGCCAAGAGTGTGTCGGTCAGCGTGGACGCCCTGACCATCCACAATCACCTCTGGCAGGTCAAGAGACCGGGGAGCGCACGGAGGAAGTGATAAAGAGGAGGAGGGAAAGAAAGATGGACACTTGTTACAGTTACTGTTGGGCAGGACCCAATAATCTTAGACATGATTGACATGTGACGTGTGTCTGACATGTCATGACAGAGAGGGCTTAGATGTTCTCATTGAAGGAGTCTGTGGAAGTGCAAGAATTTGAAACACCTGCCAGCTGAGTGCACTCTGTTTTTTCTTTTAGCTTTTTATCCTGCATGTCACACTTTTACGTTTTAATTTGAAGGTACGTCCTACAGTGATTGGGCACTACTGATGACGGATTCTTATGTAGCAGTGAAAGGGAAATGGACCCTGGAGTCGAATACTACTGAATCTACTCAAGTGTACCACTGATAGCAAGTGCAACTACAGACAGGCATTGGTGAACAATCACTTAATAATGTCTTGTAAAGTTTGCTATTTCAGCTTGGCAAAAAAAATTACCCTACTGCTGTGATTAATCCAGGCTCCACATACAGAGCCCCTGTTTATTCACCAGTAACCATTACTGGTCAGTGCTTTTATGACAAGGGAGATTTGAACAGACTTTTTTTTAATGTAAGTATGGAATGGATGTTAGTGAGTGGTAATGTCCAGTCTCGTTTTCTATTTGTGTGTTTGGGGAAGTGTGTGAGTGTTTGTGTTAGGGGAAGGGGGGAGAGCTGAATGCACCGCTTGTGCATCCAGCTCTGAATGTTTACTCTCTTGATTATGCTTTAAAACTTCTGTCATGCTACAGAACAATGGAGCAAAGCAACAAAACAGTATATTTTATGTTTTAGTTTGGGAGCTGCTGTTATGGTGGAAGAGAAATAATGTTTTTACAGGAGGGGAAATTATACTAGTAATTATTGCATACAGGAAACGCTTTTGAGACTCAGTGCATTATACCTTATCAGTAGTGCATTATATTGTATTAACTTCGTACTTGTATTCCACCACTCATATGAGCCATCTGAGATCCCTGACTGGCTCATATTGCTGAACCAAAATGAACTGAGCTATGCCACTGAGCTGTTTGCTGCTCATTAACTGCTCGCTGGATTCTGGCGAGCATAAGATTTTAATGTAGCTTCTGGCGTTCAACACTAGTAATATCCCTGAAATGACTGACTGTCAGCAGCTGGTATAATGTGGGGAGGGAAACTGCACAATACTTGATATTTGTTTGCTGCATTTGTACATTTTTGAGTAGTATTTTTTGTACATTACGTACAAGTTATGTTTACTAAAAAAACAGGCACTATTTTGAGTCACAGGCTTTCAGAGATGTTATCAGTTTTATTTCATTGTGTTACATTATTTATTTATTTTGAAGAAATATAATAAAATGCAACTAGGTACGTTTTCTTGCTAATGTTGTTGTGGTCTTTTGTGTGTATACAATATGTGCACCTGTTCCTTAACTATCCACTTTTCTCTCTTTGACATCTGCCTTCCCGTTCTCTTCTTTTTGTCCACATCTGGAGGTAAAGAGTGTGTTTATGAAAGGTGTGCAGCAGAGGATGAAGCATTCAGACCTTTTACTTCAGTAAAGGTACTAGTACCACACTATAAACATGCTCCATTACAAGTAAAGCCATGCACTGAAAATGTCACTTAAGTAAATACATAAGTATTATTAGTAAGATGTCCTTAAAGCATCAAAAGTAAAGATACTCAATGCAGATAAATGTATTATATAGTATTTCATAGTATAATAGATTATTATTATGCATTAATGTGTAAGCAGAATTTTACTGTTGTTGGTTAAAGTTGAGCTTATTTGTTTATATACAGTTGGGCTGGAGCCATTCTTTTCATTATGCATTAACCCATTCATTTCTTGATCAAGCCATTGATTGTTTGATTTGTAAAACATCAAAACTGTGAGAAATAATATATATAAACAATATATTTCACAAGGTATCATGTTTTTAGTTCCACATCCATTTTGTACATCAAATCAAATTCATAGGAACCAGTAATGAACAGTGTCAAATATATGTAATGCAGTAAAAAGTACAGTATTTCCGTCTAAAATATATTGAAGGCAAAGTGTCATGAAATAGGTACTCAAAGTACATCAAATTTGTATATGAGCACAGTACTTAATGTACTCAGTAACTTCCCATTGCTGAAGGAATATCAGGCTGTTAAGGTCAATATTGGCTGTTTTGAGTAAAACTATTGACTGTCACCTCTAAAGCTCACTAGTTTCCATGTTACATCTTGATTATTTTAACCCATAAGGAGGTCATTGCTCCCAGCTAAGAAACAGTCTACATAGGCCCCCAGTAAAACCACAACTTGTTGTTACTCGTTATTGTGTGTACAAATTAGACAAACAAAATCTATCATGTTAATTCCAAGAAAATTAGCAAAAATGTGCTGCTGCCTATTCTCTCTGTTGCTGTTCATCTCCTACACAGGGTGCTGTGTTTCAACCCCCCCCCAACACACACACGCACTCAGAGTAAAACCACACAGGTGCTTTCACTTGAGTTGCCTGATTAGATCTCCTCACTGGTCTTGATTGCTATGGTTACACTGTTACTTTAGTCACACAAGTTCTTTCCTTTGTCTCTGTCACTAATTGTTAATTTTTTGTTTTGTTTTTTTGTTAATTTTTGTTTTATCTTTTTATATTTTCATACAGTATGGTTTTTCTTTGTAGAGAACTGTTTTATGCAGACCTCAGCTTTGAGTTTAGGTTGTCTAGAAGAAGAAAGAAGAAAACCTAAAAAGCTGAAGTAAGGCAAGTTCTGCAGATACAGGAAGCTTCTTTTTCTATGATTTCTAAGTGAATTTCTAGATTTGACTTACTTAGGTCAAAACCTTGGGCTCTTTGTTGTGTTCCTTGAGACATTTCTGAGCAGTTTTTGTGGTGTGGTGGGAGCATTATCCTGCTGGGGGAGGCCCCTGACGTTGGGATTGCTGTTGCCATTGGGGGTATGTGCTTGGCCTAAAACAATGTTTAGGTGGGTGGTACATGTCAAAGTAATATCCAGATGAATGAAGGACCCATGGTTCCTCAGCAGAACATTGTATTGTAACAAGATGATGGATGTTATTCACTTCAGCTGTCAGTGGTTTTAATGTTATGGCTGATCGGTGTATAACCTGTTAATGAATGAGCTTTAGACGTGCTAAGAAGATTTTTGACCTTTGGACAGAGCTGGGCTAGCTATTTCCCCATTTACAGTCATTATGCTAAGCTAAGCTAACATTCTCCTGTAGCTTAGCTCGCAGATAAAAAACAAACAAACCCTGATATCAATCCTTTTTTCTGTTTTTTTCATAATGTAGCACTTTAATGTGCAAATTAAAATAAAATGAAACTCAAGTACAAATATTTTCAACATTTAAATACATATGAAGTCAAAGAGTCACAGTCAAAAATTCTTGTGTACAGGATGTAGCATTTTATAAATACATACAGTACCTCACCCAAACAGCCACAAATCACTGAGCAGTGCTGAAAGTAAAATGAGGTCATCTCATTACTAATATAGTACAAATCAAAGAAATCCTTAATGGCACAATACTGAATATATGGCATGGAATATTTAAAGGGTTGAACTGAGCTCTTGTAGTGCAAAAACCTCATCCAACCTAAGAAATGTGCTGCAGCGAACATATAAGTAACTACCATTGTTTGTAGGCTTCTACACTACTGAATAACTACCTCTATGTTTCAGCTACAAAAAATAAGCTTTAAATAAAAGCTTTAAATGCACATATTTTATTTAAGTCACATAGTGTTGAAGGTTATGTTTGATTTCATGTGATTGATGGTAAATATGTAAGTGTATGACCTGGGGAAATTTGGAATATGTGCGTCTGATTTGTCATTTTAAAAGGTAAAGAAATGATGGATAAATCCAGAGGGAGCCACAACCCAAAAGAGTAGAAACAAAATGTACAGTTTGCTGTGAAATTCAAGAGGTTTCAATGACAAGGAAACTCGTAAGAGTTTTTTGTTGTAGTGGATCAGATTGACTCTAACCAAGGGCAGGATTGCAGGTGGGATGAACCTGATTGAAATTCCTTAAATCGGTCAAATTATTTGTTAACAAGTGTGTCCCTGACTGCTCATCGGAGAGAGCTTTCACAGAAATGAATGCACTATTCTTACATACAGTGTCTGTGGCAAGAGGATGAAAATGTCACAGATGACATTAAATGTCATCTGCCAAGCAGTAGGCACTCATATAATACAGTGGTAAACTGCAGTGCTGGAACATTGTAGCACAAATTGTCCTCTGTCAGACTGGACCTGTGCGGACACAACCAGAACCCCCCCATGAAAACTGAAGGTGGTGGGGGCAATTGGGAAAGAGTGTACCAGTGAGAGTCAGCATTCTATCAGAGCTGGGTGTCCTCTCTGGTGTCTATGCTGGACTCGTGTCTCTCTTTCAGGCTGCTGCTGTGGACAGGAGGCACCTCGGGGACATGAGCCAGAGGGTCTGAACGAATCAAGTACCTAAGAGAGACAGAGAGAGAGAGAGAGAGAGATGGATGAGAGAAGGGATGCAGGACAGATGAAGAACTGCGTGTTCTCACACTGCACTCAGGCACTTTCCTAAACTAATCCCTACTCACTAGCCATGAAGGGCACTCTGTATTAAAGAAGAGGAGTGAAATAAACAAGTAAACTGTGGGATGCACTTGCCACTCTCCATCGTGAGCAGGAAACAGCCATCACCATGGATACCAATAGGTGCCCTGCTTACTCAGTAGTTTTCTTTTATATATGTCCATATATATATGGACATATGTGTGTATACATACATATATATATATATTCACTATTGAATGACTTTTTTTTTTTTTGCATCAGACTTTTGCTTTGATTATGACTTGGATTAATTTCTAAAAAAAAAAAAAAACAGTGGTAGTAATTACATGTGCAGGGAAAACTATACATATATTTTATTCAGTTGGTTGGGAGCAATATGAAGGAGTAATGCTTACACAATGTCATTGAGCTCCAGCCTGGTGTCAGGAGAAGGGTTAATCAGGACATAGGACAGGGTGTTCTGGTGATCGTTTTGTTCGTCTGAAACAGAAATATCACCACAGTCAGCAGACTGGAGCTGTCGCATCTGTATGATGTTCATGTAATTCCTGTTGCAGGATCATGACTGAAATGCTTACCTTGTAAGTAGCCCAGATTGACTCTGTTCATGACGTCACTGGCTGTCAGATTAGTTAGGTCTTCTACGAACAGCAGTTCAGACAAGAAATCAGCATTAAGCAGAAGCAGCCATGAAAGTTGGGGGAAAGAAAACACTGAGTAGCTTTCTCAGTTAAAGATGTGTCCATCCTCACCATATCCTGAGGTGGGGAGGCCCAGATGCCTCATGCGGTTGCGGACCAGTTCAGATAGCTCCTCCCTCTCAGAGCGTCGGTAGAGGTTGAGGCGCTGCTGGGCGATGCGCTGGGCGTGGTCCTTGCTGGAGTCCCGGTTCACCCCCTGCCACCTCACGCTTTTCTTACTGAGCCGCCGCGCCCACTGCATGCTCTTCTTCCTCAGCAGGGGGTGATCTGATTGGTCATTGCTGCGAGACTCGTCCCCTCTGTCCTTGGTGTCCTCGCAGTCGTCGACACTGACAGACACCTGAGACTGGGGTGGGGAGACAGGAAGTTACCTCTACAGCCAGGGTGCTCGTCTTAATAAAAGTTCAGAGAAGACGGAAACAATAATTCTTTGATGTTGTAATGATCATTTTTAATTCCCAGAAAATGTATCCTAATGACTTTGGTGGGCCTCTGGCTTCCCATCTAGTGCCATCAGTAGGTTAAAATTCAGTTTGTCCAGTATTTTGCTTTATGACCAAATAACTCAGCCTCATCTGTACTTTGTGTTGAGTCCTTATTAACAAAGGTTAGCATGTTAACATTCTAAGCTAAGATGGTGAACATGTTTAACATTACACCTGCTAACCATCAGCATGTTCAAATTTGTCATTGTCATCATCAGTAGTGAAATGAAACTAAGTAAATTTACTCAGATTTACTGTTGTACTTAAAGGTGCTATATGTAAGTTTTTGCTATCGTTACATAGCCAAGATTAGCATGAAAAGCTGTTTACTTCCGAAGAGCTTCAGTCATTATTGTGTTTACAAGACAAGAGGTTAGATTATGCAATCTGGGCAGCGCTACTTCTTCATACTCTCATGTTGGACTGAGAGCAGATTGGACACTACAGTGACTCATTATCATCCAGCATGCTAACTTCAGTACAAGAAAAGGAGTGATAGAAATAGAAGCAAAACAAAAGTTAACATTGGCATTGCTTTACACACACTTACATTTATACTACATTTATGCTACATTTATTTGATAGCGTTAGTCACTGGTTACTTTGGAGATTCAGATTACTAATACAAAATATAATAAAATGATAAATGATGATGTTTTATTATAGATTGCGTTATACAGCACACTGCAGCATTAGCGATGCTTACATCAATAATTTTGAATGCAGGGAATAGCACTGTGGTATTGCTTCTTTTACTTAAGCAGAAATCTGAGACATCTTCCACCACTGATCATTAGCTCAAAGCACTGCTGTGTTTCAGTACAGCCTCAAGTAGGTGCTGGCATGACTACAGACACACAGTCCTGTTACATGTTCTGCTAAAAACCAGTGACTTAGCTTGATACAACTCACAGTATCCTCTCACCTCAGAAGTAGAGAAAATGTGGGATTCTGTCCGATAGATCCCAATGGGAATTTCGGCACTAGAGGAGCAGAGTTTCTGGAACAGTCTGCCATAAGTGCTGATCCATAGATCCTCTTCAGTTACTTTCATCTGAAACAAGAGATAAATGGGTATACGGTTACTCTAGTCAGCTGGAGTATGGTACTGTTGCAGATCTTTTGTCTTCTCTCCTTTTTTGTAACTATGAGTATGTAACTCACAGCACAGAGGTATCCTGATCCAGGAGTGGTATCCAGTCCCAGTAGCAGCCTTGCAATAAGGATCATGTAGTCCTTCACAAAAGACTGACAAGGAATAAAAAAAAAAACTTTTACAACCATAACTCTATTTAAGCATGGTGTGCATAAGTAATCCAGAGTGAATTCCCTTTCAGTGACTGAACACAAGAGGGCACTTTTGCTTTATGATGGTGATGCCATTCTCTTTTCTTCGGGTGATAAGTGTCTCTCTGCTGCTGCTGTAAGACACATCTATTCATTTCGCCTCCTTTTGAAAAGAGTCATCTGAGGCTAAGTACTCAGCTGTAGGTGCGTACCAACCTGATAGAGGAGGGTGTCCAGCATGCTGATACTGAACACTCTGCCTGCAGCGAAGGGTAAGCGAAACATGAAGGCCAAGTTGGAGCCTTTATCACGCTCTTTCTGTCGGGGGAGAACCAGGTTACGCATTTAAAGGTCTGTCACTTTTCTAACAGTAAAAAAAATCAGATGGAAATGGCAAATATAATAACAGTGTGAAGACTGGCTTTAAAAAAATCTACAGAATTTTTTTTTTATATCCTCTCTTTACAATTCATGCTCATAATTCACACCATGTGATTCACTGTAAGCCCTCTTGTTATGTCTTACCTTCTCCAGCTTGGAGAGAGCCAATGAATAGCAGTCCTTTGCTCTGAACTGCATGAATCTCATGTTGGATGGATGAGTAAGCTCTGTGATGATGCTGAGACTGGGAAACAACCTGCAACAAGGGTAAAAAAAAAAGAAAAGGAAAAACATGCAGAAGATGTGACTAAATATCACGATTTAGTAGCAAATTTTCAAAATCATTTTAGCAAATGCTGCTGTTGAGTATTTTTGATAAAGTACCTGAACATTGTCTGTACATTGACAATAGTTTTGGCATCAGCCATGTAGTCCTCCTCGGCACTCATTGTACTCTCTTTATCCACAACAACCAAATTATCAGCGTAGATAATGCCACACTGCAGCAGGCTGTCCAGACTGAAGCACACGCACACACACACAATGAGCATAAGAACCAACTTGCCTAGAACATCCAATGAAATCTCCAATTTAATATAAAATCACATTTTGATGAAAAGCAGAAGATTATATGAAAGTCTTACTTGTCTATGGTCCCAGCCATATAGTAGACCATAGGGAAACAGCAGATGGCCTCCAGAAAGTGATTATCTGGCCTAAAGGAAACATACATGATATACAAAATTTGTTTGTGCTCTGTTGTCCTTTTTACACAAAACCACACAATATAATGTTTGGTAAGATTAAAAAAGGAAAATGTTTGAAACTGGAATGACACAATAAGACTGGTTCACCAAAGAAACCTTTAAGTTTGTCAGTTACTTGGAGAAAGCTTGACAGATGAATAACAGCCCTTCATTAGGATAAACTTTAGACTTGTAGCATTTCTCTTCTTTCTTCTGCTGTTACCTGAATTTATGTAAATGTATTTGCCATTTGATTTTTAGAATGGGGGCAGCACGGTGGTGCAGTGTTTTGCACTGTCGCTTCACAGCAAGAATGTTCCGGGATCACCCGGGGCTTTTCTGTGTGGAGTTTGCATGTGGGTTCTCCTCGAGTACTCTGACTTCCTCCCACAGTCCAAAGACATGCAGGTTAGGTTAATTGGTGACTCCTGATTGCCCATGGGAATTAATGGTTATTTGTCTCTATATGAAGCCCTGTGATAGACTGGCAAATCTGTCCAGGGTGTACCCCACGTCTCGCCCAGTGTCAGCTATCTCCAGCCCCTCCTCCACGACCCTCACAGGATAAGTATAGGTAATGGATGATTGGAATGGGCCAAATGAATGAACTAACTATATGATAAGCACCCATCATATAAAGCAAACATTTCTTGATAATTACAAAATCCATGTTACTTTTAGAAAATCATCTGCCACTAATACATAGCAAGTCCAGCACTTGCATCCAACAAAGACACACAAAATACACACAAACTACTTTATAGCTACTTTAGGGAAGTGTGTGGTTACTATGTGATGATGTGAAACAGGCCTCAGGTAGTTCATCTCCCTAGTTAATGTGTCTTTAGGCGGCGGAATACGTCCATCTGTTGCTGAACACACTCCGAGAAATTTAGTCGCCTTATTACTGCCTGTCCTCCAACACCACCCCTGATAGAACATTACTTTATGCATCTGCCCAGTCCTGCTGACTAGAGACCCAAGGCTGTCGTAAGTGCCTGAATTCCGTATCCAAGTGTGTGGGTGTTTGTATTTGTGTGTGCGCGAAAGCGATAGGGAGGGAGGGAGCGAGTGCTGCACAGAGGGAGAATTTATTGTTATGTGCGTGTCTCTATGAGAGTCCTGAGAGCTCGCATGAGGGGGCTGAAAAGGGACACATCAGGGCTGTCGATTAAAAGCCTGCTTGGTGTTCTCCAAAGAAATCATTTTCTCCATCTTTTTCTCCCCTTGTAGCAATATATATTATTCAGGTTCAAGGCAAAGCAAGTTGCCATGGTGACTGTCTGGAGATAGAGAGAGCGGCATTTTTATTTTTCTTTGTTGCTCAAAACACACCGTCACTGTGAGCAGCAGCAGTAACCTAACATCAGAGCTGACAATGGAGTCCCACCTCCACAGCCTTGTCCTAAGTGCTTGGTTAACGTGAGCTCTTAGCATATGTCACATTTCCCGCCGTGAAATGGTGAAAGACAGAATGAAGGGGAAAGAAAAGGAATGATATGTGTGTGTTTTATTGTATGTGTGCATTAAGGTGAACTCACGGGTTATCCAGCAGCAAGACAATGGGATTGAGTTCTTTCCTGGGTCTGTAATAAGCTCTGAGAGGCACTATGAAGTTATAGAGACCGTTCCCTGCGGTCTCAGCAGACACGATAATGAGCTTGTTTTTAAAACCGTACGCCTTAGCATCCTCAAAACTGTTGTGCCTGCAACCCTGCAAAGAGAATGAAAAAAAAACAAAAACAGACAGGTATTTTTGGTTTGCTTTTATCAAGTGAAGGACAGAGAGACAGGGGAAGGAGTTTAAGGAATGACGGAGGCAGTGAGTGAGTGAGTGACTAAGTTGGAGGAACAGCGACTGCCCACCTGGTCCAGTCGTAGGCAGCAAAACGGGGCTTTTTCAGCCAACAGATGGCACAAGGTGGGCGAGCTCCCAATGTACGGAGAGTTAGGGGGATAACCTTTCACATACCTGGCAACAAATCCAAAAAGCATGAATGACACATTTTATGGAAATACTGTACACTGTGTTCAAAATTGGTCAGGTTTTCTAATTTCTTGTTAAGCTTTTTTCCCCCCAGTGTTTAACAATTTGGAAGTTTACAGAAAATTTAGCCCCATTATGTGTAAAAGTCCTGCACTAAAAGTCTTTCTTGAGTAATAGCACAGTAAGAATTATCAGCAAAATATACTTTAAGTATCAAATGTAGAAGGACCGTAAAATCTTTTGAATTATTTTATGGAATGGGAATTACAGAATCCTTACTCAGTAGATGAGTGGTCTTTCTCGTCTGTGAAGACAGAGTCATCCTCTGATTGGTCGCTGAGGAGGTCACATGGCAGGATTGAGGCGGAGTCTGCAAGTTCCTGGACCGGTGCAATGCTTGGCCGGCGGCTCCCCGTCCCGTTTACCGTAGGCGGGACCAGCTTACCACCTGAGACGTCAGGTGGACTCGTGTTCTGAAGATCCATAGCAACGGTACCTGTAACATATATTCACCTGAGCTTTAAATCACAGGTAATGGACCAGCATCTCTCCTCCCAAATACATCAGTGCCTTTCAGGCTTCTTATTCTTATTCAGAAGAAGAATATTCTGCCTCCTTTCTCACCCATGCTAGCGATGATGCTGTGCACAGGAAGCTGTGAGGGTCCGTCATAGATCCCTCCAGCAGGGCGGCCCTTCCTCTCCTCCTGGTTAAAGATGAAGGCTGAGTTCTCCTCCTTGGTGATGTTGATGTAGTAGCAGGTGTCTGTGGCAGCCATGATGTGGCGTGGGCCAGGGTTCAGCAGGATGCTCTTGTTGTCTTCCCTCTTTATACCAATCAGACACACGCCGTACCTGGAGGACATCACATACATGCTGTTAGCATGTACTTGATCTAGCAACAAAATTGTATCATTACATTTTAAGCCATAAAACCACAGGACTACAAAGCTACAAATTGATGCTTGAGGCTTAAATTAATTGTTCAGGCTGAAACATATTTGATATCACTTTTAGCAAGACAAAAAAAAGAGACAAAAATAAAGACAAAGAAAGAAATCTGTAACAACCCTTGTAAATGTTCTTTTCAACTTGTCAGCATCTGAAAAAGATGCTTTAGTTTACATGTCAACTCACTTCTTGTGCGCGTGAAAGGAGGCATATGTGAAGCTTTTGCCATTATATTCTCCAAAGAACTTGCTGTCACACAGTCGGATGTGGTAGACCTCGTTGCCGGAGCAACACCCATACATCCTCTGCCACTGCTCCGGAGACTGTTGTCCTTCTCTGCATTCATTCAGACAAAATACAGTCAAATGTACGACAGGTCAGTGAACCTGTTACCTTTTAAAAGTGTACACATGCAGTCTGTAAACAGGATCAATCGTTATCATCATCCGCAAAGGGAAAACTCTCCATCTCCTCTCCCAACATCCCTCCAGACCCTCAGGGTTATGCTGGGTCTCCTGAGTTATCTAATGAAAGCAGACAGCTTCATCCATCTGTCAGTCAGTAAGCTTCACTCTAACATTCCCTTTGTAATGACTTCTGGTAATTACAGTAATTGCTCTTAAAGCACTTTGATGGAGTTTAATGGGCTACAAGAGATGCTCAGGGAAGCAGTTTACATACTTGCTTTTTAGCACTTATTAATATTTACATAGGATGATTATAAATTGTATCACACTTTCTGGTTTCCATAGTTTAACTTGTTGTAAAAGGCAAATATGCTCGTTATTATCAATATTTCCCACTAAACACCATAGATGGGCTGCATGTCTCTAAATTCATCTGCACTCAAATACGCCCACACATGTGATGCAAACATACACACAAGTGCATATTTGCATGAACGTACGTCGCTCATACACAGACAACTGTAATACACATTCATATATACAATCGTGAGTGCAATCTGAAAACCTGTATGCTTTTGTCTAAGAGAAACACACAAAACCTCACTTTTCTAAAGAGTTGTCAGGCGCACAGTAAGTGTTAAATTGATTCCCTTTAAAGGCGGCTTCCATCAGCCATTGACATCAGCATTTAAAAGTGATACATTTGCATGCTGTGAAAAATCATTTTCCACTGCAGAGCTTTTCACACAGTTCCACAGGGAACACATCCTAAAAAATCAATGTGGGTGCTGCCTGGTCTCTCTTTTGGTTTAAGGCACTCTTTACATCCTGCTGAGCTCCACAATGACATAAGACTTTTGTCTTCTCTGGCGCTCATTCACTGCTCTAAGCCAGCTTTATGGAGGCTATATATACATCAGCAGACATGAACATGTGAAGAAATCTGAACTTTGTGATCACACTGAGGAAAAATCAAAAAGCCTGAGGAGGCCTGGTTGTGCAAGATGACTAACCGTCCACGAGAGGTGTGTACGAGGAGCGTGACCAAGGTGGAGGTGGCGGGACAAACACAGTTGAGAGCCAACATGGCATACTTGAACTCTTCCTCACACACAACATGATCTGAAAACAGAAGAAAATGAGCTGATCCAGAGGAGCTGTCCCACAAGTAAAAGTTATATTGTGTTACTCAGGTAGGTGTAAGGTATAATTAGAAAATTTTGACATTTTGAAAAATAAATGTATTTTCTTTCTGGTCAACAGTTAATGAGGATATTGATACTTATACATTCATTGAGTATGGCAGTAGATAGGACTGAATTAACTTAGCATGAGATCAGTAATGTTTATCTTATCGTAAGTTAGACTAGCTTTCTCAAACTTCAAAAAATCGCCAACCAACACCTCTGAATCTGGCTAAATAACTAACTAAATAACGTAAATAAATAAATAACATTGCACTGCACTGGCCTAGTGCGGTGACTTTCTGGAGTCTTCAGTGGTCAAGAAACAAGAAAGTTACAGTGTCCAGAGAGGAATAATTACTAAATACTAATCTAATTTCTGTTTTTGTGCAGGTTAAACATATGTAATGTATAAAAACTTCAAGATTCTGATGGGTGATTTTCAGCTTTGGACAGAGCCAAGCTAGCTGTTTCCCCCTGCCTTCAGTTTTTATGCTAAGCTAAGCTAACCTACTCTCAGCCCACCTTCATATTAAAGCCTTCAATAACTGATTTCTTGGCTACTTGAGGGCAGTGGAAGAAGCTGTAAATACAACACTGACATATTAGCACTTATTTAAGTTTATATGGCAAACTTGTAAGCAAATAGAAAAGGTCCAACAGTTACAGAAAAACATTAGAGTTCACTGGGAGTTGTTGAATGTAAGTTCAATATTCACTCAGTTTTTACTCTCCACCCACTTGTGAAGGTAATATCTGGCTTTTTAGCTGCTGACTATTCCACTGTGCTCACTAGCTAGTAGCTAACTTGTCTGTTCAGTTAGTTTTGTGAACCACTGTAAAAAAAAAAAAAATGATACTGGCTGCTGGTATTAATATTTGCATCTAACTTTCTGCCAGAAAGCAAATAGGTGTGTTTCAGAAAATACAAAACTACTTCTTGAAGGAGTGCGACGTGAATGCAACGTTTCACTGAAAGTCTAGAAACTCTCACCTGCAAATTTAACATGGAACTTATTTTCAGGTTTGAGTATCTGGACATAAAGAGGGCAATTTGGGGCAAAGTCCTTCACTGCCCAGGCTCTAAGGATGGTCTGGTGGTCCTGAGGAGACACAGTCAAAGATAATGTATTTACCCTTGCATTTTAAAGTTAATCTTTTAATTAATTAGTGATCGGCCTCATGATCAACAGAAATAATGACTTAAGTTTTTGTAAGCAAATAAATGACAATGCATAATTGATAAAGAGACAGGGAGTTGATTAGTTGCTTGTCTTCTTACCGCAGCCATGCGATCCACCTCGTTACGACTGCTTAGAATGAAACAAGCCTCTGCGTCATCCATTCTGCAGACAAGTCGATGAATAATAGAACACGGTCAAAATACATGGAAAAAGGTAAATCACTCAATTATAAAACGAAAGAAAAAATCACAAACCCTGAAGCAAAAGAGTCAGCCAGTCCAACTGCAACTGAAATGACTTTTGACCAGTCAGATGAGATAACAGCAACACCCTTTTGATTTAATATTCAGTTTAACACTGCATATAGACAAATACACAAAGATCATCCTGAAATGCTCTGTAGAATATATGTGCAGTGAATGTGGAACTGTTTTTGCATATGATTAATACAGCCAGGAGAGTGCAGAATGCAAAACAAGTGTGGGAGGATTTGAAATGGAGCCAGATGCAGGATGTAAGCTCGACACACACCCAGTACTCTACCTCTAATTGCTCAAAACCCTGCCAAATGTATACAGTCAGGTTATATAACACATTTTCATCAAAGTAATACTTATTTTGGTGTGAAGTATTGCATATCATATGGTACAACTGCAGGCTTACCTCTACAATACAGGATATCAAGGCTTTTTCCATCTTTTTTATTTACATTTTTTACTAATTTAATTTCTTCCCCTTTCTTGGGAGTGTCTGCTGGACTAGTGTGTTCTTTTGCAATGGCTTTTTTTTGTGGCTTTTTGTTGTTTTAGCATTACACTTACATCAGGTTGGGAACATTGAATGGTAAAAGTGAAACAGCAGATATTATTTTTTCTGGGAATACATTTCCATTAATGCATCATCTTTTTGTTAGAGCCCCATCATAGACTGGTAAAAAGTTCCTCCAGAGTCACAAAAGACATTATTCAGTGGTTTTCACAGAGTGTGTACTACTACCAAAGATGACTAAACTGACCTCTATGTGTAAATTCAATAGATTTACCACTTAGGTTTGGCTGTATCTCTGTTAAGTGCTTTGAAACATGCATGTCACTGAGACTACGGAAATAATTTTATTGACGTACAGATTGACAGCAGGTTTTTAATCTTTTCATAAAATTTTCCACATAGTCTCATTCACAAAACTTTTAGAACAAAAAATTACCAGATGAATGTGAGACAGATCATGTTCGCTCTCCTCAGAGAAAGTGGCGCTCTTAATGGCAGAGTCTCAAAAGAAATGGGTATAGCTTGAATGAATAATTACAATGTTGTCTGAGTACGACGCCACACAATAGCTCTGACAAGCCTATTTACTGAGAAAGGAATGAAAGAAAATCAGGGTGATATTAAGGAATAGAAAGACAATAGAGATTCACATCATACTGATGGGAGCCTTAAGGTTTGCTGCAATCATTTATACCAGTCCCAGAATGCAAACTCTAAAATGTTAACCCTGAGTATAGACGATTTGATCTGAGACAAAGCAAGTTCGGGTGCATGCTGCAAAGTCAGACTGACAATCACAAGGAGCTGTGCTTATTTGCAAGAAGCATCATTAAATGTAAATGATGCAGTTGCTGCTCAGGCCAAGTGCTAACATCCACCATCCTCCCAGTGGTGATCTCTTACTTTCAATGAAGAGATCAAAATTAGATAAAGATAAATTAGATTTGTTTCACCGTTAATTATAGCAATTAGACCAATTAGACCAATCTGTGCTATTTCTCACAACAGGTGGATTTGTGTGATCAAGTCTTAGTCAGTCACACAGCATATCATCAACACCTTAGCCACACGTACTAGCCTTCGTGTTTTTCATCACACTGTGTTTACACTGGTTTCATTAAGCCACATTTCTGCTACATATTCCACCTCAACCATGTACACAACCAAACAGGTAAGTTTAACCTGAGAGTGTAAGCCTCTATGATGAAGATGTGGAAAGCAACAGATTTAAAAATGCTTGCTTTGGGAGGCAGATGAATAACAAGACCAAGAGTTGTCAGTCATGCCAGCGGCTCTGTGAGTGCTTTGAGCTAAACTGTGTTGTTGCGATGAAAAGTTATCAGCATAACTGTTATTGCAGTTCATCCTGGGGGGAATATGAAAGTCTGTGCCAAATTTAATGTCAATCCATTGAACTGATGTCTAGACATTTCACTAAAAACCACCATGGTGGCACAAAAGGAAAAGTCAGAGTATCACCAGAAACATGGTGAAAAAGTGGTGAACTGACTGAAAGACAAGAAGACCAACATTGCCATTGCGAAGGCCACACTGATAAAAACATACCTGAGAGTGTGAGCCTGCATGCTGCTTGTGTAGAAAGCAACATTTTACAAAATGTCTCTGTTTTCAGAGACTGTTAAAAAAAAGTCAACTATATGTTGAGTTTAAGTCTTTTAGGTTCTGTCACTTACTTGGCTCTGAGTAGATCCTGGTCTTTGAGGACAGATCCTTGCAGATAGATGACCCTTTGCGACCACAGAGGAATCTGCAGAACTCTCCGCACCTGGAGGTCCATTTCACTTGGACATAGGATCACCACATAGTAATCCTAAAAACAGTAAACAGTCACATTAGTATCTACTGTGGGGATGCATGAAGAAGCATGCAGAAGATGTTAACGTCACAAAATGCGTCTCAGCTGCTATGTTATCCTTAGAAACACACCAGACTATTATCACAACCTATATGTGAGTATAAAAATACACTTGTGTATTTTGCTGCCATGTATCTGTACCTGCAGTCTAGGATGGGCGTAGAATTCATTGAGAAAATCCATGAGCAGGTCTATTTTGAGTGCGCTGACACACAGTACTACATGTTTCTCTGTCTGTGCTCTGTGGCGGCTGTAATTCCCTCCAGACTTCTGTCTCTCCATCCACAGGTAGATCAGCTCCTCAAACTGATGCACAACAAGCTGAGTAAAACTAGAGCTCACACAAAAAAGACTGAAAAGTTATCCAAGATTATTTCAGCGTCTTCCTACCTGCAGAGGCAGCACCACCAGAGCCACACAGATCATGATGACTACCAGCAGCTGGGAGGGCCATATGCGTGGAGTGACGTCTCCAAAGCCAACGGTGGAGAAGGTGACAATGCAGAAGTAGAAGGAATTGAAGAGGGAGAGGTTCTTGCCTGCTCGCTCCAGGTGCTGGATTCCACATGTGCTGCAGGTTAGATAAATCATATATACAAACAAACAAACAAACAAACACAAAGTCAGCATTTATGACTATCATGAACTATTCACCATGAACTCTGCAACGCAATGAGTCAAAAGTATAATTGAATATATTTAAATCCATTTAAATCTAACATTTGATTCAATTTAATTTAAATGTAATTTAAATCCTGCTGATGGTTTGCAGCAATTATTTGTACCTGCCCCAAAATGTAAAACATAAAACGTAAACATCCACTTCAGACAATTTGATCTGACAAAGCTGCTCAGCTTGTACACGTGCATGCTACACAGTCAGATTCCCTATTTTCCACATACCACATTTTGGTAACACTTAATTTTACAGGCTCATTACTGTAAAATAATTATATATAATAATAAATAGATAACATAATGTTTTTGAAAGCTTCCTGAAAGTATGTAATTTGATGATAACCACAGGGAAATTTAAGACTGATTCAGTTCAATTTGTTGTGTTGAGGTTAGTACTGATCCCTTGAGGAATTTCCTTAAAAGAGCTTCTCCTTTCAAACCCAAATAAATATTCATTAATTATTAATTTATTGCTGGAAACTTTGATCTTTATATGTTTGCCTTTGCAGTGAACTAGTCTCAGGTCTGATGGTTATGCTATCTTAGCATTTGAAAATATTTGGAAGTGTGCTGACCAATCACTCTGTTTTCCCTATAATTAGTACCAATTTACACAGTTCTTTCCACAAAACATCAAAGAAAATTATCTAGAAATTATTATGCACAAAATTTAAAATAATCCCTGTTGCTTTCATTCAAAAAAGAAATAAATAACATACCAAGGCAGTATCTAATGGTAACTGTGTAACAAGCTATCAGTCATATAGTAAATGTATGTGCTATCATACACAAATAGCAGCTCTAGTTTCAGTTGAGACTGCGTCACATAAACATTAAATAGACCTAACATTATAACTTAAGACCATAAACCACAACAGGTTTGAACAAGATAATTAAATAAAGGCATATTTGGCATCCAGACTTGTTAATCTGATAAGATGACGAGAAAGGTAAACTGAGTCAATCACACTAAAGCTAAAACAAACTGGTGGAGAGGCTGGCTCACCCAGTGAAGACCAGGCAGAGTAAGGTGCAGATGAGAATGAGGACCTGGTTGAACATGGCTGAGTTGGTCCTCTGGATCGCCCTGTGGACATCATTCTACACCATAACAAACAACATACCTTAACATTTGATTCTACAAACTCAAGGATTTATACACTCATTAACACATTAAACTTGGATCTATCAAACTGCCTTCAAATATTATTACCAGGAATCATTCACATCATTAGTTTAGCTGTTTATAGCAAATGGCTCTTCTCTCCTGGATGCTACTTGCTGCAGCATAACAGCATGAGATATGGAACATTATGAAGTACAGAGAGGGTTGCAAATAATCCCTCAGTGTAAGACCTCCTGGGTGCACGCAGCCAGAGCAGAACCAAAGCAGGAAAAGGATGTGTTGTTGTCAGCAACAGCAACAGTCCAAATGGAAGAAAGCCTGTAGTGCAGTGAAACGACCTGACATAGTGTGACTCAAAACGTCTTGCCTTGATAAAGTCATTACAGTGCTGATTAAAAACAGGCCATTAACAGAGACCATTAAGTTAATGCTTTTGACTCACAATCATGTTCTCCAAAGCACATTTGGCCAACCAGCAGTTGAGAAACACAGGAATGAAGATGTTCCGTATTGAGGGCCAGAAGATCTGAGGAGATAGTGGAACACTTCAACTCACTGACATATATCAGTCAAACTTTTCCTGAGTGGTGTCAGTCACACATTAAAAACTACACACAAGTGGAAAATACTGTATACACTGTGGCTTAAATTCTTCTTTACATGTGAAAAATGACAACCTGCTCTTGCTATGTAAAAACTAAAAATGACTGTGGTGCAGTTTGTTGCCATAATACATTTATAGTATAGCAGTAGGCTGCTACTCTCCAAGGCTAACATTGTACAGATATGAAATCAAGACAAACAGTCTACAACCATGATAGCAACTCTGTGCTACAACAGTGATTTGAGTTGAATGCTAATGCCAGCAATGCTAACATGCTCATATGACAATGTTAACATACTGATGCCTTGAAGGTGTCATTTTTAACATGTTCACCATCTTAACATTTGTTAATTAGCACTAAACACACAGTGTTGGGAAAACAGAAATTTTGACCTGATAAAAAGTGAAGGAACCAAAGTAATTACATCCTGAGGGGGGTTGTGGGGATGGAAATGTCTGGACCAAATTTAATGGCAAAGCATTAGTTGCCTAAAAAACTAAAATAGTGTCACTACTGAAAAAATCGGGGGATCACCCAAGTCAACAGGCTTCACCCTCTGGGGACCATGAATATCTGTACGAATTTCAGGACAATCCATCCAACATTTACTGAGAGATTTCAGTCTGGATGACATTGCCATGTTGCTAGCTGCTAGCCAGTGGGTAAGGTTTTATAGTTTAGATGTTTCACCTGTAAAAAATGACACCTCATCATTATAACCCTTGACAAAATTAATGACTGTGGTTCAGAGGTACAGTCTATTTTTTCTAGCTATGTAAATGTGTATAGTTACTTTCTATGTGTGTTAAGCCGAGTCTGGCTCTATCTCATGGCCTTGATTCTTGAGGGCAACCATTGTACAAATATGAAAAAAGTACAAAACTTTTGTTATCTACTGTGAACACTTCTTTTTAACTGAGAGTACTGTATATCATTAGCCAGTAAGGGTTATGATTAGAAAAGAGAGACAGTCAGAGACTCGCAGGTCACACCACACAATATATCAAAGACATACTGCTACAACAGCAGTAAGACTAAATGCACAAACTACCACATATTCCAGATAGGAAAGACAATGTTTTTATGGTAGAAAAGTTTTACCGTAATGATGAAGGGGACTGTGTTGATCATCTCCAGAAGAAAGGACACCTGGAAAATCTGCTCCCAAATGTTCCCCTACAATTAAACACACACACAGACTTTTTAACACTTTTATCTGTCAGCACACAATAGACAGTGAGTCACTGCATAGATACATTTCTTCACTGTAGTCTGTCACTTTTCACGACCACTTAATCCTTCACCTCAGCCAGATCCTGCAATTACCGTCTATTCCTTAATGTAGCCGTGACAAATGACTTGGCATAATTACACCACTTATGGATTGTCAATCTCACAGACTGTAAGTGACTAATTGTACCGACTATTAATCATGCTGATGTGCTTGAAGTCTATGTTTTTGTGTGTATGTGTTTGTGTGTGTGTGTCTTACCTTGTAGCTCAGATACATCAGTAACATAGTCTCCAGGAAACTAATGATGGCCACAATCACCTGCACAAACCAAAACAGGGGATAATAAACACAAACTCATACATTCTTTCCAACATAACAACCATTTCAAGAGAATGAAACCCTCTGTGTTTTTATATATTAATTTAGATGGTAAAGCAACTGCGGCTTAGAATAGGCAATCAAAGATTTAATCATTTTAGTTCATATATTTCAGTTGCTAAAAGTTTTGCTCATTTAAATTAAATATTATTTTTTCTATGCATATATTCTGTTGTGACTCACTTGGATGGCCCAGACGGGAACCTTTCTATCCACCCAGAAGATCAATTCCCTGCCAGACAAAGCATTTAACAGCGACACTTTTCTTAACAGCTTACAATATATAACATCAGAGATGAAATGTATTAATATGCATTTTTATTAATTCATTGAGAGATAAATACAGTCAGACTTTTAGATGACCAAGCTGTCTGTTATTATATCTCCTTATGAGTATTAATAGAGTAAGAGATAATAGATATGACAGTTTGTCCAACACTGATCTCATAATGAAAACACTAATTGCATACAAGGTTAAGTAACAAGGTGGGTGCAGGAAATGAGGCAAGATCTGAAAGAATATTGCTCTTACTAGAGGCGACATAATAATGTTCTAATTTGCCCTTATTGACAGAAATCACACCTTGTGCTGCTTACCAGTTAATCTCTCTGTCCTGCACTGATCCGTTCCACTGGCAGTCAACACTGCAGAACATTAATGATGAGGAGGAGGAGACAACAAAATGACACAGAATGAAAGGTTAATGAATAATTAATCTGAATGAATACAGATAAAACTGAAATGTCTCTTGTTAGACCAGTCAAAAACATACATTTCTTTAAAGATCTTTGGTTGATTCTTGGTTGAAAACAGTTAAAATGACTTTTCACTTGGATCCCACATTGACTCTGCTGTCAAGACAGCTATCACCACCTCCGTACGTTAAGTCAGAATTTAAATATAAAGCATATTTACATATTAATTGACGCACATACATCCACAAAGACAACTTTTATCCCAAACATTTCCATTAAAGACTATCTGGAGTCAACTAGCAGACAAAGTAAACAAGCCATTATAACAATTAACCACTCAAAGAAGCTGACTGGCCTTGACGTGCTTCCCACTTATAACAGAACAGAGGCTTCTTAGGAAACATTTAAGTCCAGACTGAAACCTCATCTGTTTTATTATGTCTAACATACAGTTGATTGGTTCAGCACCATACTGTTTAAAATACTTTGCTGGTATTTTATTGCCATTGCTTCCAATATTTTATCTCTCCTTTTTTTCTCCTTGTTTTTCATTTAATATTCCATTAATTGTACTGCATGATAGTTCTTCTGTTGTTTTGTTAAGTACGATACGGCATTTCAAATACAGCTTGACTTGACTTAGAGACTCTCACTGTAAACAAACCATTTGTTGTTGCCATTGGGAGCGTTTTGCTGTCCGGTGCTGTGGCTGGCGTTAACGCCCTGGCCGGGGTTGTCTGTCACCACTCTGATGATGTACAGCAGGCAGGTGAGCAGCTTCAGGCAGAAGTTGAACACACGAATCCTAAGACCTAAAGGGACAAGAGAGAGGGACTCATTTTCCAAACAAATACTTTCTGGCTATAAGGAACAACTAAAGCAATTTATTGTGACTTATAAGCAAACTTCAGTGTGTATATGTGCTTGCATGTGTGTGTAGATTTACAGTAAGTGGAGAAGCTTATGTTTGTCTATGTGCGCCTGCGACTCATTAAGCACATGTTTGTGAGTGTTGCTTTCATTGTGTTGTCCTTTAATGGACCCTCTCAATTATGCAACAGCCACTTTAAGGAACGTGTGAAGATGGCCCCGCACTTACTCGATCTTTGGTTTTTGATGAAGAAAAGCTTCAGACGCTCCTTGAAGGTGTTTTCATTCACATAAAATTCTACCTGCACCCTAACAGAGAAGAGAGGGAGAGGAACTGTCACACAGGAGTCAGCAGCACAGACAGAGAAGAGTCATGCAGATGTTTGTGGAAGGAGTTTTGAAAGCATCAAATTTTTACATTGCATGAATATTCATAATGCAGGTTTTCTAATCATGTGCCTGAGGAAAGTTAGGTAATTATCTTTCTCTGATTTTCTCCTCAATCACAAGACAGGGTTACTATAGAACACAAACTTTCCTGTTGGAGTAAAGAATGAAAGTAAACTACCAATTTAATTCACCTTTCTCCTCATGATGTACATGCTGATTGGCTATGGCTACAGCAAAACACAAAACAGGTTTTGAGTAAGCAATCAAGAGCAATCAGGAGCAACTTTCTCGCAATTACAAAAACATAGAATTAGATTAACTGCACAACAGCAGAGCCAAGCCCAGAAGGAGAGACAGAGGGAAGTCAGAGAGAATAAGCGCAACTCATAGGGCAGGTAACTTGGCAACACAAGCACAATCTTTACACTATTAATGTATAATCTTTTCAGGGGAGAGTGAGAGAGCAGAGAGGGAAAAATGAAAGAGAGAGTGCAAGTGTTAAGAGAGATTAGAAGAATTCGAGGAAAGCTTATGAGGCTGTGCTGCGGCTCCTGCTGCTGCTGCATAATCCCAAGTTCTGGCTCGTGGCTGAAAGGTTCACAGTGGGAAGAAAAAGGCAGTGTGGGCTGTTGGATGCACAGGTATCCTGCAGTGTGCGCTGTAACAGCTATGTCAGGTCTGCACGATGGTGAGAGCGGGGAAAGCCCCTCAGAGATGAAACAGAGAACACTGAAAGACAAATCCTCTGTGATGGGATCTGACAACAGCTGTCACATCTGGGCAGCAGCAGGGCAGAGATAGGCTCTGGAGGTAAAGGCTTTTCAACTGAGAGCTGGCTGTCACATATGAGAGTCCTACAGACTGCTCTCTGTCTGTCTGTCAGTCTCTGTGTGTCTCACCCCTCCACCCACACACACACACACACACACACACACACACACACATAATGGTGCAAGTAATGACCCTTAATCAGCTCCTGTTGAGCACACAATTACTAGCTGAAGTGGTCTGACATTAGTCATACTGTGGTGTCACATCAGAGTTTCAGGCAATAAGACGTGCAGCTCTGGGAGTTATTAGATCTTCGAAAACGACTAATTGCGGAAGAGCGAGTTCTGCAAGTGCAATCATTTTGCAGCTCTAAAACAGGCCTGCTTTTATCAAATCAGTTCACCTCGAGGTGTGCATCATCAACAACAGAAAGAGACCTGTTGCTGTGTACAAAAAGTATGTTTTGGCATCATAGTGATTAATCAGTTAAGCAATTAGTCAATCAACAGAAAATGAATCAATTAATAATTCATGCCCTTTTCCAAACAAAAATGACATCACCTTGGTTCATCTTCTAAATGGTGAGGATTTGCTGCTTTACTTTGTTTTGTATGATAACTGAATATCTCTGGGTTTTAGACTGTTGGTTGGACAAAACAAGTAATGATAATATAACTATATATAAAAATCAACGCTTGCTGAAGTTATTTGTCAAGCATCAGAAAAGTAATCAGCAGCTATCTTAAAGGACAATTAATTTCAGCAAAAATTGCTGCTTTTGGTTTGTAAAAAGTGATCATTTGTCTGGTTTACATGTTTAACTGAGCATCTTTTGATTTTGAACTGCTGGTTTGACAAAACATGCCAAAGTAAAGACTTCACTTTGGGCTGTAAGAAACTGCAATCAACATTTTTCACCATTCTCTGACATTTCATAGACCAAAATGATTGAGAAAAAATGTATTATTAATGAAAGTAATTATTAGCTGCAGCCCTAACATCAAACCCCTTATATTAGAGCTGAAAAGATTATTCATTTATTTCATTAGTCAATCATCAGAAAAGTAATTGGAAAGTACTTTTTTGAATTGGTCAATGGTTTTCTTTGTATTATATGATCTTTTGGTTTGGGTTGTTTGTTTGACTAAACAAACAATTGGAGGACACCCATAGGTTTTAACAGAACTCAGAGGAAGAATTAGAAGACTGATTAATTTATAATGAAAATAATCGTTAGAATAGTCGATTAATCGAATTTAAGTTATCGGCAACTGTTTTATAAATACCGTTTTGATTTGTAAATATTTACAGGTTTTCTTAATGTTCCCAATCGAAGATCTTCAGTTTGTGGACTGTTGATCGCACAAAACAGGAAATGTGATTCAATTGTTCCATATCTTCTGACACTGAGCCAACAGAGTGTGGATTAACTGAGAAAATAATTAATAATTAATAATCATATTTGTGGTTGCAGCCCCTTTATATCCCAGCAAATGTGTTCACGAATAAACCGAATAAATGACCTTAATATTCTAGTTATTATAAATACATAAACGCGCACGCATTTCTGTGCATCTCAGCAGTTTTTGGGCGCGCTGATCAAACTGGTCAGTCCGCGCTCGAGTTGTTTGCTCCATCCATCACTCACCTCTGAGTGTACGGTGTAATCGCAATTTGTACCAGTGCACTCAGCGCATCCAGCTCACCTATACTGACATCAAGACATCGTGCCCACTTGAGAGAAAAACTTGTCTCCGCTCCCCTGCGGCCCTACCTCTGCCCCGCATCACTACCGAGAGGGTCCGACCTCCAAGTGCTCACGGACGGACTGCCCCAGGTCGGTATGATGATCTTCGGATCCATTGTGCAGGACACCTGTGGCTGCGTCGTGCACTCAGTTCATTCCTACAGAACACTATAAGCTTGTTGACCAACGCGCCTCCCCGCAGCTCTAAAATAACACAGCACTAACAGTGTTTGTCGGGAGATGGATTATTTTTGAGCTATGCAAGAAAAAAAAAATCCAAACACGCTGATTAGAACAAGATGTTATAAAGAGGAAATTAGAATAAGTGTCTGATTAATCATTTATTCAGAGGAATGAAGTGCTTATTGGAATATTTTTAGAAATGTACACAATCCCTCTTTCTTTTTTCCCTCTCTCTCTCTCTCTCTCTCTCGTGCGCGGGCCTGTTGCCACAGCAACGTTGCTATGACAGGAATAACCCGAACTGATGCTGTTGCAGCGTGGTCCTCTCTCCAGCAGCACTGCAGCTCCTGACAAGGCTGTAAACATTCACTGTGGCATGCTGGAGTAATGATGGGATGGATCAGCTGCAGATAAACACTGATGCCTCTATGTCAGTATTAACTGTTACTCACAAGAGTTTTAAATGTGTCATCTGAAACCCTCCTGACTTATAACCTACAAAGCCCAAAGGCAGTCTTTCTGCTTTGCTCTCTCTGCTCTGCTGATGTGGTGGTCTTGGCACCATAAGCGACAGATGACAGAACCTCCTTTGCATTTAAGTAGAAGATGCAGACAAAACGAAAAGTCAAGAACAATGTTGGAGCCGCCGCTCTGTCTCCATCTCCTCTCCTGTCCCTCCCACCTTTTTTTGTCTTCTCTAAATTTGAAGAGTCTGAAGTGGTAATTTATAGATGACCTCCTCTATGAGTCACTGCTTTTGAAAATACCGGAAGAGGCCACTCCACTTGAACCGTTCTCTTCGCCCACACTGGAACAGCCACTCAGTTGCATGTGAAGACCCATACACCATAACTCCTGCCTGTGAAAACCTGTGACATTTTCATTTGTGCGCTCTGCCGCTAAATTTAGCTCATAAAGACTTTGCCTAAATGGTATAATGAGGGTATTTTAAATGGGAAAAACTGTGAGACTGTAAACTGAAAAGAAAGGACTGGGGATTGCAGGCAGAAGAATAGATGGAAAGAGAATGTACAACTGAGGGAGTCACCAGAGAGACAGACTCCAGTACGCCAGAGGAAATTAAGATTGATATTTTGCCGATACTGTGTGTATGTGTGTGTGTGTGTATGCATTTGTGTGTTTCTTCTCCTGCCTTTGAGAAAGGAACCTTTGAGTGATGGATGATCCCTGGGCAGATGTGACCAGTGACATTTGGGAGTTCACACACAGCTTCTGAACACGAGCCTGGACGCTGACCACTGAAAATATAACCTGGAGCATCAGTCACCTCTGACGACACTATCTACAGGGGACAGGAGATGGGTTCATTTTGCAGGGAGAGGACAGAAAAATGGCAATAACTGTCTAAATAGGAGCTAAAAATGTAGGCAGCTTTATCAAAGAGAAAACAGTGGTTGTTGCATGGACAGCTGGGGAAAGGTCCCCTTTGACAAAATGAATTGGCAGAGCTTGTTGTTTCTCCTCGTCAAGTAGATATGTCAAATATTACAAACAGCACTGCAGTCTCGACAGTTTACTGCCGCTGTAATCACGTCTAAAATTACACTTGATCATCACTCTCCTGAGGTCCATCTGCTAGAACCCAAGATTATATACTAAACAAATATCTTAAGGAAACACAAATACGACTAACTGATCTAAATTGTCGAATTCAGTGCTCTTCAAAACTTACATAATAACAGAAAAAAGGACACGTTTTCTTTTTCAAGTTATTTTTTGACTCTTTGATTTCGACTTTAGAGGCAGATGCTATCTAAATCCCCACTGTAGCAATGTTTTGAATCCTGGGACAAAAACAAATGAAGCAGATCTCAGAAAAGACAGAGGACTGCTACTGATCTTGTCTTGTATCAGGCTCAGAGGCAGCAGCAGAGTAGGAAAGAGAGGATAAAATGTGGATGAGGGAAGGTAGACAACAGAGAGACTGATAGTGAGATCTCATTTTAAATTCTGACTGTGAATTAGGTCACAATGGTGTTGCAGAAAAAAACATGTTTTGAGTCAAACTTTTTCAAGCTTCACACACATTCTTAGAAAAATGTTCACAGACACACCGAGCCTGCTTCACTTCTCCTCAAAACCACAGGGCTTCAGAAACTCCATCTATTTCAGCACCACAGACAGCGCTCCAAACTGGCTTCAATTCCTCTTTCAAGGCTGACAAAATCCAAAGCACAAACACCACTCACACCATATAAGAGTGTTAGAGAACACTGCACTCAAACTGCACTAAAGTGTGCTAAGACTTCAGGGGGAAGATAAGGTAAACACTTCATGCACAGTCACTCTGATTTAACTTGTAAAACAACTACAAACACTGACACAGAGGTGGGTCAAGTGGGGTTGAATGCCAAATAATAGCATTTGTCAACTGTGAAAAACGAAAGATCAGGTTTGCAATCAGCACTTTTGTTGGGTGAAAGCAACGTGAGACAACAGATCTGTAAAGAGGTCAAATAATCTGGTCAAAATAAAGTGTGTGTTTGTTTTTTTTTTTGTTTTTTTTCCAGAGGGAATAGTCTGAAAGATTCTGATAAAACGCTGCTGCTGTATTAAAATAGTAGCTAATTAATTTTCTGTCAATAGACCAATGAAGGGATTCCCAAACAGGGGAATTTGAACTCTAAGGGATAGTTCTGCAGTTGCTTGGGGATATGTGGAAAGATTGTGGGGTAGCTCAATTGATTAAAAAACAACTAATTAAACACATAAATTATAATTTTACTTTTTTTTTTTTAAATACACTAATCAAGTCAGTGTGAATGAACACTGGCAGGGAAATTGAAAAAATCAGCTACAAGTAATGGATAAATGGTTGAACCTAGCTAGCTAAAGGTAACAAATAAATAGCAAAATAGCTCAGTTTTATGGATAAAACAGTTGCAAAACTTATCTAAAAGTACACATGGTTGAAATAGTTAACAAAGCATAATGGATAAATGGTTGAAATAGCAAATATTTAATGGATAAAAAAAAGTGGGAACAATGCATAAAAGTAATGGATTAAAACAGTTCAGATAGGCAACTAGATTTAGATATGTTGACACAGTTAGCTAAAAGTAATGGATACATGGTGGAATTGCTAAATTTAGTGGGGAACAGTTGAAATAGTTACCTTAAAGTACAAATGGTTGAAACAGTTTACTAAGAATGCATGAATGGTTGAAATAGTTAGCTAAAACTAATGGATAAATTGTGAAATTACTAAATTTAGTGGGGAACAGTCGTAATAGTTAGCTAAACGTATAAATAGTTGAAACCCGTTTTCTGTCTCTGACCATGTGAAACAGCACTGCTCCACATGCTTTCTGTGATGTACTGTGATCTCCCTTCATGTCCAAACAGCTGCCTACCTGTCATCGTTCTGGAAGCTCTGGTCCCCGAGCAGCAGGTCTCTGAAGCGGAAGCGAGGCGGCAGTGGGGGTACCTCACTCTCCAGCTGCTCCATCTTAAGGTTGGAAATGTCTAAGATAACTCCACTGCTGTTGCTGTTGGTCGGGAGTGGTGCTGGAGCGGAGCTGTGGGGAGGGAGAGGAAGAGTAAAGAAGCAGAAGGGAATATATAGAGGAAAAAAGAGCAGAGGTGCAAAAGTGAAGGGGGTTGGAAGAACAGACAATGGTCAAAAGGAACAAGGGGCACAGGGAGAAGGAGATAAGGCAAGGAAATGAAGCATGGGATGGAGAAGTGGAGGTGGTGGACTGATACAGGAATGCAGACAGACAAACAGGAAAGAAATAAAGATCGTCACAAACTAATACCACATTTCAGCCCAATCCAGAAAATCCTCCACCGCGAGCGTTGTTGACTGGCCTTGTTATTAACCTCTTTACCTGTCTGTTTACAGCTCGTTCTGTAATATGAGATGTTCAAACAGCATCCTAAAGTCACACAGATAATGAAAAGCAGAACTAGCCAGCATATGTTCATCTAAAACACCATGCATACTAACTGCTTTACAACCCTGGGGCAGATACAGGCATTAAGCATTCATTTGTTCCCAGTCCAAGCATAAAACCTGTGTAACAAGCAGAAGCAGAAGTTTACATGCTTTCTAGTGTATGTGCTATGGGACAGTTAGAAGATAGAGCATAATGAACATAATTATAACAGACTGTTTCCTATAGGCAACAACTACATTTTATGTTACTAATTTTACTGACAGAAGCACATAGTTTGTCTCTTAGGTTAATTCTGTATTCATTCATGTTGATGTGTTGAGGTTTCAACAAGTGGTGGAAGGTAACTGAGTGAATTTACTCAAGTTCTGTATAATTTGATCTACTTGTGCTTATCTGGTTTACGTCCTACTACTTCTTACTTAATACTTTCACGTTACTACATTTCAGCCGGATTGTACTTTTTACTCAACCATATTGATTTGACAATTAGTAGTTATTTTTCAGATTAAGATATTACATATAAAACATATGATAAGCTTATAAAATACAATGTATTGTAAAATATTAAACCAATAGTTTCCAACCAGAAAGGTCTGAAAAATGAATACATAATTGTGTACTGTTTTTTTCTTTTCTTTCCTCTCAGATTTATCTTGTCCAACCCCTAGATAGGGACCAACTACTACCTAAATGTATCTAAAGTAGTAAACTGCATACATTGATACATCAGTATTAACAACCAAATAATGCAATACATGAAAATGTATCACTCACACCTTTGTATATAAATGTGTCACTTTTACTTTAAATACATTTGGCTCTGTACAAAAAGCAGGATTTTTGCTGCAGGACCTTTACTTGTAATGGAGTATTTTGACATTTTCTTTGTTTACTTAAGTAAAGGATCTGAGTACTACTTCCACCACTGGTTTCAACAGATGCCATTAATTCTGTGTAATTATCAGATCTTTCAGTTCATCTTGTTGATCATTCATGGGATGAAATATACAGTTAGCTTGCGAGGCAGCTCTGTCAATGTTTTGCAGATACCTAGTTGGTGATCATCTCTCAGATTCCACATTTATTCATTCCAGCCCGAGCTGAGAGGCTGGTCTGATGGATGTACATTGAACATGGAATCAGACGATGGTCCATTCAATGATGTGATGGTTTAAACCCTGCAAACCATCAGTCTCATATCTGCCTGTTTGCTATAGTCATCATTTATATGGATGATGATGTCTTCCTGTTGTCATCTTCAGCAAACAAACCCTATGGTCTGCCCATTTATCAAGTGGGCAGACGGAGACCTCAGTGGGTTTTAGTCGTTGTTTAAATCAGGTCAGACAAATATTATTTCAGGATAATACCGTGAACGCGCCAGCTGCCGCGCTGGCGGCGCTGCCAGCAGCCCTGCCTGCCCGCTGCCGCCCGCGCCGCGCTGGATGGATGGATGGATGGATGGAGCTCTGGAGAAAAACACTAATAAAAACTAATGATCAGTATGTTGCACTGAAAAAACAAACAAAAACAAATTCAAATTTCAGAAAAAAATAAAGATTTGACTCTTTTCACAGTCTGTATTCAACAAGTCCCTCGGCTGCAGAGCACGTCCGTGCCCAGGTAACTTTTGAGAAATGTGAGATGCAATCATCAAAAACACTAACTCTAACTTACTCGTGACTAATCTCCACATATGATGCCTGAAGTTTGCCTCCTTACTTGTTCCTGTCTGTTCGCTGCCGCTGCCGCTTGTCTCTCTTACCGTGGCTTGTGGTCGTTCACGGTCCCGTCATCGTTCACAAATGACTGGTTCACGTAACATTCACTGCACATTTTGGCCGGAGATCCGGCGCTGCCGTCGGACTGGAGAGCTGCGGTGGTCGGCGTTGAGTCCCCCTTGACAAAGTCGTCTTCCTGGGTTAATTGCATCGGAGGGTGATCTGACAGAGAGGAGTGGACTCCCGGAGAGAAAGACGCGCTTTTATTTTTCAGGTGATTTCTCCCTGTGTCAGTGGGTCCCTCTCACCTATTCAGGTGCATCTTGGAGGTATACGGAAGAGTTCTTTTTTGTCAGCCTACGCGGATAAGAGGCTGCGAGCAAAAGTGACAACTGCCTGATGAACTCTTTAAATAGACAAACTGAGAGATGTAAAGGAAAGCATTTGCCTGGCAGGGAGAAATCCCGCTTACAGAGATGCAGAGGACAGGTCTGCAGCAGTGAACCTAACGGTGATGACAGCTTTCCTTCCTGAGGTGGCGGGTACACCTAATGACATAACTGTTGAATTATCACCCAACTCTTGATGAGGAGAGGGAGATTAGCACCATCTGTTGGAGGCTCTGAGTCTCCTCAGCTCTCCACAAACTTGAAGTTGAGATGGGGACTTTGACATTTAAACAAAGGCTTCGCACAAGAAACGCAACTCATTTCAGCCTAAAATGCAGAATGCAATCATATGATGAATAAACACACACACACACACACAAACACCACAGAGCTGAGACAATACTGTAAAACAAGGGAAAAGAAACGGCCTCAAAAAGTTGTTATTTCTCACAGAACTAGTGGGTATTGTTTGTCTTATATTTATGTCATACTAGTCAAGTCAGTGTTATTTATATTGCCCCATATTTGCCTCAGGAGGCTTCACAGTCTGTCGGCAGACCCTGAATTAAATAAGGAAAAACATAATGGGAGAAACCTCAGGAAGAGCTACAGAAGAGGAATCTGTCAACCAGTACAGCAAGATGTATTAGATTCCATGTGTACAGAATGGAGCAACATAGTAAATTAACAGTGGGGACAATTAGGATGACAAAGTTATAGCTAGGCTGTATATATCTAGAATACTGAGACGTAATCACCAGTGGAAGAAGTTTTCAGTATTATCACCAAATGTTCTTATAATCAGAAATAAAAGAATTCATTCTGCTGAAAAATGTCCCTTAACTGATATTACATGTGACAAAAAACATAAAAACATTTAATATTTTTAGCTGGTTAAGGCAAATCTACTTTGAACTACTTTATAGATAGCTGTGTAGTTTAGTCCAGTGGCTCCTGGCTGAGGAGTTGGAGCCCTCCAAAGGATCACGAGATAATCTGCTGGGTTGTGAAGAAGGGGTGGGGGTGGGGGTGGGGGTGGGGGGGGAGTGAGCTACACAAATTTGTATTTATATTTTGGACAATTTAGGCATCAGTTGTAAAGTTTAAAGGCAAAATTATTCTTTGATGGAAATATTCAATACTCATAGACATCTACAATGAGGCAAGGAACCCCAACTACACACTGCTTTTCTGCAAGGGAAAAGCATTATATTCTGATTCTGATTCTAAAATGTAATGAGTAAGCTCTCAAATAAATATAGCAGAGTAAAACGCACATTATTTCCCTCAGAGATGTAGAGGCAGAGAGGTATAAAGTAGCATAGAATGAAAGATACAGGGCTGTGGAAACAGAATACTTGCTTTCTCTACAATGGCAAGCAACAGAAAAGGTAACATCAACATGTCCACTGACTGATTTATGTTCTGACATTCTTGTTTTAATTGGACATTTATGCTGATGTTTTTCCTACACTGATTTTGGAGCACGGGCACTGTAACAATCACATGATATTCTTTGTATGGCAAGTTAAGCACGACTAGATATAAAAAGCTTTCCCCGAAATTACATTTGTAAAGAGCTGTGTTTTCACAATAATGTCACAGGCAGTACAATTTCTACAAGGACAACAGCCTTCGATAAATGTCTCATTTATGTTCTTCTGCCAACATCAGTCTTTTTTTGTTTGTTTGTCTTCTTTCTGTGCCTTTGTTTGGACCCGAACAGTAGCTATTAAATGGGCTGGAGATTGATTTATTGAAGCGTCCTGCGCGACATGGAGCCCAGCCCTTATGGGTTTACAAGACAGCAACAACAACCAAGATGCTGACATGAAAAATTATAATGTACAAAGCCACAATTTCAAAAGGAATATTACAAAATTTACATAATAGAGGGATAAAAAGGATAAAAAGTACTCTGTCTTAGCTGCCAGGCATTTTTAGAAATCTTGCTGAATCTCAGACAACCTAAATCAGACTACCAAAACACATCAGGATTCTTTAACAGATTTTTTAGACTCCTTAGGCCACTGGACTGTAAATGGGGCTCTTCAGGAGTGTCTTTATCTGCCTACTTCAAGGTAGGTGATGGGGATCCTAATTAATTAAAGACCTAATCTGAGACGTCACAGTTACATGATATGTGTGTATGAGGATGATAAGAGATACAATGGCTTGATGATGACAGTATGATTCATAATAGTGTCATTGAAAAATCCCACATTTCCTTCCACCCTGTGCCTGCCATCAGTGTTTCTCAGGAGTGTTGAGCTCGAGCAGCAGATCATCCCACCTTTTACACGGAGGAAACCCAGGAGGAGCCTCGCACTCTCTGGCAGCCAGCAGGGGAAGAGACCAAGGCCAGAAGCATCATGGGATTAACATGGCGCTCCAGGGATAAGAGGTAATGCTTACCATCCATATTTTAGTATAATACAAGAGGAAGGATAACCACAGCACATCCTGAGATTGGTAAATATAAAGCTGCATAAAAACAAAGTTGAATATGATTTTTTTTTAGAGGAAATGGGTTTAAAAATGATAGCTTTCAGTCTGTGTTCCTTCAGGACAAGGCCACTCAACGTTAGATATGAAAATCATAAAAGACATGAGAAGGATTAAAAGCCAAATGACTTTCACTACACTCACAGAAGTGCCGGGTAAAAAAAAAAAAAAAACATGAAAATCAAGTGTAAATAGAAAAGATTGACTGACTGGATGTTATTTATTTGATGACGCAAACTGGAGCAAGTACAGAGGAGACGTGGGAGAGGTGATATGATTCACTGGGGAGACAGTGACACGAGGTTGTTGAACAGTTTAAAGCTTATGATGGATGTTTGGGATTGAGTCAGATGCTCTGACTGGAGTGGGAAGTCTTTACTGCTGGAGAGAAGTTACATCTGTGAGATTATCCCACCAGGGTAGATGTGTTTGTGAGGGGAACTTGGGCTTTGTCATAAGATAAAAGGTGTGATGTTGCACATGAATATGAAATTTTAACATATATTGGGCAGTAGAGATGAACATACAGTTTTAAAATGTAAAGTTTTAACTGAGCTCAATGTGGAACTTTACTCACTGATGAAGCTGTTTACTGTTGTAAACAGCACACATTCAGAGTTCTAAGTGTGTGCATGGTTGTTGTGATGTGACAGGGAGGAGGATAAGTGTCACTGTCTGTGCCATCATCAGCATTTACTGAAAGGGCTTCAGCTTGCTTGTACAAAAGCTTACATAAGCTTTGCTGCTATATTCAGCAGAGCATAGTTAGAAGTCGGACCTTTCCCCTGTGCCATGACTGTCTCCATCTGCTGTCTTGGATCCAATGTGCTGCCCCCAGCCCCAGCCCCAGCCCCCCCCCTGAGCTCGACCTGTCCACTGCACATCAGTGTACAGCTTGAAGCCTAAAAATGGAAAATGCCGAACAGGAGCCAAAGGAAAATGGCAGTTAAATCCACAAACTTTATTTTTTCATATTTCCTAATAATCTCAAAACCCTTCAGATTTATTTTGTGACCCACTGCTGTGGGCATGTTTGAAACCACTGAACTAAAATACCTAACTGTATATAGAGTAGTGAAAGCTAGCTCCAACTTGAGCAGCAAAAACAGTTAACTGCTGCTTATGTTCTGAAGCATCAGTACTATCAGTCTATTAATGTCATTTATAAAAATATATCAACCACAGGAGCCATTCAATATACTTAGCTATTAATATAATATCTATATAATAAATTTATAGTTTTCTGATACTTTAACTCAAGTAGGATAGTGTACTTATACACAAATATTTTAACAGTGTGGTATTAACACTTTAAGTAAAAGACCTGAGTTCTTCTTCCATCACTGTGTATGACTGGATTTTAAGACCTTGACAGTTGATAGACTGTGGCTGAGGGAGGCAGGAGTTGATCTGTAGCCCCCTACTGGAGAGTACACAGAACACCAACTGAAACTTAAATTTAACTTTTTTTAAAGTTGGTTTCTGCACCTGATAATCACAGGTCAGTGTAATGTAACCATTCCAGTCAACCACACAAACACTATTTTCCTAAATGTGTGGTTTTAATTCTCCATGGTTCCAGACCTATGCTGAGAATTAGTGTTTTTGGCTCAAACAATATTTTGATCTTCAAAGGATCCTGTCACTGCCGAGCAGGTTCCATTTATTATATTCACAGGCTTGGTGCCACAAAAAAATCAAATAACTGTTGTTGTTTTTTTTTTGCTGTTGTTGTTGTTTTTTTGTTATAAGACTCAATTTTGAAATTTTTACAGAGTCACATTTCTGGGTATAATGTTTTGCTGTGACGTTTGTGCAAAAAATGAAGAGTAAACACGCACATCCTTTGTCAGACTGAACCCTTTTTAATAAAAAAAAATCATTCTATTTAGTAAACAAACATATTTTTGCCACAAAATTTTTTTATCAATGTCTGAAGAATCTGGAAAGCAGGGGTGTGATTAACAATGTCTTTGGTCAAGTCCAGTTTCATTTGAGAGATACTGTGCCTGGATGGTGAACATTTAAGATGGTAAACATTTTATATCATGTGAAGTTCCTTAATTATTGCTCAAGTAGTTAGTAAAGACACATAAACTAAACATGGTAACATACCATTTCTCTGCTGCCACTGTTATGATACTGAATTTTATGCATTTGCATGTGGATATTCAGCCCTTGTCCATTATTAAAGCTCATCTTGTTACAAGTGAGTGTTGCAATAATTTCAAGCTGCTCAAGGGCGATCTAGTGTTGAATTTACATGAAGGTGGGGGACTCACAAAAGACAGATTTTTTTAAAGTCAAGATTATCTTTACTTTTAGTCTCTTATATGGCTAAAGATCCAAAAACAACAAAATCCTACATTTCCCAAAATGCAACTCAGTAACATCTTTCATTAGAACCTTCTTTTTGTTGAATTGCCCAAGTCCTCCAAACTTAATTTGTGACGCCCAAGTTTGTGACGCAGGTTTTGTTGTCTTTAAGCCCAAACTGAGACAACTTGGATGATGTTACACAACAAGCTGTGTAGTACTCTTTGTGATGAAACTGAACATGAAGTATAAAATGGTGGAGTGCACCTTTAATTTAACCACTTAATAATATCTATTTTTCCATATATTTCAATATTTGACTTGTCAAACCAGTAATATTATTCCATGACTCCAATGACTAAATATGACTTAAATGATGTGTTCACAAAAGACTGAACACTGAACGATTGTGTCTGAAAACTTCACCTATTCTTTGTTTTCATGTCTTGCCTTTACTTTGAGAGTAGATGTATTTGTTTCACAAACGATACTAGATTTCCTCATCAAGTAAAATAAAGAAAACAACTTAAGATGATGATTAGATGTTTAATGTTAATCTCCTGTCAGAAAAGTCTAAAAAAATATGTTAATGTGTGTAAGACAACCTAACAGAAGAGCAGTGAAAACTCAGGCATGGAATATGAATTTTTCATTTGTCTTTAAATACTTCCAAAGTACTTCAACCATCCTTAATGAATAAATGTTTCTTGATGCAGTTGAGTTGTTGACTGTTGAATATTAATAGGATAATATTTGCCAATTTAAGGTTTAATCAACTGAGCAAGTTAACACCATGTCCTGATTTGTTAAAACTATCAAAGAATGAGTTTGTTATAGCAGAGTTTAATATGTTAACCCATGGTTAGAATATTCAGGCACTTACCCATTACTTAAGCAGTAAGTAGAAATACATGAAGTGTGTCTGAGTTTGTTTGATTCAGTCTGCTCCTTCTGTACTGACTGAGGCCACAGCTGAAACATAGTAAGGTCCTTCTCTGAGATAAGTTTTCAGATGGATGTAATTCTGGCTGCCCAGAATCTCTGCTGCTGTTGATGAACTCACAAGTGCCCCCACAAGTTCAAACTTAGCATCTTTGGCATCCTTAGTCTGACCCGTCGAACGATCCAAAACGAACTCCATGAAACCGGGAGTGCTGATCATTAACTTCTGACCCCATGGCTGAGCGGCAACGGCCTGGAACACACACACACAGATATATCCACCAATGAAGATACAAATATTACTGGAGCTATGGTGATAGCATGAAGCTACAAAGAACAAGACAACATCTTTCAATGTCCACAGTTTCCTTCTTATTTTAGAGGAAATCACTGGGTCAGTAGCACAAAGAGAAAACAATGGTAGTTTGATTCAGCTCAGCACTCACAGTGAATATCCGCAGAGCCCCACAATGCAGCTCTGGGAATGGCTGAGTGCTGATGTTGCGAATCATGTCCATGGGCTGCTTAGACAAAAGGAGGAACCAGGACTCTGTCAGGGCCAAAAGATCTTCTGTCTGCTGCTCTGGCTGCAAAAAGAAAAATATACAACATACACACAACATAGATTCATAAGCTGATCAACCTTTTTTCCCCAACATGGCACTTAAGGACATAAAAAAAAGATTTATGGTTCACACACACAAACCTCTAGAGTGAGAAGTTGTGATATGGCATCCAAGCTGCGCACTCTGAGCTCCGTAGCTCCAGAGCTGGCGAGCTGGCTCATTCGTAACAACACAGCCTTGAATTTTTCTCCTGAGGACACACGAAGAATTAGACACAAAAAGATCTCAAGACATCAGCTGTAAGTTCAACAAAATTCTTAGAGGGGCCGTTGCTCCTTTTGCTTTCACTGAATAAAAACTGGGACACAGAAAGAAAAATAAGAAACATAAAAAGCGAACCTGTTTTCTGCAGGACCTGTTTTCCCTCCACAGTAGATCCAAGTAAGCCCAAAGTGTCCAGAGCCACCCCGATCATCACCGGGTCCGGATCCAGAGCCATCTCAAACACCTTGTTCTGGAAGGCCGGGTAGGTTTCGCAAACCTGCTGTGGGCTGTCCATAATGGCCAGGTTCCCAAAGAACTTAACCAAACCTACAGGAGGGATATTTGCACTGTTATGGACTGTAAAGGAATACTTCACCTAAACTTAAGCATGTTTCCATGATAAAGTCAGATGTAGCCTGGACTGTCAGATCACAAAGTTTCTACTTAGTAACCAGTAACCAGAGGTGGCAGCCGTTCTGTTATGATGCAGTTGATCATGGGTAGACACATCTTAAGAAGCACACAAATTTGTAAAGTCAATTCACCCAAATGACATGCAAAAAATATATTTTCTCATTTACTACAAGTGATATTGAGCCATGCAAACAGTTTCTGTTTTATGAGGAACAGCTGAGATTCTTTGTCAGCTGGTTTGCATCAGCTGATAAAAGGAATTGGTCACACAACATAAGAGAATACAGTGATACTACATATCTTTTTCTAATTTGGTATAAATAAAAAAAAAAACCCCAAATGAATCATCCCTAATTTTAGACAGAAACATCAAATGAGAGGAACAAACTGTGGACTCAGCTGAGTGTAACAGAAGAAATTTGGATGGACTGGCTGTATTTTCATGAAGCAGTTTTCTAAAGTGACTCACCAGGCAGGTAGAGGGAGGAGAAGGGATCCGTCTCTGCTCCTCTGATCATGTTGGAGATCTTGTCCATGATACCCTGCTGGGCCAAGTACTGCCGCCCATGCTGACTGTGGGCTAGAGTGGTCACCATCTCTATAGCTGTGGCCCTAATGAAATAGATAAAAACAGATTCCTGAATCATGTTCTTCATATATATCTATCATTTTGTCATCCTGATTGTCCATACTGTAAATCTAATATGTTGCTCTATTTGGTACAGACAACATCTATTTCATGTCCTGGAAGAGAAATCCCTCCTTTTTTGTTTATTCCATATTCTCCCTGTTAAACTTAATGTACCTGCATCTACTGCATTATCAAGACAAGACAGACAGACCATATCAGTTTGTGCCCAGTTTGTATATGATTTATCTCATTACCTGATCAAAACATCGTCTCCTGTCAGTTCACTGAGGAGCTGAGAAATGAGGCCACTGTTGGCGCAGTAACCGAGGGAAATGGGAGAAACAGATGATATTTCCACCACCAGCTGCAAACAGCAGGAAAAAACAAGTCAAGTTCAGCAGTCTTTCAACTGTCTGTTAATGTTACATACATTACAACTTTAAAAGAACTGAAGTAATGTCGCACACATAGCATGCTTTCTTGTGTGGATTAGTCATAGTTTCTACTGATTCCACCAACATAAATGTCATTTTAAAAAATTGATGCACATTTGAACGTACCTCATAGAATCTGTATCTGATAATGTCACTTGTGGCCATCACATCCTTCATGACTTTCAGCAAGTCGCTCTGGAACAGTTTGTCTAATCCAGGCTTCGAGTGACTCAGTTTAGACAGGGACTGAATGGCCTATGAAACAAAACAGTTACTGCACCCATTGAAGATTAATTGAAATCTCATGCAGGTAACTCCAGGCTAACTGCCTCGGTCTTCACCTGTTTTGCGACAGCCATTTTCTCTTCTCCGATGCAGTGGATCACCCCTCGAAGAATGTCGTGGTTGTTGAGGATTTCGGTGACAGCATCGGGGTGCTCCACCATTCTACCAATCTGCCAAAGAAAAACAGGAATGCCTGATTTGGTAAATGTGTCGTGGGCAACTTTCTGTGCTTGTATGTGTGTGAGCAGCTTACCTGTGTCAAGGCCAGTATCTTAACAGTTTCATTAGGATGGTTCAGACCCGCCTGCAGCTCTGCTCTGTAGTTCTGGGCCAGGTGCTCAGGGCTGAGAGCCATTAAGATGCGTTCAAGGATGTCCACACATAGCTCAACCTGCTCCCTGTAAACACAACTCACATTACTCACTTTCTTGTCATTACTGATTAATCTACCAATTTTTTTCTCAATTAATCAATTAATCATTCAGTCTATATAAAATGTTAGACAATGTACCTATACAATTGCTCAGAGCAAGTTTACATTAGAGCTGCAATGATTAGTTGATTGATCAATTAGTAAGTGATTAGTAGTAAAAAAAAAAAGAAGATCAGATTAATAATGAAAATATTAATTTTCTGCAGGCCTAGCTGACATATTTTGATAGCTTGTTTTACTTGACCACTAAAACTAACCACTAAACCATTGAAAGTTATTTACTATCATAAAATATTAAGGACGTTAACTTGTTGTGAAAAGGGAAGTTTGTATTGTGACTATTTAAACAGTGACATAACTTTTATTGGTTGGCTCCACACTCCATTAAACTGACATCAGCTTTAACTGGAGTGTGCTCACATCCATATTGGACCCTTTGTATCTGCACTGCCCTAAAAACAAGGCAACATTGCACAAATATAGTCATGAACACCCCCAAAACACCTTATATACGAAAGTCATGTAACTCTAAGACAGTTTGGTTTTAAATCTAATAATATGGAGTGAAGAGTTTACACCTGCAGTGCACTGAAAGCTATGTAGCATTATAGCCAATTAGCTTGCTAACGACTAACTAGCATAGGTCAAATGCAGCCTTTTCTTTAAGCAAACTAACTTGACCTGCCGGAACATTAGCTCACTGTTAGTGACAGTAATAATACATCCAGGCAGTAGTTAACCGACAGATAACAGTTTGTTTAACCGGGTAAACAAGATGCACTGTGCCAAACCAACCTCTGATTTGCGTTTAACAGAGAGAATATCACATCGAATCGCTGTCCGCTCACTGTGTCTCTCAAAGCGCTGACGGGTATGGATAATAAAGCTGTTTTTAAACTCTGTAACTCTTCCACTGGGTCTTCAACAGCGGAGATTTCCTCCAGTAAACTCTGAATGGAAGCAGCCATGACTGGCAGTGTTTGGGGAAACTACCGACACAGGTATCCGCCTTATGAGCTTCTTCTGCTTCACACACGGTTGGTCCCCAACGTTATGGCGCGTTACCGCCACCTGCTGGACTGAGTGTGAAGCTTCAGGGTCCACCTTTGTCAAATACAAGGAGAGGTGTTCTAGTGAGGGGAAGAGTTTTCATACTGCACTGCCTGAATCTTACGTATATGCAATATTTGTAATAGAGGAAATGCAGGTACTAACTACATGTGTAAAATCAGCTCCCAACAACTACAGGGTGGATAACTTTGAATTTTCATGCAGTTTGGGATCTGCAGTGCTTCTAGATATTATTCACTTAACAATAATCTAGAAGAACATGCAGGTACTGTAGAAATAAAAACACAGTGACTGTGCATTATTATTTTTATTCTAAAATAAGTGATAAAGAAAAACATGTTTTTGTTGTATTAAAACATATTTTGAATGGTTTTACCATATATTTTCTGCTATTTTGTGTCTATAGCAGACCGCTTACTGAGATGGAAATGCGGACAAAAAGGTTAACTAATTTATAATCAAACTTGTGTACATGTGTTACATGAACATATGATTATGGAATGATAATACTAAACACAATTTGCATCTCACGCGTGTGTTTTTGTTACCAAGTTCTTTTTATATTGAGTTAGTCCCTGCTTCTCTGTAGAATAAAAATATTCAAGAAAGAACAACAACAACAACAACAAAAAAAAGCTCCACTCAAAAATGTGTCTTGTTTATTGTTCCTTCACTAGGATGTTTGACCTTCACTGTACAGATAGAGGAAGGTTAAATCTGAGTTTAAGATGTGTAAAAGATCAGTATTCAAAGGAGAGTATTTATTATTGTAAGTCTTAAAACCTGTCTGGAGGAGACTTTTAACGTCCTTGTAGTATCATCCAACTATGCCTTCTAGCTATCATTAATGTTGTATGTATGATGCAGGACACAATCCTCTTCACGAGGCTGGTAACATGGGGTTTGGGGTGCAGGGTTACATGCAGCTAGAGTTTCATGAAAGTGGAGACCCTGTCTGTCAGCTAGTATTGTTGTAGAACTGACTACAGCGGGAGGTCCTCTGCTCGGCTACAGAAAATAAACACGGAGAAACAACAAAGACATGCAGGTACAGTGTTAATTCTTTGCAGCTTATAGATTCTCATTCAAGTTTGAGAGGCTATATTTGTGGCAATTCATACTCTTTTCTACTTTTTTTCTCTCATGCTAAAGTGCTCTCTGTTCAAGCTGCGTACACACCAGTGGTGTTTCCTCCTCTTCAACGTGCTGCTCTTCCATGCCCTGCTGTTTGGGGCTGACTTTGTCGAGGAGTACCTCCTGCAGCCCACGCCTGCTGTCTACACCGATGGCACTGTTGTTGATGTAAGGGAGAGAGCAAGGAAACTAGACCTGAGCAATGCCAGGGATAATGTGTCCCAGGCCTACCCCATCGCTAACCCTGATGCCTGCAGAAACTCTGATCTCTTCCTGCTCACACTAGTTTTCAGCTCCCCGGCTAATATCACCCAGAGAGATGCAGTGAGGAAGACGTGGGCCAACCAAACACTCATCCAAGGCTTCCCAGTGAGGATACTGTTCTTTTTAGGATCAACTCAGACTTCTGCTGCACAACAGGCCCTCATTAGAGAGTCTGACCACTATGGGGACATGGTCCAAGGTCATGCTGTGGCTGATTCGTCCCTTCGTGGCCCAACAGAGAGGACTGTGCTGGCACTCCGTTGGATCATCACCTTCTGTCCTGTGGCACGCTTTGTTCTGCTGACCAAGGACTCTGTGTTTGTCAACCTTCCAGCCATTGGAGGCTATCTGCTCGGGCTACACAGGCACCCCGAGGACCTTTATCTAGGTAGGGTGATCCAGAGAGACTCACCTGATAGGGACCCAAATAGTCCAGGCTACCTGCCCCCAGTTCTCTACCCTGACAAGTACCTGCCTGAATACTGTGACGGGACGGCTTATGTTCTGTCCCAAGACGTGGTCCGTAAAGTGTACATAGCGTCTGCAGCAGTCCGTGCACCTGTGAAAGCTGATGTTTTTGTGGGCCTTTGTGCTCAGAAAGCTGGTGTGGCACCGACCCATAGTGCCAGGTTCTCAGGAGAAAAACATATCCACTACAATGCCTGTTGCTACCGTTATATGTTCAGTTCAGCAGGAATGGGGAGCCATGAACTAGAGACAGTGTGGGCTGACCTGGGACACAGGGGTGGAAGATGCTCGCTGGTAAAGACCTACTCTGGCCTGGTGGCTTGCAAGGCCCTCACATACCTGGATAAACTGTTGGGCTAAGCCTAATTGCATGGCTACCTGTTAATTTCAGACTAGAATCTTTGTATGACTGATCAGATCACTCTAATGGGAAAAGGAAGGATTCATCCTGGAAAACTGTAATATACAGAGCCTGCTACAGTATATGTAAATAAAACTGCAGTGCTGCTTTCTAATAGGGAAAGATCTCCAGGAGAGGAAACATTAAATGTCTTTTCTTGAGTGAACTGAGTGATTGAGTGATTGTCTACAAAAATAAATTTGATAGTTACGTTTATTTTCAAGTGGATAACATTGTCACTATATTGTACAATAAATATAGGCATAAATAAAATGGTTTACAAATACATTTATTAATCTATAAATAAATAGACTAAATTACAAAGTAATTTGAAAAAGTAATGCACATATTATTTTTTTTATTCTTGGCAGGACTGAATTTCACAGGATTTTGTCATCCTCACTTTTAAAAGCCCTGCACACCCACACAGATGTTTTGAGTTGACTGGACCTCTGCTCTTACACAGGAAAAGCACCGGTGTAAATAACATAATTACAGATGGCTGAATTCTGTTCAGCTGCTTCAGTTTCAGGAGCCCAGTATTGTTCATGTTTACTATGACACATCAAAAGGCCTGTTTTGTGAAGCCTCTGGACTCTGAGTATTAATTCCTTCTGTCATGGAAGACCAACACCAGTTCTGGATCTAACGCACTTAATAGGATGTCATTAATGTTAATGTTATGCTTTTCCCACCAAGACAAGTTAAACTGTGTGCTTTAAAAAGACCCAAAGATGTTGTCTTGCCCTTACTGCCCATGCAAAATAACAAGTAGGTGAGTCAGGGAGATTCACAGTCTGTGCATGCCCACACAGTCCTGACGGGAGGTCTAATCAGCAAAAATAATTGAGAACACCTGTGTGGGTGGACATTTGGCGTGGGGGACTTTCAAAACCACGACAAAACACTGTTGTGCAATATGAATTCAGACATGTAGGCTCCTTTTTAAAGATTCTTAAACAAAGACATAACCTTGACAAATAATTAATAACTGAGTAAAGGTTTATAAAGTAGGCATTTGCCATACGAATCTGACCTGGCTCTGATATTTTTGTGGTCCCATTTCTACAGTATTTCTTGTTTTCAGGGAAAATGTTCTTATCATAGTGGTAGTCTTGTAGATAATGGCCTACATGGCAGTCATATAATAGACAAACCACAGAGAAAATTTGAAGAAATGCTATTGTTTAGCACTATTGTATAACACTAATTCCAGGACTAGATACAGATTATTGAATGCACCACACCAACAAGGACATCTAGTGTCGAATATGGGTCATAGCAACACACTGGCCCTGCAGGCAACCAAGTCACGTACTGTATGTATGCATCTGAGCAGTTTCTGTTTAACCTGTGAGGAAAACTATTGTAAATTAACTGATAATCCAGTCTTCTTTTTAAATCTTTTATTCCAAATCTGTGTATCTCTTTGGAAATGTGGTACAAGTATTCCCCTAATAAATGGCTGATGTCTAGGTGGTAAAATTTTCATGAATAAAAGATTGTGTCAGTGATCAGTAAACATCGGATTTCAGTACGTTGAGCATTAACATAAATGTGTGCCATCTGCCAGAGTTGCATTATCATTATTGTTGCTTTAGCATGACTGAAAGGTGTGATCACACAACAGTTGGTACTGCAGGGAATGAGTCTGCCTCACTTGCATTTTAGATTCACAGCAATTTATGCCCTTAAAATACTGCTCATATACTGCTGCTTCTCTCCCCAAATTCCACAAAAGGAAAGTTTGGCCTCTGTCCCAGCACCACGAGTTGACCAAACAAAATGTTTGGGTGTTTTACAACCTTTTTTCCTTCTGTTCTCCTGCCAGTGGTTCACACTGCAACACTCTACTCCACCTTGGCCAGGTTCCATTGTGTCTACAAAGCCTTTCCTGGCTGTCTGTCTCCCTGCATCAGGCCAAGGTATTCAAAGAATAACATCTCAGCATGTCTATAATCATTCTGGCTGGTGACCAGTCATAGCAACAATTTGACTGGCATACCATCAGTGTGAACCCGGATCGCTCTCCGGGATTAATCTGGATTTATTAGCATCAACACCTCCCATCCATGGCTTCAGCACCACGTGACCACTGGCCTCTCACCTCTCGGTCTGAGTGTCTTTCTAAACAACTGGTCCCATGATGCCTTAGTTTTAACTTGTTGTCATTTTATGGTCGCTACAAGCCCACTTGTGACACAATTTCCTATGAAGTGCCTAAATGGCAAGAGGTCTTAACTGAATACTCTGTATACTCTGACAGCTAATAGTCGATAGAAACCATTAAGAAAGCATCTTAAGGGAATTGTTTTGTGCCATCAGTTTTGTAGCCAGGAAGCTTAGCTTAGCATAAAGACTGGAAGTGGGGGAAACAGCTGGGTTAGTTTCGCCCAAGGCAATAGACTCCAGGAGGTCACTGTTGTGAAAACACAATTTGGAATTTTTTTTCTTAGATATACATGCAAAATTTAAAAAAATGAGCTATCACCTGTTAAATAGTCAGCTTTTGAAGTGCTAGTAAGGGGATATATTTACCAGATAGATATGAGAATGTTATCATCTTGTCTAACTCTAGGAAAGAAAACAGAAGTGTATTCCCAAAAATGTCAAACTATCCCATTTAGTCCATAGCAGGGTGTAACTTGTGGCCTCATGTCCACACTTAGAAAAAAAAAACATATTTTACTTAAGACCACATATTCAAAGGGTTTGTTTTCTTGCTACTGTGGAACGGAGAAAGTTGCCAAAAGCATTTGTGAGTGCAGTTATTCTTTACAAAAACTCATCAACATAAACTACTGGCTCAAAAACTCTGTCAAGGTTGGGTAGGAGTTTCCAAGAGACAGTGGAAACACGGTCCACAGAGCGGGAAAGCCATCAGACCCTCCAAACCACATGTACACTTAAACACATGCACGCACACACAGATGTACACACACCCATAACACAGCCTGGAGAGATTGTTAATGTGAGGTCGAGGGGTCGGTAAACTGCGTGTGGGTGGTGCATCGCTCTAATGAATGCTTCCCCTCAGAGAGATGCATCTCTGCAGAGAAGGACTCAACAAACCAGAGAAACACTGTTTTATTTAGACTGTTTACACTGACGACAGAGGTCTGGGGGCTACACAGCCACGGCCACTGATTTGAGGGGAGGGTCAGTGGGAGGTAATGTCCCAACTGATGAAAGAAATAACTGTCGGTCATTTTAATTTTGTAATTGCACATGTATCATTCACTTGAACATACAGTGTGTGTTTTTTTACATGAGTGTACAACCCTCAGTGAGTCCTGTGAGTTTTATGTTCACAGCAGAGGCTTGGTATTCATGTGGCCCTCCAGCCCACGTTCATTTACGTAGAAGCACTAACCTCAAGGATAAACCCTCTTTTTTGACGACATCTGTGGTTTCTTCTCCTTTCCCTTTTTGTAAACTCCATAATCTTTCCTTTGAGGTTTTGGTAACTTTGCCAAGCCAGGAGTTTGTGCCTCTCGTACAGTGCAGTTGCTTTTGATTTCTAGTGTTTTAATTATGCATTCTATAGTTTTTGGCTGTCCTTACAGAAAGACATCTTTAGGAAAAATCCATCTGGATGAAATTAAGTGCATTAAAAATAAATGTTTTGTAACAGGTCTTCGGGTGAACTTGAGTGCAGCTGAAGATTTAGTATTAACGTCTTTATTAAGAATTAATAAAGTTTTTAGTTTTGACGACAATAACATTCGTTAGGCTAAAATATCCATCTTGCTTGATTATTCTGAATCTCTGGTTGTACAGGAGACATTAATCTGTACAGTGAGGTCATATAAAGTCATGGCAAGATACAGCTCAACAAAAAACATAGACAGCTCCCAGGGCCAGGATTTTATAAATACTGGTCTTCAGAGCCTCACTTACCTAAGTAATTGTATAAATTTAGTCTAAAAAGACTAATGTGGTAATATTTTGATCTAAATGCTAACATTTAGCATGCTAAACTAACTTTTTAGATGAGTTTCTCAGGTATTTGGTCAAGAAGCAAAGTATTGGACAAATTTTGGACATTTTTTTCTTGAGGAAAAGCTAATTACATCATTACAGCATTTGGTGGTGGTGGATTCACTGCCAGACTGACACTGCCATCTCTAGATGCATCCTGCTAACATGGCTAAAAATACTGGAATCATTATAAAAAATGTTATATATGGGTAGCCACTAAAAATGACTAAAACCTCCAGAGTAAAAATGCTCCCCAAATTCCTAGAAATAGTCAACAGTCTCCTGACTGTTAGCAAAGGCACCACTATCACCTTCTTTTTCATTTACACCTCTGGCGGGTTAGCAGGTTAGGTGTTTTGAGTTTTGAGTGTGAGCGGTCCATTCAAAGTGATGAAATCTCTTGGTAATTGCCTCTGGTACTACTAGTTGTCCTCCAGTGCACTGAGGCACTGACTGATTTATCAAAGGGATCCTCAGTCACTGCTGTCAGGATCAGTGCAGGGTGGAGACTCAGTCTGTAATAAAGCATATCAGATCACATGTTATTAGAGGCTTGTACTGTATTTGTTGATGGGCTCTAGTGTGGTTATGGAGTATTTTCCCCTCTACTTTGTCTCAAATGCTAACTGCCAGATGATCAAGACATCTGCTAACACTCTACTGCTCCAGTGTTCTCTTACATTCTGCTACTCTCCTCTTCACAGAAATATTTGAGTTGTATATTTCTTTCAAAAGTATTCTTTCAAAAGTATTCAGCAATTTTGCTTATACAAAGATCGAGATCATTTGGCAATTTTATTCAAAGAGAATTAAAAATATTCTAAAACTATGAATAATTAGAGAAATACTTTTTAACTTAATTATAGTTTATTGTTTATTTGGATCCCATTAGTAATTTCCTCGGCAACAAGTACTCCTCCAAGGGTAAATTAAAAAAACAGTAAATAAAACAGTTACAATATCACCATGACTCCTAACACCAACAGCAAACTTATCACATATAGCCATTAGATATAATAACACATACAGTAAAACATATAAATTATAATAAATTCATTTGAACATTATTACTACAAATAAAGTCAAAGAATACTAACATTAAATTGCATGCCTTCAAAAACAACCTCCTTAGTTGTTTCTTAAAACCTCTTTAACTAGATTTTTGGGTAGCACTAGGTTAGGTTTATTACTTTCAAATGTATGTCATGGCCTTTATCAGTGACAGAGTTTACTCAGTTGTCATGAAAGTGAAGAAGAAGTATTCCTAAATATATTTTTTGATTGCCAATTATGTTAATTATTTATACATCATGGATACATGGACAATACATGGACAAAATGTCCATATATATGCTTACATCTACACTATTGTGTGTTATAATTGTTTATATATACTTAGAAATGCTAAATAGAGAGGTGTTAGTGGTTCTGGAAATATAAAAGTATGGCAGACCATTGAGATATGACATGGATGAAAACTTTTTGGGCTTGTTTTCTTGGTTGAGGTTTTATGATGTGACATCTCATTGTCTGACACACACTGTAGTCTGCTATAATGTCACAGCACATGTTATATAATACTGTTCTAATAGAACAAGAATCACAGGGCTGCTGAGCTATCATAACCATAACTGAGCTGGATACGAAAGGGTGAAAGAGAGACAGGGAACATTGTGTGTGTTAAGTGTTTTACAGGGAGGCTTGACTTGTAATAATAGTAATTATAAAGCTGGGTTTCCCAATAAAACCACTCATCATCCAATACATCTCATTACAGCTTCCTTCAGCAGGAACTGATGGGTTATCAGTATCCCGTCCATGAGATTGCCAGGTAGCTGTCTCGAGGCACGCACGAGATATGTATAATCTGAGTATCAAACCGAACCTAACACTTGTGGTTATATTTTAGGCTTAAAGATCCAATAGTACATGACCACAGATTCATACATTATTTTTGTGTGACTATAGCAACTGCATCCTACAACTTTATCTTTATTGTTTTTAAGTTCTTTAGCAGTTCCTGTGATGCTGCTGCCCAACAAGTTATAAAATTGTTGGCTCTGTGACAGTGTGTGGCTGCCCACCTCACTTACCAAATGCCTCAAGTGAAGTACCATATCACCCCACACATATATTACTTGCTGGTTAGCAGTGTTGTTTCAACAAACACCATTTAGATGTAAATCCATTAACGCAGGAAAAATTATATAAAGCAAAGTCTAACATTTTTGAAACATGTTTTTGTTTTCTAAAAAAGAAGTTCCACTTTCATGTCTGTTTGTTATATAGTTAATATGTAGTTACAGCCAAAGGCTGGTTAACTTAATTTAGCACAAAGAGGGAAAAGAGGGGAAATTAATAAGCAAAAGCATCAATAAATTCCAGAGACTGTTCCTGTTGCGAAAAGAACAGAGCATATGTGGTAATTTGTAAACCGCAGATGCAAGCAATAACTTTAGTGAGTCAGTATTCTGAGTTATGTCGACAATCAACTTTAGGACCTGTCTTACATGCATTTTTGTGACCACTTTCAGGTGCACATTCAGTACTTCACCATGGAGCAGTAGCAGGCAGCACCATGTCAAAGTCTGCAAGATCTCCATTAACAGGACCTGGGATGATCCAACTTTATGTTGAGAATAATTAACAGCAGTCTTTATGTAGAAGACATAAGAAGGTGGCGTCAGGTGAGGAGAGCAATTAAGAGCATGCTTATATTTTTCACATTCAATATTGACAGGGTTGTGCACCATCCCCAGGATCAGACTGTCAACACTGAGGTCACTGCACCATATTCTGAGGTGTCTGAGGAGGACATTCACGCATAAGGACCTGAACTGTATCACAGTGGTAATTGGGTGATCCATCGCGACAATACATCTGTTTCTACTAAGTTTTTGGTTTCACCAACACACTATCTGACTTGGCTCCCAGCTAATTTCACCAAGACTCCAAGTTTAAGGGTTAAGGTTTTGATGCAGTGGAGGAGATCCACTAAGTTGCAGATGTTGCTTTGACAATTCATAGAAACGGGTTTCAGGAGCATGGCAAGCATAGCGAAGCACTGGGAGCAGTGTTTTGCTACACAAGGTGACTGCTTCTGAGGAGATAGGCCAAATTTAAATTGGTAGGTACAGTTTTTGCTATTGGCACAGTCTCAGAGTATTTTAATCATCTCTGTATCTATTTAATCCATACAAAACTCAAGTGGTGCCATTATATGGATGGTTACGTGTCGGACTATTTCTTGGCCACCAGGAATAACTTCCTAAATTCTCAACTGTTTGCCTAGCAACTGCTCAGAGCCAGGAAATAGTCTGGAATGTGACCTCCCTTAAATGTGGTGAACTGTATTTTTACACTTTGTTTTTGTACAGCTTAAACAAACAAGATAAATATACACACTTATGGGTGCTGGTTGACAGATGTTTTGTTATCTTTGGACAGAGTCTGGCTAAATATTTCATTGTTTATATTAGCCAGTTTGAAGACACAGTGGCTTGTTGTAGCCTTTAGAGATAGACAGGAAGAGAATAATGCACAAATGTCAAACTATTCCTTTAGTTGAGTCAGTGGTACAGAGCATTGTAGCTGTGGTCATCTGAGATGTAGTATATCCTCTGGATGCCTTGCAGAGCATTAACAGCCCAGTAAACTGGTAGGAACAATGTCATGGACTAATAAACAATTTGTAAGGTTACACCATACTCAGTTTTATGTGTAATCAAAGTTTTCATGATAAATTTAACTGATAAGATTAGTGGAGTTAGTCTATAATTCTCCACTCACCTTATTACCAAAATGCCCCAAGATTTAGCCTAAGTGTCTGTAATTCTGCCATTTGTTGCTTTCTATCACAGCAGTCACCTAGAAGAAAGTGTATCTCAAGCTAAGGTCAGTAAAGCAATCTTCTCTATTTCGCTGGCCCCAGATCAGTGGGTCCCATTGTCCTCCTCAGAATGTGATCTTAATCTGACCTGAATAGAGTTTGTTTCAGAGAGACTTTCAACCAGCCAGACGTAAGACACCCTGCAGTAAGCTGCTTTCCACTGCAAGGACTGCAGACAGAGTTTCTTACACTGAGATTTGTAGCTCTGATGGTCAGTGGGTTTTACTGGTGTCTTTATCTGTGCATTATATCATGGGGGATCCTATAATACTTTTTTATTGGTCTTCCTGCCAGAACTTTATCTTGTGTTTGTAATTTTCTTTTACCGAGATCTTTAAGTTTTATTTTAATTGAAGGAGTTTAGTGGATGGTAACAGGTGGTGCTAAATGACAGTCCATTGCCCCCTTACTGAGAAAGAGAAGAACTATTCTGTAATGATAGCTCTGACTTGGTACTCAGCTATGCAAGCCCCATTCTAGTACCAAATTATTCTGTTTGTTGGACTGTGCTGGTACTGGTTTGGGATTATTGTATCTGCTAACTCCGCCTTTATTTTGTCCCTGTTTTCCTCCTCTCTTTAATCCTGAAGATGCTTCCTCACTTTCACTGCTGACTTTCCCACAGTCTTTTGCTTGTCTGCATCCTCATAACTAGACATATACTGACAAGTGAGAAACAGAAAGATGAATGGACAGACTAATTAACAAATACCTGAAAGATGGTGGCACTTTGAGCAGAGTTCGCTTCTTGCAGCTCCAGAGATGCTTTAAGGCCCAGTGTGATGTAGCCAGGTCCACTCCTCACTGGTCAGCTGCTATGTAAGGAATGCTGGATGTGCATCTCGTTGTCTGGTTGTATGGCTCCCACTCATCTCATTTTGGTCTCACATTACTATGGCCACTGCAGGAGGACAGTTGATTTCTTAAAGGGGTATCCCATTTTTACACAATAAAGGGGTTAGGGGTGGGGGCAAATAATCTCATTAGAGATATCATGACTTTTATTCTGGGACTTTAAAACTATAAAAGGCATTGAGTCAGCTATACAAGGGACTACAACAGAAGATATCACCTTTGTTGTTCAACACCATTGTTTTGAAAAATTTGTCTTTGCAAGCTCCACAACTTAAAAAGAGTACTCCACCGCTTAGCACTGCACTCTGTTAACATTTTTGGACTCATGATGGAAAGTTTTTAGAAGGATCAAATTCAATAATACAGCAGAGCCAGAGATATCTTCTTTTACTTTATGCATTCTTAGTTGCTGGCCATGACTCATGCAACTCCACCTTTGACAGTATGTGTCGATATTTAACATGCCAGCAGCCCATGTAGCCTCAAGCCACTCACCTCTGGCAGAGATGAGGAGGGACTACAGAATTCCTCGTAAACTCACTTCTTCTAAATCCAATAATCTCCCAGATTTTTTCTGCCTCAAACTTGTAGTCTTCAACCAACCAGACTCTTCACGTAGGCCCCTGGAGCCATAAGAGGCTTTCTCAACAACTTTTTCCACTTATGCATCAATATCTCAATACCCACTGTAATGTGAAATATAGCTGGAGCACAACCTCTTTTTTAGTTCTTGAAATAGCCCTGTCCTACACCAGTGAAAGGAATGAACTGTACCAATGTACATTTGTACCTTACTTGTAGAATCTAGATATGCATAAAACACACCATTCCACCAATGAGATGCCTTTGGGGTTGGTAGGTCACTTAGTTGTGTTTTTGGTCTGTGCCAGACTCAATCTTTCACACCCAGTTCCACTGCCCAGGCAATAAATGGAGCACAGTGCCACGGTCTTCTGACCAAATTAGCTGGCATGAGCTGTAGGTTTTGAGGTCAGGGATTAGAGTCAGGGTTGATCATTGTAATGCTCACCAGTCCAATGTCCAAAGGACAGAGTCTAAATCTCCAGGCTGGTCAAATAGCTCAGAAACCTTGGGTTTAATTCAACATAAACACAAATGCTCAAGAAATATTGGTCAAGTGTCTTTATACAACTGAAATTAGGTGTTAAGAGGAGGGCTTGGGAGGTTTGAGAAAGTGGGTTTCGATCTCATCAGGCTCACTGAAATTTAAACAACACTCAAATGTTTTCACATCACCAGATACAGCTCAGATGTGTCTGACCAAGTATCTCATAGGGTATTGATCCTGAAGTCCAGAATCAGATACATTCTAAGACTCAAGAAATTGACCTCATGTCTCTGACCAAATAAAAATAAATCACAGTACCAAAGTTCTGAGGATGCTGGTTTGGTATCATGAGTGAATTCTGTCCACAAATGTTGCTTCCTTGGGGTTCAGAGTCAGCATTTCATGGCTGCTCCAAATTTCGTATATTGCTAATTGCATGACATACAGTAAGCAATGAATGTTGTTTGCAACCTGAATTACACTAATTTCAAGGTCTCATGTAAATCAGTAATTCAAGAGTCAAGAGTATGCAGAGTTGAGAGAGTGCCAGTGAAATGGTTTTAAAGCTTTTCATACCTTTTACACAGATTTCCTGTCTTTACATTTTCTCAGATAGGTATTAAGTATCCGACTCCAGCTTAAGGAAATATTTAAGAATATTAAAGTGCGTAATATTTAGTGTCAGGAGTGCCACTTCCTTTGATGCATGTTTGTAGTTTGTTATGTATGGTGGACGCACTAGACGATCCTCATGCATTACTTCTAACCCCACAGCAGCCTGAATATAGTCTTTAATAGCAGGAAGAGCTCCACCCTTTTAAGTATAAAGTTCTAGATTTTGTGAATATGCTGGATTCTCTGAACGTAAGTCAAAGAGTTTTAATTTCATGTCATCATGTGACAACCCACTGACAGCCTGTTGATAATTGTGCTGTATCTGGACCATCCCAGTGCTCTAGCAACATCCTTCCCTCTAAAGGTTAAGTGATCTTGCCAGCGCCCAAACATTTCCATATGGCAACTGAGGAAAACAAAAACTAAAAAAGAACAAGTAAAAAAAAAAGAAAAGAAACAGTAGTTCTTCCAGCATAAGATAGCAAATGCAGTATTTCAAAAATTATTTTAATTTTTTTATCAGGAAATTAATGGTAGCTGTGACTACTGTTGAATGGGAATTTATTTTAACTTACCAGCACAAGACTGTAGTGAGACTCACACCTGGATTAACCCAGCCTAATACATCCACAACTTGATTGACACCTTTGCAGTACAACGGCACCCAAAGGATTCCGAATAGAGTTTGTTTCAGAGAGGACTTTCAACCAGCCAGACGAAGAACAATTCTGCAGTAAGTTGCTTTTCCTACTGCAAGGGACTGCAGACAGAGTTTTTAGCACTGAGATTAGGAAGCTTCGATGGTCAGTGGGTTTTTATACTGGTGTCTTTTATCTGTGCATTATATCATGGGGGATCCTATAATACTTTTTATTGGTCTTCCTGCCAGAACTTTATCTTTGTGTTTGTACTTTTCTTTTTAATTGAGATTCCTTTTTAAGTTTTTATTTTAATTGAAGGAGTTTTCAGTGGATGGTAACAGTGTGTACAAAATGGACACAGTCCATTGTCTCTTACTGAGAAAGAGAAGCAACTATTCTGTAATGATAGCTCTGACTTGGTGTACTCAGCTTATGCAAGCCCTATTCTTAGTACCAAATTATTCTGTTTGTTGATCAGGTGCTGTGTGTACTGGTTTTTGGGATTATTGTATCTTTGCTAACCCGCTTTTATTTTGTCCCTGTTTTTCCTCTTCTTTTTAATCCTTGAAGATGCCTCACTACCGTTGACTTTCTCCACAGTCTTTTGCTTGTCTGCATCCTCATAACCACATATACTGATTGCCGGTGAGACAGAACAGAAAGATGGAATGGACACCATCATCAAATACCAGTGTGATGGTGGCACTCCTTGAGCAGAGTTCGCTTGCAGCTCCAGATGCTTAAGGCCCAGTGTGATGTAGTTAGGTCCACCTCCTCACTGGTCAGTTGCTATGTATGAATGCTGGATGTGCATCTCTGCTGTCTGGTTGAAGGTCTTCACCATCTCATTTGCTCTCAATAATAATACTCACATGGCCACCGGTGAGGACAGTTGATTTCTTAAAGGGTATCCACCCATTTTGGCTAATAACAAAGGGTTAGGTGGGGTGCAAATAATCTCATTAGAGATATCATGATCTTTGGTTTGGGGATCCTTAAATTATAAAAAGGAAAGATTGAGTCAGCCATACATACCGCTAAGTCAGGATATCACCTGTTGCTCCAACCACGGACCATTGTTTTGGAAAATTTTGTCTTTGCAAGCCCCACAACTTAAAAGAGTACTCCACTGCTTAGCACTGCACTCTCTGTTAACATTTTTGACCTGGCGATGGAAAGTTTTTAGAAGGATCAAATTCAACACAGCAGAGCCAGAGATATCTTTCTTTTTACATTTTACGTATTCTTAGTTGCTGTCATGACCTGGGCGCAACTCACACTCCTTGACAGTATGGTCGGATATTTGCTTATCATGCTGGGCAGCAGCCTATGTAGCCTCAAGCCACCACCGGCAGAGATGAGGGAGTGGACTACAGAATTTCGTAAACTCACTTCTTTCTAACCACAACTTCCAGATTTTTTCATTCTCAAACTTGTAGTCTTCTCAACCGTAACCAGACTTCACGCAGCTCCCTCTGGAGCCATAAGTAGGCCACCAACTTTTTTCCACTTATGCATCAATATCTCAATACCCGACTGTACGTGAAATATAGTTGAGCACAACTCTTTTTTTGTTCTTGAAAATAAATTTCGTCCCTTTCACAACTGGGTGAAAGGAACAGGAACTAAATAAATGTACATTTGCACTCATTGTAGAATTCAGATATGCATAAAAACAACCATTCCGGACCAATGAGATGCCTTGGGGTTGGTAGAGAGCTGGCTTTAGTTGTGTTTGGTCTGTGCCAGACTCAATTCACACCCAGTTCCACTGCCTAGGGCACACAGACAGTGCCATTTGTCTGACCAAATGGCTGAAGGAGTCAGAGTTTTGAGGTCAGGATTAGAGTCAGGGGTTTTGATCATTGTAATGTTCACTAGTCCAATGTCCAAAGGACAGAGCTCAAATCTTCCAGGCTGGTCAGCTAGCTCAGAAAACCTTTGCTTAATCTTCAACATGTAAAACACAAATGCTCAAAAGAAATATTGGTCAAGTGTCTTTATACAACTAGTTTGTGGTGTTAAGAGGAGGGCTTGGGAGGTTTGAGAAAGGGGCTCGATCCTTATCAGGCTCACTGAAATTTGAAGTCAAACACCAAATGCTCAATACTCACTGACATACAGCTCAGATGTGTCTGAATCAAGTATTCAGGGTATTAGAGATCAATCCCAGAAGTCCAGCAATCTGAGATGAAAAGACTATGATCTCGTAATAAGAAATTGACCCAAGTGTTCTGGACCAAATAAAAATAAATCACAAAGTGCTCAAAGCCCTGAGGATGTTGGTTTGGCACTTATGAGTGAATTCTGAAGTCTGGTCAACAAAGCGTTTCTGGGGCTCAGAGTCACATTTCACATGGCTGCTCCACTGTATGGTCGTCACACTGCATGACACAGTGTTAATGAATGTTGTTTGTGCAACCCACTACACCAATTCTCAATAACTTCATGTAAATCAGCAATCTAAGAGTTGCAGAGCATGTAAGAGTTGAGAGAGTGTCAGTGAAATGGTTTTTTGTGTGTTTTCTCAAGGCAGCCTGGTTACTCCACATAGATTTCCTGGCCCTCACATTTTTCCTTTAGATAGGTATACAGAACTGACTCAGCTTAAGAAATATTTGTTGAATATTAAAAGTAAGTAATATTTAGTGTCAGGAGTGCCACTTCCTTTGGATGCATGTTTGCAGTTTGGTTATGTATACAGTGGGACTATCTGTGACCCATCCCTCATGCATTACTTAACCCCACAGCAGCTCGAATAGGCCTTATGTGAAAGAGCTCAACTTTAAGTATATAAAGTTCTAGATTTTTGTGAATATGTTGATTCTCTATGAACGAAACAGTCAAAGAGCCTTAATTTCATGTCACATGACAACCCACTGACAGCCTGTTGGATAATTGTAGTTGCATCTGGATCATCCCAGGCTCTGGCAACATCCTTCCCCTAAAGGTTATGATCTGTTGCTACCAAAAATATTTCCATATGGCAACTGAGGAAAAACAAAACTAAAAAGAACAAGAAAAAAGAAAAGAAAATTAGTAGTTCTTCCAGCATAAGATAGCAAAATGCAGTATTTCAAAATTATTTTTAATTTTTTATCAGGAACAATGGTAGCTGTGACTACTGTTGAATGGGGAATTTATTTAACTTACCAGCACAAGACTGTAGTGAGACTCCTGAAGACTCTGGATAACCCAGCCAATACATCCACAACTGATTGACACCTTGTGCACAATCGGTGCACCCAAACCACCATAAACAATATTGTAGTGAGCCATTAAATTACCATACATATCATTATTATAACAGAGATAGAAGCTTGTCATCCAATACCTAAACTCACTGCAGGTGTTGAAGGACGCCTTCGACCACACCGAACATGGGAGTAAACACAGTGTTATCTTTTAGTTTAGATACACATTAAGGAAGGAAGAAAATGCCAAGTTTGGATCTTGTTCCCTTTGTTGCAGTGTGTCACCGATTTGCCGGAGTCACCAGCTATGCCTGTTGCTTTTGTGGCAACTGTATTCTTGATGCTGCCTTTCTGTCCTCACCTAGCTGAAGTGAAGAGAAATGAATCTAACACCTAGTCACAGAAGATGAATATATTATCCAGTGGGTTTATTGACACAGTTAAGAACAACATTGCCAAACATCAGGACACTAACTGTAAATTAGGAAAAAGTCAGTCTGAAATAAATAGAAGAAAAAAAACCACATGCGCAGTTATCTTATGCAGCCAATGCATTGCTTAGTTTTTGTGTGTCATCCCTTTGTCTGTCTTATCATCCTCTGTCTAGGAAAATCTGTTCAGAATTGAACTGTGCATATGGGCCAAGAAAAGCTGTTGCAAAGCACACGTGAGCACGTAAAACACATGAGTTCAATATTAGTGAGGAGTGCGCCAGCAAGAACAGACAGCATTTTGTCCTAGTGTTAGCCATATTTTTTCTCATCATGTAGAAAATATGAGGACTTCATGCAGACTATCACTAATCATGTGGAGGAAGGAGCCTCAGACACAGAAGGTAAGCTTTCGCTAAGTTTATGCGCATTGGAACTGCAGTAAACAAAGATGAGAAAGTCAACAGGCCAGGCTTAGGGTGAGGGAAGGAGTTAAAAGGTTTCACCTTCATCTCTGTTAAATGAAGCTTTGATGGATGTTTTCAGAAACGAGTCTCAGTGATGCTCAGGGTGAGTGCTCCCTCATAAGGCAGAGCCCTGGCTCTCACACAGGCTGTTCTAGTGAGGCAAACATGGGGAATTCTCAAAAGTCCATCTGCCCTTCTGACCTGTTTGGATTTCTACAGGAAGTTCAGCTAGCGAATATAGGTGTGACTGTACTATGATATTAATGAGTTTTGTAGAAAGGCTCCATTCAAAATAGGCCCTGAAAAAAAAAGAGAAAAAAAACAGGGCCCCACCGGGATTTCAGTCGAGCTTGCATCCTGCCTGCCTCTGAGAGAAGGAAGGAGTGAAATCAAATTTTATAAATTGCACGCTTATCTTCTATTTCAGTAGCTGGAACCAGAAACAGCACAGGACAAATGTATGGGTGCCTTTTTTTTTTTTTTTAAATGGTTGAAATAACATTTACTCCCATAACCGGAAGCAAAAAACCAGGAATATAAAAGAAAAGCGCACATAAACTCAGAACAGAAGATATAGGAAATAGACGTAGACAAATAGAAGTGCCCAGAAGCATTTTTACAGACTCCAGCTTTAGACAAGCCTGTCATTAAGGTTTGGTTTACTGGGACAAGTGTGGCGGTTTAAGCCAAGAGGCTTCATATGAGACAAGGCTGCATAAGACTGAATCCTTGTTGGGAAATGACAGTGGCCTCTGCCTGGTTGCTGGCACCAAAAATACACAGCTGGGGATGGCTAAGCATCGGGTTTGGGAACGTATATATAAAGTTAATTATTGTATATGCTCAAAGAAAAATATAGTAGGCTGTAGCTAGCTACTAATTTTCTCTCTGTCTCTTGACTATTAGACTTTCAGTAACAAGCCCTCTCCATGTACGGGGAGATTATTGGATTGTATTTGTTTAGTCGCTTCTTGTTGTGGAAATATTAACATTTTTTTCTACTCTGTTTTTATGGCTATATGTATCCAACTCTGTTTGTTATGTTTATATTTACCTGTGCTCTGTATTATGTTGCAGAAATCCTGTGTTTCCTCTAATGAGCAAAGTTTAAATGAATGCACTGACTGACCCAGCAGCATGCATTGTGCACATATAACCACCAGAGGTAGCATTGTTCCTCTATGGAACCATCACTATCAAGCATTACATGATCATTTGCAGTCTATTCTATGTTAAAGCATATCGTAGAAATATACACTTTACACAAATTTTATTTCAAAAGATAAGTCTTTACTTCGATGTTTTCCTCACTGCTTTTCTAGCTGTTGTAATTTTCCTGAGTAAAGCATTCAGAGAAGATCCAAATGTATCCAACGCAAGTTTCTAAATTTGAGAACTTGTTGTGATGCTGCTGGTTTGTTGGTCAACAAAAAATACATCTTAATCCTCCTACACTTCCACCTCGACCTACGGGTTTGTGCATTTTACGTTCTGGTGTGGGAAGCCGACGGCCGCAGTCACCAGACTCTCAGAGCTTTCATTTACCTGGATCCAGGAAAAATGGAAGACAGGAGGAAACAGTGGACGTGTGTGTGTGTGTGTGTGTGTGTGTGTGTGTGTGTGTGTGTGTGTGGTGCTAAAAATGAAGAGACGGGAAAAGAGGAGTGAAAGAGCAAAATTAGTTTAAATGAGGGGAGGGATCGTTATGAAATGAAAGACATTTAATTAGGAAGGAAGTGAGCGAGAGATTAGAGGGACAAGAATAACGATGCGAGGAGATGGCTACATAAGATAGTCCTATAAAAGTGACAAAGAGCACAAGAGAGGCAGCACTGTGCCCTTCTTCTCCTCCTCTAGACCTTGGAGCAACTAACCATGAATCCAGCTTTTGTGATGTAACAGTGTATTGACCCTTGGAGGGGCCCCAGACCAAAAGAGGGTGTTTACTCGTACACGCAAGGAGCTCTAAGCGTTTCACAGCCTCCTGCACTCTGAAGGCCAGCGTTCGTTGACTGCCACTGGAAATGGCACTGGCCTGTCTCTCTCTTGGCTCCCTCCCCTCCCACAGAAATAACAGAGGCACATAGAGACTGTATTCAATGTAAGTATAAGTCACTCTCCAGCTACAGTCAGTCACATGTGCCAGAGCCGCACATTAACATGGTTGTGTGTACAGTGGGAGTCCAGTCCAACACAAAGCAAATCAGGAGCTCTGAGAGATTGTTTGTTTGGAGGAGATCCACACCGTCTGTCATTAGCTTGGACAGTGCTTTTCTATAATGACCAATTCGCTCCTTAACTGGAGATAATGTATGATCACCAGAGGATCACAGTGGGAGCTGATGTCATGTCTTGAAATACCCCAGACGTTAGACGAGCCTGTCAGAGATGAAGAGGTGAAACATCCCCAAACTGACTGCGACAATCTGGGTGAAAAAATGTGGAACAAACGGGAAACACTTTGATGTGCATCGGTTAATGTTTTTTTAAAATTCTTTTGAGGACTCAGTCTTCATTTAAACCGGTGACATTTAGTCAGGGGCCAACAAGGAAGCTGCTGATTATGGTGCTACAGCATGTAGATGGGGGATGCTGCTTAAAAAGCACACTTGCAGTTATTTTCTCTAGATAAAGATAGGTTTAAAAAATAACTTCAAATCCACCTAGGACACAGAAGCACAGTTTAAATGTCGTGGGGTTTTAGCACTGGGATCAGAGGCTATGTAGCTATAAAAAAAGCACATTTTATGACAATAAATACATGATTTTGAAACGCTATGGGAGTAGCTAAAGGATATTTTCCTTCTTACATGGTGTTGGAGAAATGACAAAATTTTAACTCGATCGTGGCACTACATGAAAAGTTACAATTCATCCTGAAGGGAACATGAATGTCTGATCTGAATGTCTGACCTGAATTTCATGGTAATCCTTCCAGTAGTTGCGAGGACATTTCGAATAAACCACAAATGCGAAAGCCGTGGTAACGCTGGAGGAAAAGTTAGAGGATCACCAGAGTCATTAAGATACATCATCTAGGAACAACAAAAGTTTGCATGTGCAAATGTCATGGTAATCCATTCACTAGTCATTAAGCTATTTCACTAAATGCCAAAAGTGTCATCTTGAAGAAGTGAAGTTAAAACTGGAGGAGTTATCCCAGACAGGAGGAGTACAGATTTAAGCTTATCTGTTCAAGTTAGGAAAATCGTGGATTTACATCTCCAACAATGTGACTCACAGGAAAGCCTGAGATCACTTGAAGTATGTGTCTATCACTATGGTAATTTATGCCCAATCCTGTTATGTGCCACTTTAACTTGACCCTAACGTGACCACAGTATATACACACTGTAAAACATCATACAGGGATTTAGTGGAATCAGATATCTTTTCTCATCTCATCAACTTAATATAAATATGCCAGTTTTGCTGTTAAAATTTTTTGTTTTAATTTTAAGACCACTTCAGAAGTTACACTTCAGAACATGTGTTGTTCCAACATGAGGCCTTTTGACTTGACTTGCAGCCATTTGAAATAAGAAGTTATATTTTACAGTGCAGCTATGACTAAACCAGTGTGACAATCCTCCTGTTAGAGTGAAATGTGGCATTTTCTCCTCAGGTCCCCCAAACACACCTTCATCTTACAGTGGTACGCCCCAAATTAGAGCAAATAAAGGACTATTGGATGTTGTTCTGGATTTTGTGAGATTTCTAGAACATAAAAGTGAAGCCTCATTCAAAGACCAGTGTTTAGACAAACAAACCAACAAAAAATAAACTGTCAATCAATAACCAGTAAATAACAAGCAAGATCAGAAGCTTGGCACAACACACCCCAGTGCACATGCTTAAAGGTACATCACTATAATGGTCTCATTCGCGTTTACACTGCCCATTGTGAGGGGCAGCATAAATCTACTCATGTGTTATTCACTGGATGAGAAAGTGGAAACCAGCAGAAACACACAATGAAGACAATGTGAGGTAAGACGGTGGAAATATGCAATGAAATTACAGTGATGTTATGGAACAAGCTTCTTTCTCTGGCCAAGAAAAGGCAGTTATTCATACTGTGCTGTAATTATTTCCTAAATCTTTTTGATGATGTACTGCTCACCGCTTAGCTTGCATCTGTTTTAATGCTGAGTTGAAAAAAAACGATCATTTCCAGATTCTAACACTTATTGAGTCATAAAACTATTCAACAATGTTTTACAAGAGGGAAGTTATGCAGATTTTATTTGGTGACTACAAACAGTCGTTGTGTCTTTTATTTGGTTATCAGGCTTTGGATAATGAAACATTTGGAAGAGGTGCTATTGGATCAACAAAAAGTTACAAAACATCCTCTACAAATTAATGCTATTGTGGAGCTTTTAATTAACTAAACGCTTTTTTGTCATCCTTCAATCCAATAGCCTTCAGTCCTTCTCACGGATGTCTTTGTGGGTACATCATGCTGGGACTACGTTCCACGCCCAGCAATTCTCCCACTATTTTCACAGAGTCTCTGCATCCTAAAGGCTGGGTTCTGCTGTATCATTATCATTTATATGCTCTCACAGGGACAAGCCTGCATGCATTCCATTGACAACATGGAAATACTTCTCTTCTTTTACAACAAAAGCACAAAAAAAACACGCAAGTCAAAGAGTAAGTACTGAAGAACAGCACTGAAACAAGATTATCAAGACATGCTAGTTTTATAAGACTGTATTTAGGCCCAGTGGTGCAGTTAGCAGTGCAGTTAGCATGTTATGCTAACGTGTGTCAATTAGCAGTTAACACAAGGTACAGCTGCAGTTGATGCAAATGTCATTAGTTCCGCAGGTATTGGCAAACTGAAGTTTTGACCAGGTAATGACACTAGAGGGAATGTAAGGGGATAACAAAGTCATTATAATGATCCTCTGGGGAGCTTGCAATTTTCACAAAAGATTTCCAAGGAATTCAGTAGTTGTCAAATTATTTCACTTAACGCCAAAAATCTCAACCTTGTGGGGACATGGGAGGAAAAGTCAGGGCTCCTCCTGTGGAGAACATGAATATTTATGCCAGATTTCATCCAATCCATCCCACTGTTGTCGAGACATTTCATTGTGATACAAAAATATCAACTACTGGTGGTGCTGGAGGGCCATGAGTGTTTGTATGAAACTTCATGGCAATCCCAGTGTAGCAGTTGTTCAAATATTTCAGTGTGGACCAAAGTGGTGGACCAACTAACCAACCAACAAACTGACATTGCCATCCTTAAAGCCCTGCTGCTAGCGTGGCATGACATAATCCAGGGACATGGAGACTTCATAATTCAAAAACCAGACCCTGAAGAGAAGGGCAGAACAAAGCTACAGGCAAGGTTCAGCTCTCACATTAGAAACTGTAAGATTTAAGGGGTGAGCACAGCAGCGGGTGCTTATTTGTCCAGAAGAAAATAAGCATACAGTCTGATGGAAACATTATAGTCACCTTTCCTCCAGCCATCCTACATGCTCTGTGATGGTTTAGCAGCAGCATGGAAGATGTCTGTTTTTCATACCTAAATAGACTGCAGGTATACGCAGGAGACCTAAGTATTATCATTACAAGTATTTATTTTGGCTAGAGAGGAAATGGTAATGTGTGTTGGGTGTAACAATCTGTTAGAATAATAGGCAGTCTCGCACTCGGAGGAGAAAAGGCTGAAGGGTCCCTGTCTTAGTCTAGTCATAGCGGTCCCATCTGCTTTATTAAAGCAGTATTACATTATTGACCAGATGATGCTGACTTGAGCATGTGCATTATCCTCACATATGTTCTCAGTGCAGTGTCAGACTTTTATACCACTTACTGACATCTCACCTCAGGCTACCACATTTACTTGAAACTCCCACTTTGTTGCATCTTATGCACCACCCATTCCTGCACCATGCTCACTTCACAGGGCACGAAAATGCCTAATGAGCAGGCAACGTTTGCCAAAAGAACATTTGAAAGTTAGTAAAATATCAACTTCTTGTAGAACTGCAGGCAAGCAAAAATGACTATAGTTGACAAGGTGTCTTTGTTCTACTTTTTCCTATGTTTCTCTGGCCTTTGACTCAATCACTACCATCCACATAGCTTTAATTTGTCATGGGAAAATTTCATGTTATTTTTATATATGCTCCAAAGTTACAATTTAGGATCATTAAGTTCAACTAGAGGCATGTTTATGGGATGGGGTGGCTTCCTTAATATTTCCCAAACTACACGGAGGGAGGATCTTAGTGTCAAGATGATGGAAGACGAATGGGAAAAAGCACAGGGCAAGGTTCTCTCTTCACCAAGTACTTCAAAGTGTTCAAAGTTTCCTTCTGAAAGGATAGATTGAAAAATCGGTGTGGTCTTTATTCCCACCACTATGGGATCTGTGGCTTGGCACGGCTTTGTACGGAGGTCCAGATTCAAAAACGTACAGTATCCAAAAAAATCCCATCCATCATACAAACTCTGTAATAATATTTAATAATAGTTAAAAGGTCTGTAAAAGGTCTTTTGTTTTTAAGAATAAATGTGAAAAGATTCATATTCAACATGTCAAAATTGTTTGGAATATCACACCGAACAGTTGATCAAGAAGTATTTTGGTCAGTATTACTGACAGTAATGAAACAAAATTTACATGACTGGAATAGTGACATCATAAAAATGAGGAGAACAGTTCAGTTAACTTTATACTTATTGAGTCCCTTTTAACTGTCACAAAGGATGTTTCATTTTAGATGACGACCTGACCTAAAATACAACATTCCTTGTGTGACTCATTGGGCCCATCTTTTTAAATAAAACATTTGCCCTGTCTAAAATAAGCAGCTCTATCATTTTTCAATAAGATAACCAACTGTCCTTTAGAATAAAAAGCTTTTCATACAGTGATCCAGCTCTTCAACTAGAGGAATGATCCGACCCCGAGAAACACAGAATGACAAGCATTTTTCAGTTGCTATTTCTGCTCTTTTACATCATATAAGCCTTCCTATTGCTTGCCAGAGGAAATGAAATGTTTATTATATAGCCATGAGGGCTTTTGCAGAGAGACTTTTGGTGGACTTAAAGAAAGGATAAGCTTTTCCTCTCTCCTCTCCAAACTTGGCTTCCTCCCGTGGCATATGAGAGGCAGGAGGTAGAGGTAGGGTCACAGAAATAGTAAAGGAGAACCAGCAGAAGGAACGAGAGCGCAGGAAAGAGGGGGCAAAGGGAATTAAGATTGGCAACAGAGTCAGAGCTCTGCCAATCTCCTACATACGCCTTGGCCTATGTGCTCCGCTGCACACGACAAAGCTGAGCACAAGTACATCTGCCCAAATAAGCCCTTCCACCCACCTGGGATGGATCTGTAGTACATAAAAGCCTCATGACCTGCCCGCTGGGAGGCTTTAATTTGGATGAATGGATCCTAGATCTGTTCAATCTCTTCCTTTTCCTACTGAGGTTTTGATAAATGGAGGCCAAGCTGATAATAAACATATAAAATGGGGGTGAATGAGAACAGTTACCTAAGGGCTTGTTTTGCTACAGTAAATCCAATTTATTTATCTCAATAGTAGATTTGAAAAAATATTGTCTTCTTATCTGTAAACCTATGAGATATACTAGAGATGTCATTAATGGAAAGCCCTGTGCTCTGGGCTAAGAGAGGCACAATAAGCCACATTTTGCTGTGTAAGGAGTCCAGGCTCCAAGTTAGGGTCTCTTGAAAAGAAACATTCAGCTTGGCAATACTAATGATGATGGCTTGTGTCACTGTCCGGAAGAGGAAGTTATCTCAGTGGTGTGGACAGGACACAGGGTCATATGGCCCCATGACTCGTGTCTATAAGAAAATTCTGCAATTTCCTGCAGTCACTGCGGCCACAGTGAGTCGGATAAGATCCCACTATCAGAACCATCTGAAAGTGATTCCCAGGCACAGCCACTAGCCTGGAACAGTTTTGCTTTACAGGACAGTTAACTGTAGACATTCACACATGTACACACACACACACGCACACAAAGTTTTTGTGTACAGTGCAGTTACACACAAACACACACAAAAGGAAAATATTGATTCACTTTCTTGATGGTTAGAAGATTGATAACTCTCTCATATCTGTCAGTTATAATATAAACACTAGGTTGTAAAAAAGAAAAAAAAAAGTCAATCCATGACCAACAACTGTTCAGAATGGCCAAGCACTGTGCAGGGCAAAGGGCAGGCCCCAGCCTGTTGTAGGCAGTCATGCTGAGGAGGAAAAAAAATAAAATAAAAATAATAATAATAATAATAATAAATATATACACAGCAAAATTATACATTGCTATGTATACATACATACACATAAAACTCTTCCACCTCCATTCAGCAGTGAAATGTTAGCAGAGTGGCATAATTGCCTGTTTCTATCATGTTTTTGGAAGTGAGCAAATATGTTAAAACACTAGCCACTAAACTAGCCACAAGCATATTAGCCTTGACATTAATAGTCTCAGATGTACTCTGCTTACACTATACAATGTAAGATTGTCAAATACATACTTTAATGCTTTTTCTTGATAGTTATGTCTTATGGCCACTCTAATGCTGATAGAGTACAGTGCTACATTATTATTTTTGGAATATTTGTCAAAGCAAGATGTTAAAATGTTTCAAACAAAATAGCTAATTAAAAAAAAAAAAGACATACAGAAATGTATTAATGTCCCAGTTTGTGTTCACCACAGTTCAGCTGCAGGCTATGGAGGTCCCCTCTTAAATAAGTAGACATCAGTCAGTGTTTCAAGTACGCTCTTGGAATTTCTTTAAATTACAAAAGCTGTTTTGTAATCATATGTAAGATTATGTAAGGATACCTTAAATAAAACATTCTATTTCTTTTTCTGGTTTTGAAAAATGACCAGAAATTGTGGCATAATCCAACAGTCCACTGTAAGGTAGGAATGTATGTGTATTAATGTGTGTGTGTGTGTGTGTGTGTGTGTGTGTGTGTGTGTGTGTGTGTGTGTGGAGAGAGAGAGGAAGGTATGAGTGGTGGCTGAGAAGTGAGTAGTGGATCGGTAGCTGAGAAATTTAAGTGAAAGACCATCTGTTTGGAGGGGTCTGGGGATCTGGGGATCTGGGGGTCTGAGGGAGTGACACTTCCTGACCACTTCTGAATTATGTCAGAATGATGGCGATGGAGGAGGTTCAAGGCAATTCAAAAGTTGAGGGGAAGTTTTCCTCAAAACAGCAACTTTCAATACCTGTCTTCTCCAAACACATATAATACATAGATATTATAGTTGTAGCATTTCATGATTCCCTGTCGTCAGAAATATATTTCTATTCCCATTTCCTTTTCCTTTTAATATTCCTGTTAGGTGGAAACATTATCATATTTTTTACAGAATTTAGTTTTCCTTTCTTTCACTTTGGAGGGAGACAGAGAGACGCTGATGGGGGGTAGGGTGAGCCATCTCTGGGATGCAGAAACACTGAGCCTGGTGTAGGACCTGGTTCCATGGGGGGAGTGGATACAGCATCATAATGACCAAGCCAAATATTTGTCTAGTCCATATTCTGAGAGCATAATGAAGTCCTTTTACAGAAGGCATCATTGGAATCTGGACACTGATTTTATGCCAGAGAGAGCAGGTTTCACTAGGCCTGCTGTTTCCACTTAGGCTACCCTGGTCTCTGGTGGCCCAATCCAAATCCAATACAGAGCCTTGTGTCCAGAATAAGAATGAATTATGGCTCTGTTTGACAGATGATAAGTACTGAATCGGAAATTGAAGTTGGATTTAATCAGGAGATGAATTGCTCACTGAGGTGGGATTTCATTATACTTAGACTTTAATAGGAACTTGCCTGGAATTTAAAATAAGCATTTCTCCTACTGTACATGCTGTCAGAGACTTCTGTTTATGGAGGGAGGAGCTTGAAAGGTGGAATTTCACAGCACCCGATCCAGACAATTTCTCTCTCACATACACATCTAAGACCGCGCATACCAGTGCACACACTTACAGTATATACAGTACATCTTCTATGCTTACACTCACACAGGTGTGGACTAACTTCCTGGTGTGTTACTCCTTTCTGGTGGTGCCAAGTTGGTCCTGTGTCAATACTCTCTCTGGCTGCCAAAAAATGTGTCAGGAATGAAAAGAGGCAAAAGCTATACTGCCCTGAACCCTTCTGCTCTACTTCTACATATTGCAAGATATTTCCTCTGCTGGCTAACTAGGCTTGCCTGCCACTTGTGTGCATTCACAAAGGAAAGTGTAAGGGACTGTGCAGAAATTACCAAGGTGGAGAGAGGAACTGAAAAAGTCTGAATTCTGAGAACTAAAATATGATGTATGCTCTATGATGAAAAAGCAAGATCATCCCCAGAGTTATTTGTATACTCTTTGGACCTTAACTAAGAGAAAAAGTGCAACACCCTCCCCACAATTTCCCAAAGCAATATAAAACTATTGAACTGGTACAGTTTGTTTTTGCCATTAATCACAGAAAGTGCACAAAGAATTTACAATGGCTATAATCAGTATTTTGACCTGTCCAGGGTGTACCCCCACCTCTCGCCCAATGTCAGCTGGGATTGCTTTCAGCCCCCTGCAACCCTTAAAAAGCATAGGTGGTTTGGATAATGGATGGGTGGATATAATCAATATTTTTGATAATAATGATGCATCAAATGTGTGTGAAAGGGATTGCTCGCAGTGATGTACCTCTAGAGAATCACTCCCAACTTGGCAGTTTCCCTCAGCTTTATGCCGCTTTTTGGTGAGCTTATTGTTTAGCTGTCTGTCCCACAACTTGGTTCACTCTCACCACTCTCATAGCATCGATTTCAGCTACAGCTACAAAGTTAGAGACCAGCTGGTGAAGATATATCTTCGAAATAATAAACTGTTCACTGACAAGTTCAACACATAAACTTAAAAGGTGATGGTATGTAGAAGTCGTGTTCACAATTTGTTTCTGCTGCCTTCAAGTGACCAAAGAAAAATCAGTTATTGTAAGTCTAAAGATGGTGGACTCACATTTAAACCTTTATGTGTTTATGGAATAATAATTTTAGCAAAGCCACCAAATTGCAAAATAGAAGTGGAATTAGCCATTTCCAAAATGATGGCAAACATATCAAAATTATATGCCCTGTTTACCATGTTCCAGCCATTCTTTATTTAACACACATTGACATTTTTGAGAAAGTTGTCACCTTACAGTAAAAAATGTTGTGCTTCCGGTAAAAAATGTTGTGCTTCCGGAGAGATAAAGTTCATTCATTTCTTGGCTCCTAAAAAATCTTGATTACCTTCCCCTCAGTAAAAAGAAAAAATATATAACCCTCCCACCTGTCTGCACTCCCCCTCCCTCCTAATCATTTTCATACAGTCCCTAAACAGAAAGTATGGTGCGAAAGCCACTGAATTATGATTACAGTAAATGTGCATCATTTTAGAAACTTACACCAACCCCCAACCTTGAACACAAAAATACAGCAAGAAAACAGCAAACGCTGCAGAAATCAATCTAAAAACAGCACATAGTGGGGAGACACAACTCTATATTTCACTCTTCAACAAGTGCAGGTCTGTGTGGTGTTGACACTTTCAATTCAGGGTAGCCAGGTCTGTGAGCATGCCCCCAAAAGAGTTTGTCTCCCCCGGCAGGTTATTCTGGCATTCTTATGAGAACTCAACATGCTCATTATGGTTGTGGCACTGTTTTCGGGGTGGCTGTCTACTCTGGTGTGCCAATGCTAGAAATGCTTGTGGTGAAGGAATGACAGGGAGGCAGAGAAAGACAGACAGAGAGAAGAAAGCAAAGGAAACTGGGAGATGAAGAGGGTTTAGCAGACAAAAGTGAAGAAGATAAAGGATTCGGACTATTGTAGATGGTGACAAGAGGTAAAACACAGACAAATAAAGATAGAGAGAGGAAGAGAAAGGCACCAAAATGGGACTGAGAGTGAGAGAAATCGCAGCAGACAGGAGCTTGTTTGACCACCTTCCACCACCTCGTGCATCAGCAAACCATCCCTATACACAGGAAGGAGACAGAACCAAGAACACAAACAAGTGGACACAACCACCTGTAAAGGAAAAACACAAACCACAGAGACGCTCCACATATACACACATGCTCGTGAGCATTTGCACACCCACACACACACATTCCTTGTATGAACAGTCTTCTTGTGTGCAGTGGAGCTGAGAGAGACAGCACTGTCTGGTTCACCGCCACCACCTCCGTAACCTCTGCCACTGCCCAGCGTGAAAACACACCTACACAGAGGTGACTGTCTTTACAACTTATTTATTTGTTGAGTGACTTGTGAATTGTGAATGTTACACAGACGCTGTAGTAAACTTAGTAAAATCCCAGTACTTTTAGCATGCTTTTCATATTTAATATATCATCATTTTACTAATGAAGGGCTTTGTCACCTGGAAACAATTCATAACATGCTACTTAGAGTATGTAAAGCAGCTGTGACATCCAGATAAATATAAACCATGAGAAACATGAGAACACCAAACCAAGCCCAGTGCCCAGTTTTCTCAGATTTCAGCCTGCAACACTGTTTTGGTTGTTTATGTGTATGTACAGTACACAGCTCACTGTAAACACTGATATGCAAACAGCCTGTGTTACTGTTACTCTTGCCGTGCATCAAAGAACAGTCTTGTGTCCTCACTAGGCCCAGGCTGCAATTTGGGCTCCTAGGCGTGGCCCGGCACCCATTGGGCTGTGTCCGCCCTGAGTACCAGTAATGACCCCTTCCCTATGGGGAGCGTTTGATCTGGTCTGCCTGTGTGCTTCAGCAGGGCCTATTTCTGGAGCGTGGGGGGGATAAAGGGAGCTTTCAGCCGTGGTGCCAATGACCATAATTAAGCAGCTTTAAGGGGTGGCAGTGAGCGCGCTAGCAAGCGCAGAGTTTGTAATTTGGAAGATGGGGGCAGAGTCGCTGTGGCTCATTGGAAGTACATGGGAGGGTCGGGTGGCACCCAGCACTGAAACACAAGGAACAGAGTGTGTGAAGGGGGACTGTAAAGAGGATGTTAATGACTTGCATCCATTAGCACCCACCCCTGGGGCTGGCTGACCAACGGCCTTTGGGCTGAAATACAGAGAGATCGCCATGGCTGACACACGCAACTGGCCCCGCCCTAACAATGTGTCATTCAAGGCGACCTTTCAGTACTTAAGGCCTCTGGCCAGTCAGTTCACAGAGTCACGAGCATCCTGACTCTGTAGCCTCCTCAGCTAGTTGTTTGTCCACTGATGTTGCTGTGTGCAGCATTCATTTAAACAAGCAGTTTGCTGTAACACCAGTTCACAAAGTGTTTGGCTTTATTCATTCAGATTTAGAGAGTTTAAGATGTGTTTAGGTGATAAGTTCCTCCTACTTCATAAAATTACCCAATTACTCACATCAAATTGATTTAATTACAACAAGAAAATGACTATTCCTCTAAGAGCATCTAAGAGCTGATTGGCTGAGGCCTAAGCAGGTGTGTGTTTCTCAGAAGGGCCCAAGGCAATTAATCTAGCTGATGTGGGAGGGATTAGTGCTGTTCATTCATTTGTGCAGCCAATTAAAGGATATGTTCACCAAAATTTCTTAAGACAAAACAAAAACAAACAAACTCTTCTCAAAATTTTCTCACTTAGCACTATTGTAATCTAGCCTTGCAGACAGTATTGGTTCTATTTGAAGTTTAAGTTTTGAGATTATCATCTAGAGAGGTGAATGGAGGTGATTGGAATTGTGTTTGTGCTGCTCGCAGCAGCATCCTTCAACAGAATCAGTGTCCCTATAACCTCAGTTAATCCATATGCTTCGCTGTGAACAATTTCCACTGGAAACACTTTCTACTAATGAAATAGTCCTTCAGTAAACTACCTCCTTTTCCAAGTATTTTAAAGAGGACACAAAATGCCATATCACCCTGTGAAGCCTATATGTTCATGAAACATCTCAAACAGATGTCAGGTGGTAATTACTGGCTCTTGTGGCTGCGCTGAGGTCTTTGGTAAGACCCCATCCTGCACCAGGGCATGACCCCTCTTAAGGTAATGGGAGCTGATCCAGGTGCTGCTCTCTCACCATGTCTCCATTAACACATCTCTTAACACAATGGATAAAACTGATGTCTCACATAAAGAAATATTGCAAAATAACTGTGTGAACTGGCCCAAGATGTTTGCACGGTGTTCAAACCACATCATGACTCCATGTGAGTGACGGAATAAGAGAGAGATCTTTCCAGAGAATGAAAATGTATGTGTAACCCTTCCAATAGGTTACTCATACCTTTTTCAAAACTCCACTCATATTTTTCACTATTTCAACTCCGTGGGGAAATGAGACACACTTGTTAAGTTTACAGTAAAGCCATAAAAGCTCTCCTTTGCTGGTAATCTCTCACACACCATCTCCCTTGAGAAAATCCAAAGAAGTCCTCAATGGCTCATATTTTGCAATCAAATTATTCCACACACTGACAGATAATGATTTACATAAATAAAGGGGGAGTCTCGCGAGTAGGTGTTGCTGTCCATGTTTGGCAGTTTCTGTCCGTGAAGCGCTGGCCCCACGAGTGTCTCCGTGATTCATTCATTTGGTTCACCGGTGCGCGGGGCTCTGGGTCGGATCCATGTGGCCACCCCCTGGAGAAGGCGTGTAGTTGCTCGATACAACCGCTGGGTTTGTAACTTGACACCTGGCCGCGCGGTGCATTTGCCATCGCTTTACCCACAGAAAGCCTATTTAAAAAGGAAAGGGATGAGTCCAACGCTCCTGACTCCGTAAACCCCCCATCCAAAAAGAACCCAGCTTTCTCTCCGGCTGCGCGTCCCTCAATCTGGATCGGCATAAATGAATGAAACACAGGGGAATATCGACAGACAACCGCACAGGAAAACTCTCTGTCAAACCAGCCTGCCAGAAGGAATTTATGTCGGGCTTGACAGGCAATTCAACATGAGTTTTTCCCTCTGGAAGTTCACCTCAAGCTTGTCAAATGTGTAAAACGGCGACCGGTGTCTTCTGCTGCCCCCTTGCAAAGGAGTCACGCTGTGATTAACGGATCAGGTTTTTGACTGCCAGGACAAATGAATACAAATGAATTTAGGCACCCGAAGGAGAGATTGCAGAACCTCTCATCTAGACACAAAGTAAGTTACATTCATTTTCGTGTATTTTAATGTATCTGTGTGCTCTGATGAGAGGATGTTGGAGAGGACTGAGGTGTGACTGGTCACTGACTGAGTTCCAGTTGAAGGAGCTGGTGTATGGCTCCATGTGCGTACCTGTGATGTGCCGGCTGGCTGTGGTCCAGGAAAGGTGTCCGCTGGGGACCACTGAGGCTTTGTATGGGGTCTGTCTGGACCATGGGTGTCATTTATCACCATTTAACATTCGCATTACATCTACCATAATTTTGCTGTTTGTTAAATCTTTATTTATCCCCATTCCTCCCTATTTTTTTTTAAATTAAACTGTACAAAAAGACAAAGTATAAGCATCAGGTTCACTTGGTAAAAAAAAAAAAATGCGTAGGCTAAATTTAGTCTGTAAAGAAATATAATTCACATCAGTGTATGCAGTGGGTGCATGCAGAGACTTTGCTAAATAGTGTTTACTGAACTGACTCATCTGATAGAGCGAGCAAAGTGAGCAATTATTCAGACCCATAAAGTTTCATGAGAGGTTCATCAGCATCCACACGGGCTTTTGATAGATTTTGTTAGGATGCTTTCGATGTTTTCCCTTTTACGCACTCACAGTCCACAGCCACATTTACCCAGGGTAGTTCAAAGGCGTTTTTTTTAAAGGTGGATGAGAGTGCCAGTTTTAAAGAAACGACTGTTATAGTTAGTTGGGTAAACAATGTCATCACCTCACGTAAAAGTTTCCCTGACAACATCCACTTATCGATTTATTTACGAGTTTTACAACCATGTGACATAAAATGCAGATGTTGGATGCAAGTGTTTACAGCGCAGAGTTTCACAGACAGTGAAAAACACATCGGGCTGTTGAAATATATGGACCTTGGTCTTGAGTTGGCTGCAGCGGCGAACCAGCTGTTGCACACCTCACGTAGAAAAGTCATTCATTCATTCATGTGTGCATTCATTCACTGTTGCACGCGTGCGTTATTCTTACTCTTGATTGATATTTGGTTGCATTGCGCAGTGAACATCTGGTTTAAGTAATAGTTCAGATAGTGGCAGAGATAGCGTAGTCATCTTGGGAGTAGGAAAATCCAGACATTTGACCCACCGTCCCCCAGTTTTTCATTAAAAACAAGTTGGCCAAATGGTGTCAGTTAATCACACCTGCCTGGATGCTGCGCAGAAACTGTCATGCGTCAAGTATTTATTTATTTATTTATTTTTTTAATGCTTAAGGGGGTATCTATCCTAACAGTTGTAGCTACGGTTCAACTGTGATATAACTAAATCACTTGATGGATTGCGATATAGAAAAGAAAAGTCTGCCTGCGAGGTGTCAGCTGCATCATTCACCACATGTCCACATGGTGTCGCCCTTTATGTCTCACTCCTGGCTTTTTACATGCAGTTATATATGAGCAACGTGTTGGTATATTTTGACATTTTTCTACACTGACAAAAAAATTTGAAAAAAATAAAATAACCACAGAGACATTTTTAAAAAAATTTAACGTACAGCCAACCAGACAATCTCTGTGTTAGTCACTCTTGCACTAACTTGTATAATTAATTTCTGTCGCCAATAAAACCCAAGTTAATCAGTGTATCACAATGAGTCAGTCACATACAATTTAACTTGACTGCAGGGAAACAGATAATGAACATACAAGTATACCAGTGGTCTTAAGGGATGCCGGTTACACCTCATCGGCTTTAGTGTCAGTCCATCCATAGGAATTTTCCACAGTGTGTGTGTGTGCGTGTGCGTGCATGTGTGTGTGCTGAGGGGGCACGATCACCTTTGGGAAATCCTTTCAGGGAATCAGTGAGTAGTCCAAGCTTGTGAAAAGGAACTACACTGGCTTCTCAGTGGCTTTCTCTCCTCAACCTTTGACTGGTCACTGGCCTGCAGACAGACTGCTGTTTGAGTGTTTGTGTGGAGACAGAGAGGGGGGTGGTGGTGGTGGTTTTGTGGGGTCGGGAGGTTAGAATCAGAGTTTGGACATGGGTAATGCAATCAGGATGTAGGCAGAGAGATAAAGACTATGATGGCAAAAACATATCATGGGGGAGTGATGATTCAAAAGGGGAGTACAACAGAGAAAGATAACGTTGGCGTGGAGAAAACACAGTTTATAATCTGTAGATTATACAATGAGGCACTGGGATATCTGCTTCAGAGTGAGTGAATTTCTTTGCTGCTTGGGGACATTTTGAAAACATTGTAATAAACATCCACACACTCTGACTCACTCTCTCCATCAGTTTATTGCTCAATCACACAAATATTGTCTTTCCACTATGTTTTTTCCATTAAATGACTTGGCTTTTTGATAGCAAAGGCGATGTGTGTGCTAATCACAGTTAACATCAGCTGAGGTTCAATGAGTAGAGAGAGAGATGGTATCAGCAGTACAGAGCAGTTTTCTTCCCCCTCCTGTCTTTGAAATGCGAGTTCAGTGGCTCACAGCCCGATGTATAGGTTAGACCGTCTGGTTTAATGGATGACTTAGGTGGAGGTATTGTTCATCGGGCTTGCATTTTGTCCACTCAGCTTAGCCGAGAATTCCCTCCGGGAGTTTTGTCATAGCTCGCTGTTGCAGTATGAAAACCACACACCAGACAGGGTCAGTTACAGATGTCAGTCCAAGTGATTTTAAATGTCCAATGTGCACAAATCCACCTCCACCCTCAACTTCTCTACAGGGGAAAAATCCTAACCTGTCACGTAGACTTCAAAAGCAGCCTAATGAAAATCTAAACAAGCTACTGAGAATTTTTTAATGTGAAAAGCCAAAGAAAACAGCTCTGTTGCCCGGGAAACTTGCTCCACTTTCCACAGATGTAAACAGCCCGAGGGATAGAATGAGCATTATTTGCTGCAGTAAAAAAAAAAAAGGCTCAGCATTCATGACTCATTTTCAGAAAGCAGATCTCTCCTCAGCTGATAAGAAACTGACTAAGACTGTAACCAGCTGGTCACTCACACACACACATGCACACACACATCCTGAGTAACCACAGCCAGCTGTGTGTGGGGTTTATTGTGATGAAGCTTTATTAGCAACTGGGAGTGCAGGAGAGCAGGAGACTGAGACAGCACAAACACACTAAGCACGTCATCACACACACATACACTTAGATATGTACACACACCCTGATTATAATCTTTCAGGCCAGTGGGAGAGGCAGCCACAGGTTAATGTGGAGTTTATTTGGAGTGATGTTTCTATAAAGAGAAAGAGAGGACCTCTTTATCCCTGTTTTTGTTCATATTTTTGCTTTGGGTACTGCAGGTAAATATGTTTACACAATAAGTTACAGTTTTTCCCACATTTATGCATTTAGAGGCCTTGGTCCCCGCCCCTGTCTGCCTGCTTCTCTGTGGCCCTCCAGCCACAGCTGCTATACACATTTCCTCCCCCCCCCCCAACTTGTGTGTGACCATGTGTGTCTGGATGACCTCCAGCGGTAAACAGTGGCTCCCCTGCCTGTCACCAGATCTTGGTCCCCCGCTGAGCTCTCAGTCCACTTGCCAATCAGTCTCCTTTAGCTTTACTGCACGCCTGGATGTGGTGAGGGTGTTGAGAGAGACCATTTCACTTTTGTTTTGTGTGTATGTGTGTGTGTGTGTGTGCATACAGATGTTGGTTTTGGGGTGGAAGGTTGATGGATAGGTCTACTATAGTATTTCTGCCTTACAAACCACAACTAGAAGCTGTGTGTGTGTGTGTGTGTGTGTGTGTGTATGTGTGTGTGTTTTAGAGAGAGAGGTGCTCTGAGTTGTAAGTGCTTTTGCAGAATCCAGTTCCCATTTGTTATTCACATGATATCAGTAGCTCGGTTTGTAAAGCATATGGTTTTGCTTGAATCTGTGTTTTGATGTTATGTAAAAACAATGAGTACAGATAATGGTCACATCCTTTTATGGGGCTGAAATCATCAGTTTTGTAACCTCTGTCTGTGTAATGATTTTTGTGCTACAGATATCTTATTCACAGCAGTTCTGTCTTCTTTAAAGCATACCTAAAAATGTCCTTTGGTCAAATGCAAGTTCTTCAAATTGTTGGTACCACGTTCTAACAAGGCACACTTTATAAAGGGGCTAAAATTAATGGTTTTATTGAAGGTTATTAAATACTTAACAAATGCTTAAAGATCTGTTACAGGCATTAATAAGGACAACTTTTATGTTGTTAACCTTATTGGTTATTGGTTACCACAATCACAGAAATAATTTTATAAACAACTTATAAACACTTACAACTGAAATCTTGATCATTAAAACCCTTAATTAATGGCTTTTTATGTTTGGTTTATTAGAAAGTGGGAAACCCATTAACATTTTTAACAAATCACTAACATTTATGACAGCATTATTACTAAATAGAGCGGATAAACATCAGCCAATAGGATTTTCAGCAACCCGGCAGCCCAGAATTTGTTAATAAAACAGTAGTAATTTGACTTATTATTTAAACGATGTAAACCATTGGTTACAATTAATAAACAGTCTCATAATGTGTACCTTATTGGAAAATGGTACCAGATTATTCAAGGAGTTAAACAAAAATAATTGCATGATTCAGAGCTGCTGCTGCCTGTTTCTAACGTCCTCTCTTCTCTTCCCCCAGGAGAGCCCTATTGCTCTGTACCGTTTTATATTGTACTTGTTACCTGGGACTTACACAAGTACACTCTGAAGGTAAGACATGGCTTCCACGCATCTCCATTCAGTTCACATTTCACTTTCTCACCTCTGCTTTTCTGCACTGCAAAAAAGTTTACCAGTGGAAAAAACTGTAAAAACCATTGGAGCACTTGGGGGTGGGGTGGGGGTGGGGGGTGGGGGTTTTGGAGTTATTCTTTGCCTGTTTGGTCATTGCCCAAGCACGTAAACACATTGCTATGAGAATTGGGCCAGCTGTTGTCATGACAACAAGTGTTGAGTAAGCTAAGTTGAGTGAGCAAGGGAGTGATCAGATCATAGATCCAAAGCTGGCCATTATAGTGAAAAATGACTCTCAAAACACTCCTGTGTCACTTCTGTGATTTACACCGTTTAGTAGACGAGACATAAAGGTCACTGCTTCAGACACAAGATAACCACTTAAAATACACGTCAGCTGCTGCTGAAGTATTCATCTAGTTTCTAATCTTATCTAATCGACTTAAAGCGACTACACAGTTTTGGCCACAGCAGGCAGCTGCTTTCAGTGAAAAGCCTATGCAAAGTCACTGTATACAATCTGCTCATCAAATGCAGACAAACACAGTTAGAAACTAACTGGTGAAACATTAGTTAATTCAGCAGCTAAAGAGCCATGTATTTCCTCAGGAGACCAAAACAGAGCTAAAAGAGAGTTGATACTTGGCTTACATTCATTAGATGGCCAGAAACACAGCTCCAAATGAATGATAATGTTGCTCCATAACTGCTGGAACTGCTGTAGTTTAGTGCTGGAAATTTGCCATTTCAACTTATAAGTTGATTATATGTCAGTTTTGTGGCCACAACTTGTTTCTGCTTCCACCAAGTGTCCAAAACAATCTGTTACTGCAGGTTTAATGAAGAGGGTGTGGGATTGGTTGGGTGATGATGCAAATATAAACGACAATATGATCATTTTTGTCTCTCCTGCAACACTGAGTGTGTTATGGTGTTGACAGACAGCTTGTCAGCTGTCTGACAAGCTGTCCGACAGTAGTATCTGGCAACAATGATACTACTGCCAGATACTACTTTTTACTTTTTATTTAACAAGGTTAAAATTTGTTTTGTGATCATTTGAGCTACTTTTTGTACCATTTGGCGGTATCCCCTGATGAAAAGTTATAGTTACAGTCCAGTGAATTGGCCCCTTCTCCTCTCTAGTTATTATGATTGAGACTGACAGGGTACAGAGTTCAATGGGCCCGACACAGAGTGGCTGAAAACTGGTGGCAGAAAACCCAAATGTCATCTCAGGCAATTGCTAGAAGGCTAAAACCTTTTTTTCTAATTCAAATTTTTACTCAATTACCAAGTCAAAGCTCTGTCACAAGCAATGTAAAGGTTACATTGTTATTATGTTGGTTGTTATTATAAGTGATGACTTTTTATATTTACACCCCACCTTGCTTGGGACTTTAAAAACACAAGTATGTCAGGTGGATAAGAAAATCTCTTTCCTAAATGGAAATAAAAAACCATGAGACTTTTATGACATCTGAGTGGGCTACTTGCCATCAGTTGAATCTGGTAACAACATCTTCGACTGCTTCAAAGTGGCTGAACTGTAGTGGTGGACTCACGATCAGTCAGTATGGTTAGTGTGTCTGCAATGATGATCTCTTCAGGCAGCTCTGACAAGGTGAATGATGAAATGCTACTTGAGTAGGAATGTCCATCATCAGTGGTACAAACACAGATGATGGACATCACGTTTTTCTCAAAGCGCTTAGATCTTCATGTCCTCATACCTGAAGTAGATTCAACAGGCACTTCCTCAGCACAAGTGGACTGACCACTGGAGTTTCACTACTTGTAGAGATGCTTTCACAGGCTTCCAGACAGTCCAGAGTAGCTCTGTTCGGCACACTACCACCACCACCACCACACACACTGGGGATCAGGGAGAGGCAAAAGGCGAATGCCAGTGCCAAGCTGGATTTTATGGAGGAAATAGCTCCTTCTGATCACCCTGTTAAGAAGCAGTGTATTCCATAGACTCACTCTGAGGGCCATTGGCAGACAGCTGGCTCAGGGCTGGCCAAATGCTTGCTTCACTTCCTTTTGGAGCACAAACCCTGTAAATAAATTGCCATTTTATTCAGTAAATGGGCAGTTTTGGGTAGCCTTATATCACTGCAACAGAATAAATTGGACACCTGATGACCTAGCAGCTAAAAGCCTGACCAATACAGGATGTTTGAAACTGGTACCAGAATTGATAGTTTAGAAAATCTCATAATGACATATGGGCCAATATTCATTTTCCCATGACATAAATAAAAGTAGTGTGCCACTGTCAACTGTCAAAAATGTAAAGTTAAGTTGCACACCATATTAGCACAGCATTCCTGGTTTCATTCTGGCTGGGTATGAACAATGCACGTCATACACATGTTTTCTTTGTGTAGCTCTTTCCAGGAAAAATGACAAAAAAGTCTTTGATTTAAATCATGTGAGAAAGCCTTAGTTTTCTGTTTTATTTATTTGCAAGAATCTTATTCATTTTCACAAGTGTGGACTCCAAAACTGATATTGTGGGAATACATACGATGTATTGCTGTGAGGATAATTTTTCCGTTAAGAAATATCATAAATGGCTCTGTGTAGACTAGCGTTGGCCAGCCAAACAGAGATCATATGAGTATGTTCGAATGAATCAGTGACTTCATCCTCAACAAGGAATAACATTTCAGAGTGAAGAGCCTTGGATATTCTCTGTGTCCTACTTGAGTGACTTGGCACAGAGCGAGGCTATGAACTCCAGCCATGTGTTAAACACAAGCCTGTGTGTGTGTGTGTTCACAGTATGCTGTATATCTAAAGCCATATGGTTAATCTATGCTCCAGTAATAGTGCAAGTGGTATTTAAATAAAAAAGGTTTGGAGACAGGGGTCTATGTTCAGAACAGATACATGTAATGTACCCCCTGCTTCACTGCCAAATCCTGCTGCCCTTTACTGCAGAACAGACCACACAGAGAGGAAAATTCACTGTGTGGATGGGTATACACAAAACCCCATGTAGATCTTGTTTCATCAGACTATTTTATAAAGATCTAATGATTTAATGCAAAGAGAAGTCTCACCGCCCTATACAGTGCATGGAAAGACCGTAAAGAAATATCTATAAGAGACATGCCTTCACTTGGATCCCTTTCACCATTAAAAAAAAAGACTGTTTTAGATGTGTGTCGTGTTGTATAAGTTCAATCTTGTATAACATCAGACTCAGCATTAGTTAAAACTTGTTATGTATTAGTAGCAGTCAGTAATTCCAGTCTGGGCAGATTAGTGTGAGTCAAGTTTTTGTTTGACATGATACATGTGAGAACTCTTTCTGTGAAAAACATTCGAGTTCTGTGCTGCTTCCTCCCTCAGGTCTTATTCCTTGATAACTGCCAGTGCTACCAGGGATCAGATTCCTGCTCAGAACATTTTTTAAAAAACTTTCCGAGCAACTATATATTTCCAAAGTCTGATGCCCTGACAGTGGTCTAATGAAGCAAGCCTTGTATTGTAGAAAGACAAGCATCTCATTGAGGCTCCCTATGGCTCGCAAGCAACTGTTAGGGCTTCCCATCTGTCTTTCCACTCATCTTTCCCGCTTTCTGTCATCTCATCAACATTGCTTGTCCACTTTTCTGTCTTTTCACAAGCAGGGCTTCTGTACACATGTCCCCATTAGACAAGGCCCAGTGACCACAGGTCAGAGTGAGCCCAGAGACAATAAAGATGATGAGGGGCCTAGGTCTGAGATCACAGGTCATATGGAGAAGCGTTGGGACCACTGAGACTGAAATGCTGAACAGAGAGTCAAAGTTGGCTGAAAGGCTGGAAACTGTATTTTGCCTCCAGGCAGGGAGATGCTGTACTGACTGTACAGTGGTTACTGTGGTCATGTTCTGAATGTCCAAACTCACTCTATTGATGAGAAGGACAGAGAGGAGAAAGTAAAGGGGGATGTTGTCTGATGATGCCGATTTCTCTCGGTTCATTAATCCCCTATAGCCTTAAAACAAAGCAGCCATGCCTTGATATCAGTGAAGCAAACATGTTCAGCATGTATTGTATACTTTAACGTACTTTAGCAAGCACTCAGATTTGCTAATTGATGTGGAAGTAATATAATTTGCCAGAAATTGTACATTTAGAGCCTGAACTCTGCGCTCTGTGCCTCAAAATTCACAAACACATATTTGTTAGCTTTACACAGCAGCGTTTTCTCTTTGCCTCATAGGGGAGTGCGTTGGCCAGACAGTTGCTTAGAGAGGATTAGGTCCTTTAGCCTGATTGTGCGTTCCTGGTACTGGCTGCTTTGGCTTCGACTGAGCCCCCTCACAGTTACCTCTACCAGCCGTCATGTTTCTGACAGGACAGCGTGAACACCAACGACAAAGTCTTGTCTTGCTCCATGTCTCACATGACCATGGCTACTTATTGGCACTTTGAATCACTGCAAATGATGTGGTGGTAAGGTGAAAGGATAAATATATTTCCAGTCTCATTTCCTCTCTGTTGCATGGGTAATTGAGTTTCAGTGAGTTTATGTAACTTATGTAACTTCACGATCAGTATAAAAAAGCAAAGCGTGCATTCTTGTTTAAATAACTTGCAGCACTTTGCATGTTTGAAGTGCAAGTCAGAGTTCTCATTACAGGGATGTTCATATTTAATGTTTCTTCTCTCTAACATTTATGTACTCATTTAGCCTTCTCATAAAGCATAACCTGACAGCATGGTACTTCTAGAACAAAGCTCAATTCACTGACCAAAGACAGAAAGGCAAAAATTATTTAAAGATCATACATTTGGAACCACTGTGCTTTGGTTTGGCTTTGAAACTTTTAATTCATTTTTGTAACCCTTTGGAGCTGTTACAGTGTGGCCACATTAGTCTTAGATTTTGTCATGAGCAGGTCCTTTGAGAATTTGCAGGCTTGCATGGCAATAAACATCCTGTATGGTGGGGCCATTTGTTGTGTGTATTTTTAAGGCTGTTTTATGCTTCATGTGAGTCATATAATCAAAATGATGCCACAACTTACCATGTTGGGGAGAAGCATGAGTCTGCAAACCACTGACATTTGAAACAAAAGCTGCCACAGCACCTGAGCGGCATCCACCCACTCAGACAGCACCAACCAACCAAGGTCTAGACATTTACATGGTTATTTATTTTGGCCTAAAACTGCACTAGACAGCCCACAGTAGCAGTTTGGTGGTCTCTTATTCTTGCTATTTCACTTTTTGTTTTAACTATCTTTTTTTTTTTTTGCCATCTCTTCACCCTGCAGTGTTTGCGCATTTCTTTGTGAACTACTTCTCTGTGTTGGCTGACATTTGAGTCTGACAGGACGTAGGGCTATGATGCTGCCATGCCTGTCATGTGTGATAGCAAAACATAGAAGGAAGTTATTGTAAAATTGGCACGTCAGCCATATGTAGTCAATCCAGGTGCCACTGGCAAAGATAGATAAAATATTTTGTTGTGCCTCACTTGTTTGAGGAAGAGGAAATTCTCACAGTGGGTCCAGAATGTCCTATTAATACTTTTAAGATGTTAACAGTTTCCCTCAGCATCATTGCTCTCATTCATAGATACTTACTGTTGACGTGTGTGTATAATTGTCGCTCAAGGGTCCAACAGTTACCACATCAACAAAACTGGTTTTAATTCTGTCCATTTTTGGCGTGTACAATAGCAAACGTTTAAGTCCAGATGCTGAGTGTGAAACTAATTGCCCTCCTCTGCCCTTACAATTATCCTGCCATTGTCCTTTTGTGGTGTTTGAATTTTTTTTATATGAAACTTCCCCTTTGGATTTATGCATGTAGCCATTTTTATTTTATACAGAGGAAGAGGATGTACCTGATATTGTCTGTATTTGTATGAATTAGATAAAATATAAAAGGAATGATCAAAGACCATCAAAACAGAAGGATAATGTATAGTCTTTAAACTTAACAAGTATAGACAAGCCTGTCCTAATTATTTGTATCTCTAACACTGCTCTCTCTTCTATCCAGATGTGGACATCCTCCAAAAGTTGGGGCTTAAGGGAGAGAAGCTGTCACGCTCTGTGCCAGCAGGGGTCATTCCATTCAGATCAGGGATCATCCTCAACCAGCGGGCGCACATTGAGGCTCCATTGCGCTCGGTCTTCCCAGCGGCCATCTGGCCCAACCTGGCACTGGTCCTGAGTGTGCGCTCACACCGCGTCAACAGTGCTTTCCTCTTCACCCTGCTCTCAGACCGCAGGAAGCTCCTTCTTGGTCTGCAGCTTGTACCGGGCAATCTTGTCCTTCACACGGGACCAAACACCTCGGTGGCACTGCCCTATGAGCCCCATGACGGTCAGTGGCACCAACTGGCAGTTGGAATAAATGGACAGAGAGTGACTCTATATGCCTCCTGCGGAGAGCAGAGTGTTCATGCAGACTTTGGGTGGGACAGTGAGGAGGGACTATCTCCGGAGCTCCAGAGCTCCTTCCTGCTGGGGCGAACAAGCCAGCATCAAGCCTCAGCACACTTTGAAGGAGCCATCTGCCAATTTGACCTGGTCCCTTCTGCACAGGCAGCTCACAACTACTGCAGGTACATTAAGAAACAGTGCAGGGAAGCTGACACATACAGGCCTAACCTTTCTCCCTTGCTGCCAATCCTACCACGAGAAACAAACATCACAGCTACCGCTGCTACCCCTAAACGTGGTGGCCAGGAAACAGCCAGGAAGTCCTCGAGTCCAAGCCTTGCCAGGAGTGTTGCTGCCGCTGCCTCGGCTGTCAGATATGTGGCCTCCACCCAAACAATAAAGCCCAACCCAGGGACCATTCCTACACCCATGATGGGCACTGTGATGCCAGTCACAGTCCAGCTTGGTTTGGCCTCCCCGCCCCTGAAGGCCAGGACCGAAACTGTCACAGCACCACTCAGGACAAGAGCACCCCCTACAAAACCACCAACCCCAAGAATCTCCACTTCTAAAGCTTCAAATCAGAAACCCTCCAAACCCACTCCCCCAAAGCCCACTCCTCATAACAGCAACAAAAAGACAGTTGCAAAAACAGACAACAAGAAAAAACCTACTATTCCTGCCACTACCAGCACCAAACCATCCAAGACAAAACCTGACGCCTTATCCGACCAAGATGCAGTCCCAAAGAAACCACAACCTACCACAGCCAAGAAAACATCTCCCAATCCTAAAGTTATGACATCCAAAGCCACTCCATCCAAACCCAAAACCATTTCTGTCAAAGTTGTCCCTTCTAAACCAACGATATCCAAAGTCAACCCTTCAAAATCGACAATCTCTAAAACTGCCAAAACCTCCAAGCCAGTCTCCAAACAGGTCACCAAGCCAACAAAGCAAGTCAAAACAACCAAGGCTCCAGTCACCCTGCCACCTACCAGACCTTCATACAACACAGTAACACCACCTGCTACTGATGGCTTCCAGAGCTGGGACGTGCCACCTACTCAGTTCTCCCTACTGGCTGGACCTATAGGACAAAAAGGAGAACCAGGCCCAGCGGTAAGCACCTCTAGTCTGTTGAGTTGGATATATGAGTGTGTGAGCATGCCACAAAAAAAAGCCAAAATGAACAAATTTACAGCTTAGGCATTTATGTGCTTGAGCACTGTTTTTGGCTGGAATCAAGGGCTAGCTAACACCACATGCATTATGGATGTAAAGCGTCTGGTGGAACAGTGGGGTACACAGAAGCATTGCAATATAAAAGAGGCTAAGGCCAAGATGACTTAAGAAAAAGCTGGAATATTAAAGAGCAATATAAATCATTTCTGAAGCTGACAAAGTGCCTGTGTAAAACAGCTTAATTGACGTAATATGGTCTCCTTTTGGCTCTGATCAGTTTCCTGGCTGTAGCATTTTGTACTAGCTGAAGGCGAGACAGAGATGGTATGCAATTACACACATACAGAGACTTCAGGTGAGACCAAAATGATCTTGATTTTGCAGCAATAAAGGTTCTGCAAAATTAAGATGAGCAAGAAACATGCCGCCTATGTTTCAGCTGCTTTGCCGGCAGTTGTGGGTGGTGAGTTTGAAGGTTTACAAAGAGGTGAGAGTGAGTGAGGTACTTGTGTTAGAAACATCTGAGTCTGTACTGGTCTTTGTCACCAGTGAAAGACCAGGTTTGAATCTAGTGCTCTGGGGCTGGAAATAAGAGACCACAGAGAGATGTAGGTTAATGTGGCACTATCTCCTTTCCCACACAGGTTAAAAATCCTATTTTTTCTCCCCCCTTTTCTCCTTCCTCTATGCACCAGAACCTTCCAGGCTGGGTGTGACGTGTCAGGTCTGACGCCTTGCCGTCTCTACACCAGATTCCTCTGTCATAGAGGGCTAGCGGAGGTCACATGGGCCTCTTTCAAAGCTAGGTCAGGGGTCAAAGCAGTCAGTAAACACCATCATTCAGCTTCTTAGGGCAGGCTTCTTAGGGCAGGCTTAAAGTATATCACAGGAAGTGGGCAGACTGAGGCAGGCAGGTCCATTTTCATATTATAGATTTCAATTCACACCCTGCATCTGAGTGCACCTCAGTGGTATATTGACTGACCACTTGAGATCAACTTTAGCTTCCCTGATCCTCAATATTTTTTTTCTGAGGGAAAACTGTGTCTTAGAAAATGTTTGTATTTGTGTTTGTACTTGTATGTAAAGATATTCTTGTGATTGAGTTGTTTTAGTATAAAATAAGAGGTGGTTTGATACCTGTGCCTTTTTCTTTGTAGGGGAATCTAATTTGCCATTTTGGATGGTGTCTGGTGTTAGCTAATGTACCTCTAACCTATTCACCATTACGATGAACCAAAGCACTAACTGCAATCTCAATATAAAGTGCTATAATCTGTCGTGAAAAATGAGATTGTAGGAGGATGATCAAGGGAAGTAATAAGGTCATTTACTGTCTGACACATTTACGAGTGCTGAAGCCAAAAAACTAAATATATAGCAAGTTAAACCAATCTGAGAGCTAAGCTTTCAACACAAAACTGTGCCTAAACATCCAGCTATATAAAACTCAAAAAGGTGAGAACAAAAACTGTACGCATGTGGTTCACTTATGGCCCAGGAGTGTGCAGAATTTGTGGACATGTTCTAGGGTTTCTGTTACTTGTGTAAAAATGTGTGTTTATGTGTTCTGTCAGAGTCCCCGACTTAAATTCAGTCCGAGGACAGGGTAGGAACCGTTAGACTTGATGGATTATTTATCGTGAGCATGCATGCATGAATGTGTGTATGTGGGTATTTGCGCACATACGTGTGTGTGACAGACAGACACACGGTCTGTCACACACACGTATGCGGTCTGTCTCTGTGCTGCCATGTACTGCCCTGGGAGATCCCAGATGAACCCAGTCACACTTGCTTTTTCACCATAGTCTGGATTTCATAAACACACATGCCATGTGCATACTCTGTCTCTCACTCCCTCTCACAGCAGTCTTATACACACTCTCTCTTATACATACACACACATGACAAATATGAAACTAAGAAGCCAATGAAAAGAGTTGTATGTTCATTTAGGTTTCAGCTACTGTCTTTGTCATTCATCACTCTTGCCGCCTAAAGCATTAGAAGAAGCAAGAGTCTTCTACTGAAAGCCACAACGATTTTGGACTCATGTTTTCACTGTGCAGAAGCTGCACTCTGGCTGCCAGGAGAAACATCCAGCGCAGGCACAGATATGGCACTGTTCCCAATCCAAAGCACCTTTTGGCTCCTCACTGCTGCTTTAAAAATGACTTTCTTTGAGCTCTGTGCCACTGCACATCGGAATGCATTTCAGAATTTTTAAGTGACAGTTGAAAGTGAGAGTTTTGATTTGGTGCTTTTTTAATTGAAGCAGGACTGGCTGTGTCAAAATTTCTTTTATATCTTGGAATCTGTGTTCAGTTGGGTTGTACCTGTAAGCTGCCTGAAAACTGAAATCTTGCCACGATCAGAAAGCTTTTAATTTGAAATTATGACGATAAAAGTTGAGACGGTAGTGTGTATATTTGCACTGTGTATCCCAGTAGTTTTTTCAAACAAATAAATTCTAATAATATTTTTTAAACTTTGAAATATATAATTATTTTCACAGATGACAGCAAAACTCTGAATGCATAGATTCAGATTCAGTAGGCAGGTGACAGGTGGCACAAATCATTCCCTAGCTTCTTCACAGGCACAGTCAGCAAGTCTAAACCTCATAAGTGAAAACAGCCTTTGCCATCAGGCCACGTTTAATTGGGAATTTTGCAAGACTGCTACTCGGCCATCTAGAGAAAGAAAAGAAAGAACTATGCTGAAGACAGACAGGTGCAAAGAGGAAGAGGCCGTAGGAATAAACAAACAAACAAGTGTAAGGAAGGAGAGCCAAACCAGGGGGTGGAAGTGTGAAGATGGACAGGCGTGTGTGTTGATGTTGACAGGTCTTTTGGCTACCACTGAGCGCACCACCTGTAACAATAGGGGTGGTCTCAACCATGGAGGTCGTCCTGGAAGAGATAGTGGGGGGCCAGTTATAATCATCAGAGCGATATAAACCAGACAGACACAGGTATAGCAGCTACGAATACAGTAACCTTTTGGCTGTGTGTGTATGGGAGGGTTGACTTTGTTTTGAAGCTGAAATTGTTTTTGAAGTCGTCCTTTGTCCTTTAAAGTTCATAGCCTTGTGAAAATTGAGAGGAGGAAACTACAGAAAGGGTACAACGTTCACACGTCAGTAACTGTGCTTTATAGCAGACGCTGCTGCTTTTTTACCACATCCTTGTATCTGTGTTATCTCAGGCATCGAATTTAACAACATAGTAAAAATACTGTAAGTGAACAAAACATTAAAAAAATGCAATATAGCATTAGCATGCATTTCCGTCAGGATCCGGAGCCCTTCAGGTAGCTCTCAGTCAGCTACAGCAGCCACAGGAGCTCTGTTTTTCCTTACCTCCTCCTTTACCTCTTTTTTGATTAAAAGAAAACGAATGAGCACAAGGCCGATGAAAGCACACTGGGGCATTGAGTGGCGCAGGAAATGACCTGTTATTTCTAGTGTTTCTACGGTTTCCTGCCATGCAGCCTCAGAACTTCCTGATGGGTAAGGTTGAACTTTCATCACCTGGGGATGGAATTACTTCAGAGGGAAAAGGTGTCACTTTTTAGCCTGTCGTTGGAAACACACAAAGGAGTCTTAATGATGACAGGAGATTGCTTACATATAGAATAGGATGGTATATGTCAATACGCAATGCTGACTGAATGCTCTCTCTCCAGGGACTGTCAGGACCTCCGGGGAAGCCAGGCCTGCCAGGCAAGAGGGGTCCTCGGGTAAGTCTCCTTGCTTGCCCTCAAACACCTCCAGCAACATCAAACACACTTCAATTTCTACCTGCTGGAAATAATTTTCCGGTCTGGTGTTCAGTGCATCTATGCTAATAAGTTTGTCTTTATTTAGGTTTATTGTGGGTATCTCTGTGCGTGTGTGTGTGTTTGTTTGTGCTTTTGCTACTGCTGCTGACGTACATGCTGACTGAAAGCTCATACACAGTCAGTAATAACTCCCTTGGCTGAGGAGTGACTCAGAAAAACAGACGGACAAACAGACAGACAAGGACAGAGAGGACAGTATCTGTGTGTTCCAGCCTAGTCCTGGACCGTTTTCTGCAGTTACAATCATAACCTGCCATGCCAGGCTCCCACATCATCTTTAAATCCCCCTCCCATCACCCAGCTGACACATACACACACACACACACTCACTCTCTCTCTCTCTCTCACACATACTCACGCACAAAGTTTTCCTATGCAGGGAGATTGACCATATTCAGCACGGGGCTGTGAGTGCTGACCTCCCACCCCACATACAACAGGAAAGCCCTATAAAGACGGCTCTTTCAAAAGGCTGCCTGTGCCACAGGATGCCTAATAAAAGCACCAAACAGACAGAGAACACATGGCTCCTACCGACTTTCTCTCCTCACTGAGCTGTTGCAGCAGGCTGCAGCGACATCATAGGTTCCACTGGACTTAATGAAAGGCCCTTTCTCCAAGGCAGTTAAATAGATATAGTCTCATTCTTGGGTCTTCACAGGGAATTCTCCTTCACTTCCTCTGTCTTCCTCCTGTCTCTTCTTCATATACAGACCAGACTGATGTATACGCTTAGCCATGATAGGATGTAGTTCTGAATATGGTAGTGTCTCTCTGTCAGCTTAGTCACTTTTTGTCCAGAGTAATGGCATGCATTGTCATGAAATTGCATAGCCGCCGTCCATGCTGCCTCAAGGTGAATCCTAATAACTTTAATGATCTCCTGACTTTTCCTCAAGCACCACCATGGAGTTGACATCTGTGGTGTGGGCGGAATGTCTCTAAGCAGTATTGCCATGAAATCCAGTACAGACGCTCATGCCCTCAGGATGAATTGTACTGAGTCTGCGATCCTTAAGTTTTTCTCTAGCACCATCCCTCAGGGCAAACTTTGATTTGCTCAAAACTTTGCGTCCAAATATCTTTAAAACAACTTTTACATCCCATCAGCCTCAACTGGACATTAGCATTTAGCTCAAAGCACTGCTGCATCTAAGTACGCCTCAGAGTCACTGTCATGGCTGTAAACTTTTAGTCTCTTTTTAAGATAGAGTACAGTCTCTTGCCCTTATTTTACAATGCTAATTACTACAAATTTCAAACAAGCTACTCAGTTAGTTCAGATAATGCAATTGTCTAAATGCATCACATATAAATTATTGATACTTTTTAGTCCATGTCTGCACCATGCACGCTGAATATATTTGGATGATTGTGTCTGTTTATTTATATGTGTTTTTTTATTATTATTACTTTACTGTTTGTGTTCGACTGTGTCTGAGACCAGAGCTAAAGTCTCTGTGACTTTCACCACCAGATGTATAAGGAGGCCTTGTCTTGGCCTCTAATTAAAGCTTATTTTGCCGCAGGCACCTCCCATCCTGGCCGCTAGCAGCAGTTCCCCAACATCAGTCCCACTTAGGTGGATTTCTTATGATCCAAATCAAACTTACCTGGAATAAACTTTAACTGGGCGAAAATCTACACCATGGTGAGTAAACTTACCAAGGCAAGTATTATTAAGATATGATTGCAGCAGACCTATTTTGTGTAACAAAGCAGTGGCTTTTCCCAAAATATACCCCATATTTAACTTTTAAGAACAATGTCTCAATTCAGGACAAGCAAGCAATTAATCAATATGTCGAATGGTACTTTTATAATTTATGTAAAAATCAGTTACAGCAAAAAGAGTTAAAACTTTAATATGCACTGCACAATCCCTCCCGGGCTTTGGTTGGAGCCCGACTGGTTTGGGCATAAATTACCACCTGAGTTGTTCTCGGTAAAGCTTCTATGTCTGTGTCAAACCTCATTCATCAGCAGCAGTATGTATCAACCAATCACCCCATACTGATTTACATCCTGGTGGCTTAGATGGCCTTTGTCAGCCCCAGCAACCAGCTGTTGAACCGTATGTGGCATTGTCAGTGAAGTGGTTGGTTTGCAGAGCGCAAACAATGAAAACAAGCCTCTTTCCAATAAAAAAAAGCACTTGTAAAGGCCATTGGTTTTGATGCCACTTTAACTGGGGTCATCGCAAACACGCCACTGTAGTGTCTGCCTCTGACCTCACAGTCATTCTGTTTAACGCACACAGGCAATACACTGTCACACACAGAAGTGTATAACACTACGCTTAATCCCTATCATGGTGTAGCACAGACATATGTGGCTGTGTTTATTACCTGCCTATATAAAGAGGAGACAGATTATGGAGCTCTGTAAACAAAAGTATTATCAAGTTTAATTGTTGCTGCCATGTGTGTGCAACACTGAGATGCATATACACATATGTACACACTTGCAAACATGGACTCATGCCAAACACATGTTGTCCAAACCTCCGCCTTGCCAAGATGGGAGCATGGTTTCAATTTTGGAAAAGAAATCAGTTGTTGATCACTGCACTACCGAACCTACATCTGAATTTACGTTGCTTAGGCTGCAGGCTCACAGTGTGAATAGCATGATTTGATCGTAAGCATCTTCTTCATGTGAAAACCAAATTCCAGTCACAGGGTTTTGCTGAAGAGAGGCAGGCTGCAGCTCTGACCCTCCGTAGCCTTGATTACTGAAGTTCGTATGATGACACACACAGAGTTACCATTGGAGCCCCACTAGCACCACCCATGAACCTTGACCCTGATCCCACACACATATGAGTGTAGACGCCGCTGCCACAGCAACCGCAGCAGAAGCCCTCTGCTAGTCAGCAGCCTTGAGCCCGTTTGTAGGTGCATACGATTTACCGGTGGTAGAAGGGTGCGAGGGGAAACGTACGTGGACGATCGACGGTACACAATCCTGCATCTATCTGAGGACTGACTGCGGTATCTGCTCAAAACCGCTGGGTCAAAAAGGCCTTTTGTCTGGCTGAAAAAAACTTCTGCTGCCCATCTTTCCTCAGGCTTTCCTTCCAAAAACATTCCCCTGTCACAAAACCTTATCCCACATTGCTTCACCAAAGTTATCTCAAATCCCACATGAACATTCCATATAGAAACCCTGAAAGTTATGACCATTTAGGAACTTTCAATGAGTCAAGGTGTTGAGCTCTGTTTAGGGCTGTGTTATTGTTGGTAAATACCAGGCGACAGATCAGCTTTTAAGGGGCCCGCCTAATCCCTAGTGTAAACTGTATATGGATCTCCTCTGGAACATTACCTAATAGGCTCCAGATGTAAAGCACACACACTGTGCTCCAATTCACCATTTTAGTAATCCCCCTTTGGCCTTCAATACATTTTTTATCACTAAATTTTAAACGCTTGGCATAAAGCTATTCTAGTTTCATTGAATTTTCTAAACAGGTCACGCCATTATGAGCTATTACTGTTATTGCTTGTAAAATTGCCTTAAATAATATTTTAAACATAGTTCCTTCTTCATATTTGTGCACTGCATGATGTATTTAATTCGAAAACTTTTGCCTTGAACAAATAAATTTAAATGTATATTTTTACCAGCGCAGAAATAATTTATTCGGCCTGGCCTGCTTTTTGTTATTAAGTGAAGTTTTACTGTAATTTATTTGGCATTGATGCAATTCTGCTCTTTTCGTTCAGTGATGGCAAGGTATGCTGTTGAGGAGACTTTAATGCACAGTGAAATATTTTCTGGAATCCTCAGAGGCAAGTTCTCTACTGTGTGTGTGTGTGTGTGTGTGCTGACTGGGACCTTAATTATGAAGACGCTCCAGCAGTTTCACATGCTCTTGATCTAATGTTAGTTAATCAGACATTAGTCTCTTTGGTCTAATTTGGCACAGCATCACACAGACACTCTTTATCTTTAATATGGTGAATACACGCTTAAAACAGTTACTTAGCCAGTGCTGAAAGTCAGGACAATGTTTACAGAGCCTATTAAAAGGGCTTGAAATATGCTGTATGTGAATGTAACCCAGCAAGGATGTCACCCATCCAGATTTAAGATCCACCATGTACATATGCAGTATTTGGCTTTAAGTTGCACATATGGTAGATGTAAAATTTGCAGATTTAAGCACAGATATTTATATGCCTACATGCATGTTACCATAACATGAAAACATTAGGAGCTATCATTTTCCAGATTGACCATTTGGTCTCAACTTAGAATTGGTACAACCGCAGTATTATTACCACAGGAACCACAGTAACGCCCTGCATTGCTGTCTGGGGAGGTCGGTATTTCATTTGATAGCCCTCAGCTTGTGTGTGCACCCCACCCTGGCCTTCTAATTAGACACCTGTTATGGTAGGGAGAGGAACACTACATGGAGGCAAAGAGCACAGCACCAAATGTCGGGTGCCAGCCCTTGCTCATCAGTACTGCCCAAACTGCGTTAACTACAGGGTTAATTTGAAGCATGTAATTCAAACACAACGCTTTGTTTGCTTATTTAGGGCACACATGCGCCGCTTTACCACTGTTCGGGCACACAGTAACTCCCTGAGGAAACGCCGCCGTATACAAACCGAAATGAAAGGGGAAGAGAGTGTGGAGGAAAGGAGGCGAGATCTGTAAACTTGAGAATCCTTGAATGAAAAAATATCTGGTGTAAAATATAACAAGTTATAAACAGATTGTGCTCTGTGAAGACTTCGGGATCTTATCAAAACTATGTTTCAGCCACAGTCTGTTTTGGAAATCCTATGTTCTTGATTCTACTTGTAAGAGATAGCGCAACTTTACACATGCTTAGTAATGCTCCTGTCTATTCACGAGAGGCTCCTGCCTGGTGAATCAGACGTGACTGTCATCAAAGCGTCCTTGAGAAGACAGTTACAGCAAAAGGCATTTATGTTGTCAGTGTCTGCACCCGGCCAGTATGTCTGTTTTGAACTTTGCTCAAAGGGCTTTTTGTTTAGCGGTATAACCAGCCCAACCCCTAGATTACTTTTTTCTCTCTCTCTGGCAGGCGCATAATAGAGAGCTGCCTGTCTGGATGTTTGTAGATGTTGGGTTTTTGATGCCATCCAGATCAATAACATAATGGCCTTCTGATTTGTTTTGACTCACCCCAGTGAAACTGCCGGGCTGACCTGGCTCTTAAAGCAGTTGTGGTCTTTTCGCCCTCCTGACTCGCCGACCCCTTGACCCAGTACAGGGAGACGGGGTGTTGGAGTGTTAGGGGCCCAAGGGTGCCACACCACGTGGAGGGCAGAAGTGAGGTCAGAGATCCACAGGAAAAAGTCACTCAGAGGAAGAGAAGGTAGACAGACAGATAGATGGATGAATGTTGGAGATGCTTCTGTCTTCAGTCTGATGGCTGTTGTTGAAACCAAAGAAAAATTGGTGTAGATTCATTCTCAGGCTTCCAAAGGTTTTCCGCTAAACCCTCCCTTGGGGGGCTGCTGGACGGGGCGCGATGGTTCCCATTACCAATATGCTGCTACTGCAGATCTCACTTTGTTTGCTTTCAGACACAGTTGTGCTCCTTTCCTCAGCAACAGCCAACGTAGACAGAAACACACGCCAGCGGAGGAATTCAAAATGTTATGATACAGGACGATCTGCATTACTCATTAAGATGCTTGGCAAATGGGTGTTTGTGTGCGTGTATATGTGTGGAGGAAGGTGGGGTGGGGGGGCTGAGGAGGGGGGCAACAAGGGGCAGGAAAACCACATCCATATGGTGAAGCTGCCCCACAGAGCCCCATTTTCCATAAGCTTCTACCCCCAACACCAACCCCAAATACCTCACCACCCAACTCACACACCACATTCACAGTTGATGTATAGGAAAAATAGGTTAAAGTAGCACAAAGGCTGAGGTTCTCCAGACAGTCTTGTGCCCCCTTCTCTGGTCTCATTCATATAGCAAAAACCACAGTCTGCATCAGCTGTGTCCCAGCATGAAGACCGATTGAGATCTCGATCATCGCTTGATTATGTTTTCCTCCTTCTGCTTTTCCACAGGGCGCCTCCCTGTCCCCATGGAAACCCTGGCCACCTGGTCCACCTGGGCTCAAGGTATCTTACACCTTAGTCTAAGTCATGACCACAAATGAGCCTTTTCTTTTTCTGCCTGGCAGCTATGTTGATTTTTCCACATGAAAACCATTACATGATTATACCCGCTTACTGCTAATTTAATAAGAACTTTATAACCTTCTCTTGTCTTGAATATGAATGACGATCCTATGAGTGATGTATTTCATTTTCAGTTTTTCTTTATCATTGAATCCATAAAAGCAAGCAAGGGTAATGGGGTTTCATGGCTGAAGAATCACAAATATCTAAGTTCACAGCAGTGCAGCCGCACCTGGGAGTTCCAGACACTACAAAACACAACAGCACTCAATACTGAGGAGTTTTATCACTTTAACATGTGTGCTTCAAGGGTCAATGTCAGATTTCCATTTGTATTTAAGGTTCCTGAAGAGGTCTTGGAGACAGGCTCATTTAAGTTCTGTGTGTTAACTGAATATAGGTGTATGTTGATGCATTTATATGCTGCTTCTGTAAACGAACGCATGTCTATGTGCCACTGCTGCAACCTGAGAGGAGAGAAGGGTAGTTTGACACCAGGCGCCAAGTGATTTATCAGAGTCCCAGAGAAAGACACAAGTCAGAAAGTGAGAACGCCAAATAAATCTGTCTAATTTTAACGTGAACAGGAGTACCATTCCCAAGACAAATTCTCTGCGCCCCACATCTGATTGTCTGACTGATATATGTCTTAGCAAACACCCTTGACCTCTGGGAGTTATGTGCTCAGAGTGCAGAAATAGAGCACTGCACCTGCATTTATATGTATGGTAAAAATGCCTAACATAAACAACAACCGTGGTCACATCGTTTCACCCCATCACTAGAGCCCTGACCTCCCAGGTCACCCAGAGGGACTGTAGTTTGTCAAAGGTTCCCACTGATGTACCATATTATTCCTTCTCTGTCTTACATTCCTCACTTCTCAGACTTTCGTCCTTATGGCCTTGGTTCTTACCCTTAGAGTTAGGACAAGAAGATCAACACCATTCTCACATCTGTAGGCTAAATACAGAAGCTACGCCAGTAGCCAGTTAGCTTAGTGTAATATATGACTTGAAATGGGCAGAAACAGCTAGCCTGAAAACCCGTGAATAATTAGTACATTAACATTAATAAATGCTAAAGGCATAGTGACAGCATCATCTGTATGGCTCTGTTCCTTGGCACAATCAGCAGTTTCCACTTTTGAAAAGGAAAATTATGAGGCAACGTCATTTTTAAGTTAAAGGAATAGTTCAAATATTTTAAACACACTTATTTGCCACAGAAGTTGATGAGAAGATTGATGCCAAGTTTCACTCTGTGTGGTAAATCTAGTTATAGTAGTAGTGATATAGTTTAGTTTTGAAAAGAGACTGGAAACAGGGGAAACTGTTAGGCTGGCTCTGGTCCAAAAGTAGTTAAATTCACCTACCAGTGCTCAAAGCTCACTAATTAACATGTTAGATTGCATTTGTTTAATCCATAAAGTAGTAGAAATGGCAGTTTGTGGTTTTATGTGGGTTAAATGCCAGACTATTTCTTGGCCAGAACAGTGACCTCCTGGAGTCTCTAGGAGCTCATTAAACTCAGTCAACAAAGTAATTATTGAGCTGTAGTTTAGTAAAGTGGATTTGGCATTGATTTGCTACTTTTGGATTTAGCTGTTTCCCCTGTTTCCAGTCTTTGTGCAAAATGAAATACACATTTCCCAAAACTATTCTTCAAGACAATATATCATATAAACTACAAAAATCCTGGTTCAATTCTGCCGGAGATTTTGTATGTCATGCCCTCTGACTCCAAAGAAATTAAATAAATTCAAAAAATCCATGAAAGGAACACCACTGGAGTGAAAAATTTAGACATACTTTACAAGGCAACATTTGAAACCATGCCTGAGTGAATTCCTCAGTGGGAATGGTGCAGGCAGGCTTCTCCTACCTGGCAGGTGTGTTGAGAGAAGAGATTCTGAAGTGTTTGATGTCCGCACTACATTTTAAAACTCTTCATCATAATAAAATGAAAAGGTTGTAAATAGTAGGGGTCCAAGGGGAAAGAAGGAGTCAGAGCCCGCCGTACTCCGATCCATAGCTTAGCGCTGAAGCCCCTTTATTGTTACCTGCTGACACCAGCTTGGTGTGTGTGGACTTGAGGGCACTGAGCCCACATATCACTGCAGCTTAGGAAAGCTGCCTGTACCAATTTCTATGAGAATTTATCAGTCACATAATAACTCAGTGCTATTGTTTCTACATCAGTTGCAACTCTCCAACAAAGATGATTTATAGAGGCAAGCTTTTAGCCTTAACCTATTGACCCTATTTTTTAAAGCACTTTATAACATTACTTAGAAAAGTGCTATATAAATAAAGTTGTTATTATTATTAACTTTTCCCTCACCAATGAAAGGTGTCGGTGGTTGAAATACGTAGTTAACATGATTCTTTGCCAGTTGCCGTCAGGAGATTGAAATGACTGAATGAGTTGGGTACTTTTCACCCATACAACGTCAACCTGTGTTTTTATCTTCAGGGCAGAAGGAGAGACCCTGGCATCCTCACCTGGCCCAGCACCTAAAGGAGAGAAGAATATATCCTCCTTTTCTTACATGCTATATTATTTGCAATAACGCCCTGTTTGCAAGCTCCTGCACATTTATGATTGCCATGTGGGCATTCAGACAATCTTGCACATTGCCATTTAACTTTCTCGCTTATGCTCCAGGGAGACCTAGGATTATAGGCCCGTTGGACTGACTGGACAAGCAGGTCGAAGGTAAGACCGGATAGCTAAAGTCCATGCAAAACTTAAAACCTTCACCATTCCAATATAATACACAAGACAGTATTCTAATTGCTTCCATAAGAGCCTCCTATTTACTAGTTCATGTTGTGAGTGAGCGTGCTTACTGTTGCAAACTTTGAATATTGGAGGTTTTTTGTGTGGGAAAAGCTCAGAAAGAGAGTCTGCATGAATAGTGTCACCATTTCATGTGTTTTGTATTGTTTCTGCTGTGTGTTTTTGGGTTTGTTTGTTTTGTTGTTGTTGTTTGTTTGTGTTTTTTTTTTTTTCCCCGCCTGTGTGTGTGTGTTACTCTGTTCTCTCCATCTCTCTTGCTCCTTTTGTGCTGCGCTCACCATTTTCTTCCATCTGTGTTTGCTGGATCCTGCTCAGAGGGGCCTTAATGTTGGCAGGAAGTCTGTCATGAGGGATGAAGGGGGGAGGGTTTTGTCATCAGGGGAAAGAGGATGGGGATCATGCACTCTTGTGCTCATACACAAAACTGTCAGTGTCTTAGATGTTACTTAAGTCACAACTTGAGTGATTCACGAGAATGAGGACAAAAAAGCGGGACAGAGCTTCTGGTAGACAGGAGTGGAACACGCAGGCAGAGAGTAAATCCAAGGGGAAAGTTTGAGCTGTCTATGTGTCTAAGTTTATGGTTGTGTGCATGCATTTCTGCCTGTCAGCGTGTTGATGTTCTGACTCATGAGCACTCACTACATTATTACATGAGTACTCAGTACAAACTCAACCTTCACTACACCTAAAAGTAATGGATACATGGTTGAAATGTCAAGCTTCTGCCATCCCAGGTGTAATAGGTCTTAGGATAAATGCACTGACCAAAACCAACTCAACATTGTGCTCAACTTTCACAAAACAGTCTTGCTTTATAACAGTGTTAGCATTCATTCAAATCAGTTGAAATGTACACATTTGGGACCTGACAGGTGTTGATGAAAAGGTATAAAAAGGTATTTGATATCGCTACTAATTATTTATTATGTGTCTGAGCTAAAATCATCTGTTTCACCTTTTCCCAAACAATCAGATGTAAATACTTGTCTCATGGAGGCAGAAGAAGATCTCATGAATTGTTTTCAGTCACATCATGTATTGAATAGAGCTGAGCCATAGACACATTTCAAACAAAGTAGAAGGATTAGTTCAGTAATTGAATATAAATAAGGAGACTAAGTATTTCAGCAGAGGTGTGTAAAGTGCTCTGCGTGGTATTCGCTTGTCTTCCTTTGAGCACAGTTCTGTAACAGAGGTCGAGTCTAGTTGACCGCTCTCAAGCTTAACATATGGCTTTAGGAATCAGCTTTTCCCTCGTGTGTGTGTGTGTGTGTGTGTGTGTGTGTGCGTGTGTGTAAGGGTTCATTTGTCTCTGTCTCTCTTTTCACAGCACACTCAGCCAGAATTTAAAAATGAAAAGCTGGTGGAAAACATTCATAGATTTCTTTCTGACTGTCGGAGTCTTGGGAGGATTTGACAAAGGACGACAGTTTAGACAGTGACATGTGAATCAGAGCTGCAGGTGAGAGAGCACGGGTAGTAGACTGACCTCTGATATGAGATTAGCCACAAATTATCAGCTTGCTACTAGCAGGGATCACCCAGTAGGACAGAATTGAGAGTGCATACATACACATACACTACACTGTACTGGTTTACACTGAGATGAGTGGCGTAGAGGCTCAGTCAGTTGTTCAATAAAGCCCAGGGCACACTGTGGCTGCCTAATAGAGTCTATCGAATGACAACACACACTCAGGTGTGTTGTTATAGCAAATCTCACCGTCAAATACACTCTGACATCAAGTGAGGAGTACGCTCAGGTATTGGTCGGCGAAACCACAGACTTGATGACTGTAGAGGAAACTGTTAAATTAACCACAAGGAGTCAGCCTTTCGTATGCAAACACAGAGAGGCTTATTAACCCGTTGACCCGCGCCAACAATGTACAATGATTCTTATAGTTCTCAGCTGTGCTTGCACCTTGCTTCTAATGAATCTTGATCCAACATGCCTCTGCCATGTGGTGTACTTCATGACTGAGGTGTGAGTCAGTGTCCAAACTGTGCTGTAGTAGCTCAGACTGTCTCGTGAAACAGGCTTGTCCTGTTGCTCTTCGGTCGGCTCAGGTGGAAAGTCCCAGCCGCTCTCGATGCAGGTCTACCACTGGAGACACGGAGGCCCGGTGCAACATCAATACAATGTTGAAAGGCGGTTTCATTGCTTATTGCACCACGCCTGCAGCAGCGGGCCACCCTGAAACACCCATGTGCTGTTTCTTCCTTCATACCTCTCTAGCTGTTTGACTCGGGCTCTGTCTCGCAATGCTTGCACGCTGCTCTGAAGCTGTGGTTTTAGAAAACGACAACGGCAGCTTTTCCTCTGTTCTCCTCTCTGTGTTTTTCCTTTCCACCTCTGTTCTCTCTACACTTAACTGGAAATACACACACGACACTATTATTACGAATAAATACAGGCTCTAAAATCAGTCTTACTGACATCACCGGGAATTGAATTTAGCTGTTAGTCATGGAAAACTTTAATGGAAAGCAGTGGTGCTTTGAACGTGATAGGAGAGTGTGATTTACACCGCAGACAAGCTAAGCATGTTCCGCTTGAAACATTTGTTCTACCAAGCAGACTGGAATGGCTTTTCAGTATGGTAGGTGGTGGGTCAGGAGAGGGGACACACACGAGGCTAAACCTCAACTACAAGGCCACATTACAAGCCACATGTCTCACTCCATTGCTCTCCATCCTTCCTTCTATGTCTATTCCCACTGTGAGTCGATCTGTCTCTCTTCACTTTTTGTCTATCTCTTTCCATATCTGTCTTTCCCACTACCTCCACCTTCTCTCCCTAACTACCAAGACATAGTGTTCAGAAGATTGTAATTCAGCTTTCTAGCTGCAGGGTTTTAAATATACATTCTACAATTTTGATACTCTGCTGACTTTACCCCTACAGAGGAAGCATTTGTCTGAGAACAGTTTGTGCCTTTGTTATATTTTTGTCTCAGTACCATTAGAATTTTAGGGTTTGCTTTCTGTGTGGGATATCATCAATTATCAATAGGTATCAAATCTAATTATGTCTACCTCTGCTGCTGATGTTCTCCAACACCTTTTTATGATTACAGGAGATTTTGAGAAATATGTTGTTTCATTTTGTTTGCCAAGAACTGAACAAGCAGATCCTAGTGTTGTGGTGAAGAGACAGACTAAGGAGTTAAAACAACAATTCACCCACCTCTATTGTGGTATTAGTAACCAAAAAAGTAATTCTTTAAATTGTTTGCTAAAAGTAAAATGGTTGAAATAGCCTCTGAGTTATGATGAATGGTTGAAGTAGTGTTAAAGTCATATGGTTGAAATAGCTAGTGTTGAATGTATCAGATAAATAATTTGCTTGCCAAGAACTGAACAAGCAGATCCTCGGTGGTCGGTGAACAGTGTTGTCCTGAAAGGTCAGTTAGAGAGTGAGTATGCAGCTAGTCAGTATCAATAAACACTCAAGTGTAGACTCAGTCTTGAAAAATATAACCGTTCGAGACACATTTATGTTATCCTGTTTACAAGAAGTGCCTACTAGCTTGTATACACACTACTATGTGCCACACACACATGTTAGGGTTTATGGTCAGTGATGGTTATTAACATTGTTTATACATTGCCTCTTCTAGTTCACAGGAAAAATGCACATTTCTGTGTGTAAATGTACTGTAAGTGATTCCTATAGTGGATAGTCCACTTGCTATTGCCACCTACTGTGAGTTCAGATTTTAAACAGATAATGTTCCTCTCAAATTTAGTCCAAACCTGACAAGAATATCCTATGAATACAAATTAGAAATGATATATTGTAATCACTTGCAGGGGCTAGACTGTATTAATTACACTCTTTTCATTTATACAAGATAGCTTGGCTTGTACAGCATTATCTGTCTGAAGCTCCCAGACCCATCTCCAAACTAAACTCTCTCCTTTAGCCCTGCCCGCTTCTTCAACCAACAAATCCACATGCTCATCAACATTGCAATTATGGTAGAATTCAACTTCAACCATCATTTTCTTTGCATTCCACCATGCTAGTAGCTTAATAGTGATACTGCATGCGGCAAACATTGCTGCTGGAATTGCGCGGTTCAGACAGGGATGATGAGGGATGCTTTTTTCCACCGGTCGATTTCAAACCAAATTGTCCGGCGTCTAGTATTCATTGTTTCAGGGATGGGAGGTTTATGTTCGCCAGGTGTAATATGCACGGAGCCGGACGATTACTCCAAGTATTTCATCCTGCCCCATGCTGTAGCGAGGATTTTGGAGAGAGAGAGGTGGAAAGATGAAAATAAAGATTAATGAGGTGAGGACTGGCATTGGCCACCAAGGCGCCTGGGTCCAGGGAGGCAGACAGTGAAGACACACATATTCACCATTTGTGGTGCACAGTTATAATACATGAGGCCTGGACTCATATGAGTGGCTGGTAGGGCGTAAGAGGGATGGTGTGTCATCAGCAGACACAATATGTCTTTTATTTTGTTTTTGCCAAAATGCGCTTAGCATTCCCCGGGGCACTCCTCAGCTTAGTCGGGTAAGATGGAGGGGGGCAGGTGCTTACAGGGTGCTACCGGGGAGCTGCTGTAAATGAAAAACATTCTGGTGGGTTTATCTGATTGAACACACATGCTCGTTAGACAAGTGGCATTGTAAACACAGGCGGACCGGTGGGAATGGCTGCTCTCATTAGCAAGCTCATAATGAGTGAGATAAGGATCTGAGATGGTCTAGCTGAGGTTGGGAGGCTATGGTTAATACCCAGGACCCACAGCATATGTGTGTGTGTGTGTGTGTGTATCTGTGTGTGTGGCTAGTGGACCTCACAGCACAGCTTGGGAACATAAACCTCTACACATGTTTGTACTATAAGTAAGCCATGTAATAAGATGACTGTGTCCATGTATCTTTGTGTGTGAGCGTGGATGCGTGTGTGTGTGTGTGTGTGTGTGTGTGTGTGTGTGTGTCTCTTCCTGCCTTTGCCTACATGCATACAGCATATGAGCACACATACGCATGTGTGTTTTTGCATGCCATGAGAAAGGCATTTGGGGTCGCTGCTTGAAAATGTAGTTAGGTCAATGAGTGGATGGAAAAAATGGCAAAGGTCCATATTAACAGAGAGGTTCAGATTCAGACACGTGTACGCTGGTGAGTTAGGCAAACACAAATTTATCAACACATTATTATAATGCCTAACAGGTCATCATATAGTAGAATTTATAAGTGGAAATTTTCGAAAGGTCAGGCATAGCACCATGTGTCTGCAAGCATCCATCCCTGTTCTCCACAACACTGCCTACCAATAGGGCTTTCACAGAAATATAAATGCACATGTTTTCTGCATGTGCTGCTCTGTTACGGCAGCGGTCTGTCAACACCTGGTGACATTCTGTTTGTTTTATGAGAATCATCATTTGTTTTCACCCAGCTCCAGGCTCATCTCTCCTAGTGGTCTATGACAGATGTGCAACAGATGATGTGGAGGTGACAGCGAGGCGGAGAAGTTCTCCAGAAGAATGCTTAGATATTTCTTAGATACAGAGAGAACTGTGTAATTTTTAAAAGATTAGGGTCTGTACTGCTAACTGAGATGTAGAATTTTTATTTGTTTTTGCTAAATGTACTGTTGACACAGTTGCTGCATTTCTACGAAAGTACTTGAATGTGAGAGTAATGTTGACAGAGGTAGTTTAAAGTGGCAGGAATATTGCCAGCTAGTGTAATATAATGAGTAGAGGTGGGATGCTGTGTCCTCTTCTGCTGCAGTCAGATGACAGAGCTAGATGGTTTACAGGAACTTAGGAGTCTTGGCTTAGTAGTTTGAGTTGTGTTTTAGGAAACGGGACAACAGGAATCTTCCTTTTCAGTTTCTGTTTTATTTTGTTTTTCCCCTCTTCCTTTCCGCCTCTCTCTTGCTCTCGCCTATCAAACTGTGGCCACCTTTGATTTAGTTTTCTCCGCCTTTGTTGGGGGTATGAGTTGCTACAGTCAGCAGAACTTTAGAAAAACACTATGTCAGGAGGTCTTCAGTGTTGTCAGTCTTCGCTCTGCAGCAGAGGAGAGACCTGCTATCTGACCCCAAACAGGAAGGCATTTATATCCTCAACATGCCATGATCTCTGGCAACGCTCTCCCAGTACAATTTCTGTGAACAAGGCCAGTGGAAAGTCTGATCCCTGACAGAAGGGCAGATTGATTTCTTGTGTGGCACTCGAACTTGTTCGTCTGTGCTAAGTTAGTGTAACATGGTTTTTTCCTTTGCTTTTTTTTTATTTTACAAAACTCCATTTGTCATTCCCACACAAGAGAAATTTGCTGTGCTTGATGGGTTTTTTCCCTCATTTGTGAATTGTTTCAGAAATGTGTGTGTTTTCTGTCACCTCTCCATTGTTTTTCGTCTCCACTTCAGTGTCTTATAATTATCTCTTTAGGGACAGAAAGGTTACCCAGTCCACCCAATTCCCTGGAGAACCTGTAAGTATCTCCCTATCATATAGATAACGGAAGCTTTGATACTAGATGTTCTTCTGTGATTCTGCCATTCTCTTCATAATCATTAACATCACACATGAAAGTCACATTCCTCATACCTTGCAATTCATGCCAAGATGATGTAATACTGTTATTCCCACACAAAAATAATAGAGTGCAAGAATGATACTTCATCAGAGCACTTTATATGCCCATATTTACATAAACACAAATGACTGATAAACTGATCATGTACTTCTCCACAGAAATATAAATAAATGGGGAATAGGAAGTTGAGGAAGTAAATTCGGTTTTAGATTAGTTTGGCTGGAAGGTTTATTATTGTAAACTTGCGGCTTTTTGTGTTTTTTCAATTGATTGCAGTTCACAGTTTAAGTACAGTTTAGTTTAAAACCACAATTAACCATCTGCTCTGCAACTTTCACTCAGGAGAGAAATAGTGATTGGCATTTACCTTGACTGTTTTTATTAGATACCATGTTTGGCCATATTGCCCAGCCCCAACACAACATATTAAGTTCCTATTGGCTCCTTGTTTTCTTGCTTATATACAACTTTAACTGTTGTGTAATTCTAATTACCTGGACTTGCGAATTTACTCTTCATGTGCCTTCTCAGTAATGTTTCCTCATGGTATCCAACACTACTACACCTTATTTCAAGCGACTAATCCTCAGTCTGCATCACCTCAAAACCAGATTACCACCCGTCTCCAGCTCACTTAACATCTCACTCTGTGTGTTTGTGTGTGTGTACTGAGCATGCCTAGGGCAGCAAGATTAGATTAGCCTGTTATGAAGCACTGTGAGGACAGATCTGGCCAAAGCCCTGTGCTACAGTGATGCTCTCCAGGATAATGGAAAGCGATGCCAAATAGAGAGAAAATAGATATGGAACAGGAAGGCCAATCTAGGCTACAGTGACACACTTGTTGCCACTGCAGCTGCTTTCCCCTTTGTCTGACCCTGCCTCAGACCTGCCACTTGTCATTGGCTTCAAACCTAGTCTCTCTCCTGCAGCATTTTTACTAGGTTGTGCCTAGGCATTTCATTTCCTCTGATAGTTTTCTTCCTCCCTCTATCTGTCCATCTTACTTTTAACGTGGAACTGTTCCACAACCTTTTTATTTGCTGCTACAAGTGGAGGAGACATGACTCTGTCTGTTTATCCAGCCCCAACAGGACTATTTTTAAGTAAGGGAGGATCCAACCTCATGTCCAGAGCTATTTTCAGTCAGGCTGGGTCATACTACTGTTGGTATTAAGGAAAGGCCTTAGTCATGGAAAGCAGAGTGGAACATCTCCCTTGTCACTCAGTTTTAAAATAAGTCCTGCCTCCGGGTGATACTAGTGCAGGGAGTTCCTGCATTTACCATCACAGAGAAGGAGTTCTCTCACCACATGTCCTTCTTAACCTTTGTCCATCCTCAAACGCCTCTCTTCCACAGAGTTGTTGCTGACTACAGTCCCGGCTCTTGAGTCTGAATCACCACAGCACCACTGACTGAGTAATAAGCACAACCATATAGCCGCGACCTCCAGCTGAGACAAAGGCCAGCTGGTGTGCATAAAGTACATGACTCTTGTTACTGTAATACACCATGTTTTCACCACAGAGCTCCCCTCCGCTGGCCAGTTGTAGGTCCAAACTCAGCCCAGCCAAATTCCGTCTGGTTTTAACTGGCTGCATTGCACTATATTTATCCAAGAGAGGGAATGGCAAGTACGCAGCATGGCAGCACGTCCGGAGGTGTCAAAGGAAGTTATACATGTGCACTTGTGCTCTGGCGAATTTTGGGACACAACCTGCTTTTTGTGTGTGTGTGTGTGTGTGTGTGTGTGTGTGTGTGTGTGTGTGTGTGTGTGTGTGTTATGCTTACTCACACACACACATGCAAACCAAACTCCTAATTAACTTGTATGGTCTATACACAGACTACATCTGAAAAGTGAGTTCAACAGGAATGGGTGATATACTCTACAGTGGTGGACTGTAACTAAGTACATTTACATTTGTTAAATAAATATCGTTACTAGTTACTATAAACATTAAGATTTTAAATGAAATCCTATGCTCAGCCAGTAGAATATAATGAATTGTTCCAAATTAAAATATCCAACAGCATATAAAATTCCTGAAGGATAACTCCAGTAATTTTTAACCTGGGCCTTATTTTATTGGGTGTAAATGATTGATAGGGACACAAATCTGTGCAATCAGTGCTATACTGAGCAAGAACAGTGTATCCAGCTACTGCAAACATCTGCTGTAATGTAATCCAATGTGCAATTGTCCATGCTAAATTAAGTCCACTAAAGCGCTTGTTTTTGCCACTGACAGGCTCAGATTGTTATTATAAGTGTCTGACAACATTATGGATAGGATTCCTACAGAGATTTATTTAAGGGGAATTAACCAGAAATTTGGGTTTATTTTGCTACCAGACTCCACTGCCAAAAAGATTATTTTATCCCGCTGAACAGGGGAACTGCTTAATACTGCCTGGATTGGTCAGTTTGTTTGTGTTAACAAAGCAAAAAGAGCTCAACTCAGCTACATACACTTACACACTTACTACAGTGGTGGTGCATCAGGTAACTGCACTTGTATTTGCAACACAAAAGTCCACTACCATGCAAAGCAAACTCATTCATCTCCTCTTTACACGCTAAATGGCTCTTCCCCCCTGTCCTGTCTCCCTCTCTGAAACCATCCACTACTGTGCAGAATGGCTTGCCTGTGAGTTTGTGTTACTGTAATTTTGATCAGCCACCCCACCTCACCTCTCTCCCTCTCTTTCCCCCCCTCACTTCACCTTCCCACCCACCCTCTCTCCCTCCCTCTCTCTCTCTTCCCTGCAGGGTGAGCAAGGTCCAGTCGGAAGCCCAGGTGCCAAAGGTTATCCTGGCAGGCAGGTGCAGTAAATCCTCTGCTGTGACTGGTACAGTTGTAGTCAGGGCCATAGTAAGGGCAGATGGCCAAGTGGAATTAGGTTATGTTGAACAGCTGACTTGGAGGAATATGTCTGGGTAAATACTGCATAGAGGAGTTGAAATATTTTAAAAGAATAAAGTGGTCCAAGAAAACAACATCACAAGCCACAGCCTCAGAAATTACCATGAAGCTGAAATAGTCCATTTATTGCACAGCTACTGTATAAGAATGTATTACAGTATATTGCACACAAGTACTGCTGAAGTATTGCTTCAATTTAACAATATGATAGAAGTTGTAGTCCTTGCCTTGACACTTCCAAATGCCATTATAACACACAATTGCACACATTCATTGTGTATTTGGTTAAATCTTATTTCAGGTATAGACCAGTAAAAGTGTTGAGCAGCTAAAAATGACTCCTCTCTTTGTTTTTCAGGGTTTACCGGGGCCTATAGGACCAGTGGGGCCTAAAGGCGTTCGGGTAAGTTATCTCAACATCTTCCCTTCAAAGGTGCTGCTCAAGTTCGATTTTATCAGTCTAACACTGGTGCTTTAACAGGACTGGTGAATATGTTTATAGGCAGAGAGGTCAGCCTGAGAGCTTACTGACACTTTTACTCCACAATATTTAGAGAAGGAGACCGTAAAACATGCAGAAATGTGTTTGATTAAGAGTTGCAAACTAATAGTGTTTTGTGCTGTAAACCTGTTGTTGCATGAGCCATGCATGTGTGAAAGCACGCATGCACTAGCATCCACCTCTGCACACATAAACACATTCATACACACTCACTCAACCAGTGTGAGCCACTATTAATAGTACTCTAAATGTAGGAGCCCTTTACTTGTAATGTAAACATTGTATCACTGTATACAGACACTTAGTGAAAAGACTGGCTGTTGATAAGCCTTCACATACAAACACACACCCTTTAGGTACACAAACAAAGAAACACACACTCACGAATACAAACAGTGATTTTTATGTTGCGTTCCAATAAAGGTTCTTTATCAGTTCCCCTTGGCTGCTCCGAAGCCTCCCCTGCCCCCACTGGCTGGAATTTCCTGTTTAAGCTCCGTATGAGGCCCTGCTGTGTTAAGGAGGCATTCTAGTCATCTCTCTCTCTCGCTGAGCCACCTTTCCACATATTCTGCACTCTCTTTTGCAGCGTACTCCATATTGTGTACCTACTCAACTCACGCTCGCCTGTAGCTAGCATCTCAACTGGTCTTCCAGTGTTCAACTTGTTGTGGTGTTTGTGCTTGTTTTCCTCTGTGTGTGTGTCTCCCCCCTGTACCGACAGCCCAGCGTGAGGTCCTGGCTATCTTCAGAGATCCCTGGCGTGAGGGTATGTGCCCTTGGACTACATCGTGGAAGCCAGCACCATGCAGTCCATGGGCATATACACTTGCCTCATGGCTTGGTTCTTCATGGAAGCCCACCCCTAGCCATGCTGGACGGTCGGGCCCCCGAAACCCAGCCCTAGAGCCGATGGGAGTTGCTGCTCTTCCAGCTGATTTTTACGGCATCCGAATACTCACATTCTGTATTCCTCTCTCCTCTTTCTCCTGTCCTCCTCTCTCCTCTCCTCTCCTGCAGGGTTTCATTGGAATCCCGGGGCTTTTTGGCCTGCCTGGGCCTGATGGCGAAAGAGTGAGTTCTTGTCAAATGTATATTTCTCTTGGTTATAACTGCGAAAAATGCACAGTCACCAATTAAACCCAGCTAACAGCACTCTGGGATAACAACAGGGTCTCTCCTGCTATTTTACTCAGTTGTCTTGTTCTTGTTGTAACGAGAGAAACAGTCCCCAGCTGTCCGAGATGCTGCTGTATAAAGCTGTGTGGGAGTGTTGATGACTCATATGATAAAAGCCCCCCTCTCAGAGCCTTTGAACTGCCTGAACTCATCAAGGCCTCCTCCTTCTGTGCAGCCTCTAAAACATGGAGCGATTAGCCTACTTGTGACATGCTCCAGAGGGTTGCGTCAGCGTAGGGCAGGCTGTAATCAGGACCCCTCCACAGCCAGCCAGCCAACGGGATGGCTCATACCATAGCTGCACACAACAGACGGTGTCTGCCTGTCTTCTCCCAGGAGAAACTGGTGTTTATCTAACATATATATGTACAAGATGAGGCCTAAATCCCTCATAATAGGCTGGAAAAATGTTGGATAGGCTGCAGTCAGCTGTTCCTCACATCTGTTGAAGCAGGAGTTGAGAGAGGCTTACAGCTATGGCTTTATAATTGTGTGTTTTGGCTTTGAATCAGTTATGCCCAAGAGTGTTGTGTTTTGGTTTTGATATGGTTTTTACACAATGCATATCTTTCTCTTTTCCTCTTTGTTTTTCTGTCTTCCTTGAACATTTCTCTTCCTCCTTTCTGCTATGTTTCCTACCCTATCTCTACTCTCTCTATACTATCTCTTGTTTTGATTTTCCAGGGAATTCCCGGTGAACCAGGGAAGAGGGGCAAGATGGGTAGGCCGGTAAAGTTTTGTCTCAACATACTTTACAGATAATCTTTCAAAAGTGTGATGAATTGTGCTGGAAGTGTTGACCTCGAATGTATCATCTGTTATTAATGGGAGATGTTGACACATGTCTAACAACATTCAAATCAATATTCTACTTTATTATTTTGATTACACTGCTTAATGCTGCAGGCTCACAACACCAGTCAAATGAGGCAGTGAAATAAATTTGTATTACGGTGAAGGTTTATAATTCATTCTTCTATTGGGTCATACTGAGAGCTTTTGGTGCAAAGACTCCAACACCTACACATGTGAAAATTTATAAGGTCTGCATTTACGTCATTGTTTGAGTCAGCTCAGTATTTCCATGGCTGTTGGAAGGGTTAACTCCAGCCCAAAGACTGTGGAGTCCCACCAGCCGCATGTCGGGGTCTTGGATGCAACAAGAAAAAGGCTTTTGTTGGAGTAGAGAGTTTTTTTTTGGTCCCCCCCAGCATGGAGCCAAGCCATTTGGAGGAAGTCAGTCGGTTCTGTTGTGTGTGTCAGATAGTGTTCAAAGTCATTTTGACAGAGTGTTTCAGAAAGACCCTGTAACCCTGAAACTCACTGCTGAGATCATTCTGCAGCTGTTGCTTATTGGCTTTTCAGTAAATAAGGCATTTATAGAGCAAAACGTCTAAACACACGCAAGCCAGTGTGAGTTTAGTGTGAGGCTTTGAGAACTGCGTGAGGCATGTTACACGTGACATACAGTATTTGCATATGCATTTGATTTTTGTGTTGTGTGTATTCTCCCCACACAAATAGGGCTGCATTATAAGAGTCATGATTCAGTTGATTCCATTTCCAAGTTAATTTCATAGTTTTGGCACTAAATGTATTCATATGGGAGTGCTGTTATCAAAGTTTGGTCTTGTCTTTAGTTATGATAATGCATAACATTATTCCTACTAAAGAATAAGAGTAGAGTAATTTTAATGATTTCAAAGCCTGTAAAAGGCTACAGGTTCAACAGCTACAGCCCTTTATAAACATAACTTTGTAAACATAACTGGAAAACACACATATCACCATCGTCATTGTCATCTGATTTAAATGCCCCTGCATGGAAAATGTATTTGTGAGGACACTCAAGATGATGGAGGAGAAAGAAAAGAAGAAGCACCTGAACTGGAGCCAGACATTTTGATGGCCATAACTACAGTACTCTGTCGAGGAAAAACACACACGCACACACACGCACACATAGTCTGCCATCTAGCAAAGAGTGATGAGGGAACTGATATATCAAAACACTGGAAAACATAAAGAGTTTCCAAAATGCATCGCCAACAGTTCTGCATTTCAACTTGCACATAACTGTTAAGGGTTTGGCTTTGTTTGTCTTTTTGAGGTTGTCTTCATCAGGTTCATCTGACAGTGTGTGCTGCTGTTGTGTGATCCTTTTTGATTTCAAAGCTGAAGAACAGGGATGTCTGACATTTAAAAGCAAAGATACATGAAAGGCTTGTCTGATTCCCTGAAAGACTTTTTTTAAGTGATGTACTTGGCAAAGCTTTGTTTCCCACATTTGTCCTTAGTTTGTACAGCAGCGGTGACAGCTGTATGATTCATCTTTCGGGTCACTTTCATGCATCGTTGATTTCTGTTGCACTTGTGCTTCCCCCAGTGTGCACAATTTCTTAGTACCATGAAGCAGTCCCATGCATAACAGTGACTTTACTTTGATGCGTTTCCTTGGGGGCGATTCCAAACCTACTCTAGAAGCCTAGTAGGGAGAGAAAATAGCTTTTTGTTACACTGTACAATGACAGCATTGAGTCATGGTGGCTTCATTGACCTGCTGGGATACATCAGTAAATTAAAGGATAGGGGAGCATTCATACACTATTAGTCACATTTTTTTTTTTTTTGAATATGGAGTCAAAATTATCCCAGACTGCTTTTCTTCAAAACAAAAACAAACAAAAAACCCCCAGCAAACTCAAATACAAAGAGTTACATTTAGTCAGCAGATTTTATTTTGAGAATAAATATACGTGCTGTATATCTAACATCTCAACTCTTACTAAAATAACTGACATTTTCATGAGGTATCTCAGTAATTAGCATTTTGAAACAATGTGTGGAGGCCAAAATAGCAGAACCTAGACATTATGAGTGTTTCTGAATGGTCTCGGTTTGAAGTGCATTGGCCCTCATGCTTTCTCCAGATGTGGTTTCTCTTTGCAGCACCACCAGCTGTTAGCATAGCTCAGATTAGCATCCCATTCACTGCTAAATGGACAGAATAATTTCTTGGCTGCTGGTCTCGCTTGTTGCATCTAAAAAGTGTATTCAGTCTAAGTTGCACAGTTGGCCGCCCACACCCTACAGCTGAGAGATTTAATGCTTATAATTATGCCATTATCCTCTTATTTTGTACATATTTCAGATTACACTGTGTTTAATGTTATATTTGACTCAGTGAAATTGTTGTAATTGCTCTGCAATAACAGTAGCAGCACTCTTGGCTGTGTAACAGCAATATTTGAGAAAATGTGCCCTGTAAATTGACTCCATGATTTACTTCACATTTGCATCAGTGGCACTGAACGAGCATAACACAGACACAACCTCCTTCAATGAAAGGGTTATTTTGGTTATATTTAACAATGAGTTTCATTAATTCTATGATCAAGGAATGTGTTTTTTATTGCAACAGTTTTGCACAGTCTGCAATTAGCATTGTATTTCACTGTTAGCTGTAGCCCACATTAAAGCTGCTATAACCAAAATATTTTAGAATAACAATGCATGACATGACATTATGTGCTGGGAGTTGCTTGCATTGATGAACCAGTTCCTTTGAGCTTTACAGCATCTTTCAGCTCATTTTTGTTTTCTTGTTTGTTTTTTTGGCCTGCAATTTTATTGATTTGGTTCAGTCTAACCACTCTCATTGCATCAGACTGTAAAACTATGCTACCAGCTCAGCGTCAAACAGCAGACAGATACAGTTAGCAACTAGCATCTTACTAGCATCTTATAAGCCAGATATTTCCCTAGGGAGTTAGTGAAGACCAAAAACAGAGCAAAAAGAAGTATTAAAGGTGCTATTTGTAAGTTTTGGCACCACTACATAACCAATGTTAGCATTAACAGAATTTGCAAGTTCAGCTTCAAACTTTATTCCTTTACTTGCCAAGAGCTGTCTCCAGTGGTGGAAAGCAATGCTAATGTTTTGCCTCTAGTTCTATCACTTCTCTCCTTCTACTGAAGTTAGTATGCTAATCAGCTAGCCCTGACCTAGCCAGCCTGTCTCATCACTTTCCGATAGCAACTCACTGTAGCATCCAGACTGCCCTGAAGAAGTAGCGCTGCTCAGAGGGCATATTCTAGCCTCTTGTATTGTAAATGCAACAATGGCTGAAGTTCTTGGCAAGTGACCATCACCACCACCCACTCCTGGCAAAAAAACACATTTAGCAACTGAGAAAACTTACAAATAGCCCCTTGAATATTGGACTTACATTTGTCAGGCAGACAGAAACACAATTCTAGATAAATAATTGTGTTACTCCATAAAACTAAAAGGTGATCATACTGTATATCATTGTTTCATTCACAACTTGTTTCTGCTGTCCCTAAATAGCAAAAAATTAGTTAGCGCAGGTTTAGTAAAGGAGACACTAATTTTATTAATTTATTGGCTGTCTGAGTTTGATTGTGGCATTTTATGTGCAGCCGAACATAAAAGCTCCTCTCTCTGTCCTCAGGGGTTTCCAGGGGACTTTGGGGAGAGAGGACCACCTGGGCCAGATGGGGAGCCAGTATGTCACACACCCTCTTACTCACACACAATCATCCACCTAAATACATACCCAGCCCGCATGCTCACACACACAAACACAGATCCCTACCACACGCACACACACAAACTGAGAGCTGTGGTTTCACTCACTCACACACATACACACACTCCCCCGGTGTTTTAGTACTGTGACATTTTGGCAGTGCTGGTGGGTAAATCATCTGGCAGTTCAGCAGTTTGCCTCTGTTTTTCTGTTTTATTTGAAGTTTCTTTCTTTTTCTGTTCTGGACAAGTTTTATTGCTGTATTTCATTTCATCCCATCCCTCCCTCTGTTGTAGATAATTTTACTTGGCACTCGTTCCCTAAACCTGCAGTATTAAGGGGCAGTTAGCTGCTTTGGCTTCAAAATGCAACCTTTTCCATTCACAACTGTAAACTGGCCACCAACACACACACGCACACTCAAATTATTAGGAGGTGATATCCAAGAATAGTAAATGATGTAATAGGATGTCGTTTTGAATAATTATTCCCAATTCAGTTACGATAGGTCAACAAACACGGTCTGTCGCATGTTTCTGTCCATATGGAAGACATCAGAATATTTGATGTTAGCATTTTCACTGAGATATTTGTTGTCATCCTTACAAATGTAGCACTTCATCAGTCAGAGTGGAAAGCTCTAAACTAAAAACATAAACACATCAGCAAGCTGCTCTTAAACACACTCACAAATACATAATAAGCACACAGCACATTCATGTTTGAAGAAACACACATCCCTCAGTTTTCTGCAACTACACTCCTAATGAATCCTTTTGTAGGCCTGCTGCTTTTCTTTTTCCTGAACACAAGACCTCATCTTCCTGAGCGCATCACACGCATGAGATGTTAGGATATATTTATAATAATCTGTGCAATGTTTTTATGAAATCCACTCTTTGTTGTCTCTTCATTTAAAAAAAGAAAGTCTCGTGCTTTTTACTTGTCATGCAAAACATAAGAGCACACTAGGGGAATGTGTCTGAGAGGGAGGAGGCTCCACTGTCTCTGTTCTTTTTTTATGAAATAAAGAATGTAGGAAAAAAAGCAGGAAATCCTACTTTTATCTTGAACACACAAGCGTCTTCAGCCAGTCTCTTGTGGCTCTGTGAGGCAGTACTAGTTCGCTGTTTTAATTTAGCATGTTGGCATGCTAACATTTACTAATTAGCACAGAACAAAGTGTAGTTGACATTGATGGGAATGTCATTAGTTTTGCTGTCATTTGGTTATAAACCAATGACGATGGTGCTAGTCAGGAGTCAGTAGAATATATCATTTTGAAACTGTGAATGTTTGTACCAATTAATCTGGTAGATGTTGAAATATTTCACAGGATTAGTAAAAACATTTACCCTCTGGCGGCACCCTAATCAGGGGCTCACCAAAGTCATTAGGATACATCCTCTGGGAACCATGAATGTCTAGAAAATTCTATCTATCTATCATTCTTTTTCATTTTTGAGGGAAAACAAACCTGCAGATTTGAAAAAGCCACTATGGGGCGATGGGTTCACATCCCCCTCCACCTTCACCTCAGACACACATACACACACACACACGCATGCACACAGCCCCCTCTCATAAGCTGCGACGAACACTGAGCCACTCTTCTGAGCATGTTTGTTTTAAAAAGAGCCAATAACCCCAGAAACTTGCTCCTTCTCCCTCTCCCTTCATCTCACTTACTCTCTCTCCTCCTTTCTGTCTAGGGTGACATGGGAGCCCCTGGTCCAAACGGAGTTCCTGGACTTATTGTGAGTACAATTTTGTTTGTTTCAGTGCGTAGTCTGTGTGCTCTCCTCTCTTTAAACATTGTGTTTTCCCAGACACTTACTCCATAAATACATAGCCATAAAGAGTATGTTTAAATGAAACAGAATATGCCTGCTTAATTGAGAAAAGACTCTCAATTAGCTCTCATCATCATTTACACTGCCAGCCACTTAAGTGGGAAACTAACCACTCTCTATAAATAGTGAAAGTGGATGACTTTTGGAATCCAAGATGGATGAGATTATTTTTTTACCATTATTGTGAAGCCTGAATTATGCAGTTTGTCCCTCTCATTTCCTTTTCTGACAGCATGACAGCAGTTTACTGTTTGATCAATCACACAAAACCTTAACAAGACATCCTGTTTTCCTCCTAAATCTCTCTGTTATTAACTATTTTTGAGCAGGAACTACCCCCCTTACCACCCACCTATCACCTTGCCCTCCATGCCTGCCCAGTCCGACAGCCACATAATTGTGTCTGATTATAACATGTCCCTGGTTTCTCTTGTCGTGTCCTGTTTTCACCCATCGCTGCCACTCCTCCTGGTCTATTCTAGGCCACCAGTGGTGGTGGTAGGCCTGTAATTGGAGGATTCTCTGATTACAGCTCTGCTCTGAGCTCCGTGTCCTCTGCATCCATCTGACCCGACAGTATAATGTACAGTACACACCAGCAGCACTGAGCTGCACTTCAAAGATATAAATATACAAGCACCCTTGTCTGAGGGCTGCAGGCCTCAACTTTGAGTGAAGGCAGGCCACTGTTGAAGAAGGCAAAGTGTTAAGAGACCACTAGTCTGGCTCAGAAAATCAGAGGATAAAGGAAATTTTGCATTTTTCTGAAGGAGAGATACCACTTTTTTTATTTAATTGTTTCTCTCTGCCTTTCTTAATTTCCTCCCCCTCTTGCTCAGTGTAAAAATATGTATCCTGGGCCATACACACATACTATCTTGATGGAGGATGATGGAGGTTGGAAAGGTTGCTATACTGGTCAGGAACTGACCCTGGGTGCCCCCTTTGGCAGGCACAGGATGACAAATCCAGAAATCTGAATTAAATTAATGACATTATACACTATGATATATTGTGTTTCTTCATGCATTTCTGAAATTTGGACAAGCAAGACTGAAACAGTTAAGTATCACTGGGCCCTCTAGAGGTCTGCAGAGGTCTTAGAGGCAAATGACTCTGATAGGATTCTGAGAAAGATTTTATTCCCAGGCATAAGATTTTCCCAGCTGAAGAAGACATTTTTCAACCTCTCAACTCTCAGTGCCAAATTAGGTGACTTATTGGGATATTTTTTGCCATATATACTATAATAACATCTCCTGTCACACATGCAGATACTACAGTATTCACAGAGAGACAATTATTTAATGCGCTGAGCCAAGGCCACCCTGTAGGCCTTTGCAAGCAGAAAATGCCGAGCTGCAGAGAGTGAAAATAAGATAACTACTGGCAGCCCATGATGCTTTTCTGTGGAGAGGATGCGTTTCTCGAGCAATTTTGTAAACATGGCCACAATACAGTCTCTCTTTCTTTCGCGCAATGAAAAGAAAGCAGTTAATCCAATCAAGTCTTTAATTGGCCGGCATAACTTAATAAAATACAGTTATCTCTTGCCATTATGACTATAATCTTGTTCTGTCTTTCTTCTGCTCTGAGCAATGAAGACCAGTGCTGGTTCCTTTTCCAGTGATGGGACAGATCTTGCTTCAAGCATTTATTCGTTGCAGCACAATCTTGGCTTCAAACTGCAAGATCTATTCCTTATCGACCAAATTTGGCCAGACATTATCTCTCATTGTTTTGTGTTATGTGCAGTGTGACAGCCGTATGGATACTCTGGAAGCAAGACAATGAAGCTTATTCTTGCATTTACAGTAACAAATGCCGATGTGAACTGAAGTGTACTCAGTGTGTGTGTTTCTAAATTAGCCTTGTGTTTACCTGTACTCTGTGTATATGATACCACTGAATATGGTCATTTTTCTTATTTGTCCCCTCTTCTGGCTTCAGGGTGATATGGGACCTGTGGGAGAGATGGGCCTTCCAGGACCTAATGGACTGAAGGTAATCTCACACAGACACAGATGGAAACTGTTACCTTCCCCCACTTATCTTGCATTGTCTTGTTTGGACTGACTTTTTGTTATTTTATGTGTGATATAAAAAAAGACTTTGGATGAGTTGCTGGTTAATAATACTCACAAACAGCTGTTCTGGTGAATTAATCCATCTCTTGGTGCTTGTTCCAGGGGGTGCCCGGAAATCCAGGAGAACCAGGACTGAAAGGTGATAAGGTGATCTGAATATTCCTGTTATTGGACTGTGTTTGAGCAGCATGTGATGGCTATGTACTCCTTTGCACTGTACTTTAGCAATCTCTGTCCTACCTGTAGACATAGAGCATGTTTTCATTAGGTCCTTCAGTCAACCACTGTAATACAAACTGCTGATGATTGTCGCTATTTTTGTGATATACACCAATATGAGTCTTGTCTGTGCTGTTTTCATGAAATCATTTGTATAATGTGTTGAAGGAATCTACTCAACCTTTCATTTTTAGGCAGTTATAGGGAGGCTGTCTTTGAATAAACTTAAACTGATTTTGTGGAATGTGCTTGTGCTGAGCTAAGTTAGTCATATAGCTAACTTAGCTCAGCATCTTCCTGGCTAGCCTAGCTGTTTCCGGTCTTAAACTAAGCTGCTGCCTCCAGCTACATATTTACTGTATAGACATGACAGTGCTATATATCTTCTCATCTAACTCTTGGCTAGAGGGTCAGTAAGAATATTTCCCCAGTGTAAAACAATGCAAACAATAAACTTTAAATATGAAACACAAGAAGTTAGATGACCCAGCAGAATGATAAAGAAAACCAAAATAAACAGAATTGTACAATTTTTAAATGATGAATGGGAAAAGAAGTAGAAGAATGTCAGAAGATTCAAATGAGTTTTACAAAAGATCTAAAATAGGACTGCTGTTTTTACATGTCTTAGATCCTCAGGCATGGAGAGCCCCAATATAGGTCCTTTCAGTGTTAACAAAGTGAGTTTTGGGGACTGCTTGAAGGGCACTGCAACAGTATAATGTCAAGTATGAATAAAAGACCACAGTAATATTAGCACTTCTTGCTTAACATTTGTATAGAAGCTAATCAGACCAAGGCTGAAACAGTCTGTCATAATTAATCTATTGAACATTCGGCTTGTTAAGACAGACTGACACTACATGAAGAAGCTGGTAATGAACTAGAGTCATTGTGTGTGAATGTTCATAATGTACAGATATATATCTATATGTCTGTTGAAAATGTTGAATGTGATTAACCAAGTAGAAAGTTACCGTTCCCCCTAATGTTCTTCATTTCTCTTTCTTTCTATCCATACCTCATCCATCTTCCTGCGCACATTCGTCTTGTCCTCTCTCCGTCAGGGTGAAATTGGGGTTCCTGGAGAGCAGGGGGAGATCGGGTACAAAGGAGACAAGGTAAATCACCACTGCAGCACATTTGTACACATTATAAAAGCTTACACATCCTCTCACCTCATCAGCCCCTGCCCTGCATGTTGCCTCCAATACACACACTTGCAGAGACACACAGCCTTTGTTGCAAAACTGTGTCTTTGCAAAATGACTTTGCCAGATGTGTGCTGTCCGGCTTATGGAAATTCTTATGTAAACCCTCCTCATTTGCCTGTGTGTGTAAGCAAAATCTAACCCTTTTAGCATCACAGAACAGAGTGGTCCCCAGAGATAACAGAAATACTGAGCAGAGTCATGCATGTCTAATGTCTGTTGCTCTAGAAAAGAAATCAGAGTTCTGTTTTTTGCTTCTAAATACTGTCTGACTGTCTATCTTAGCTTTTATGTGTTGTGTTTGTATTGGACAGGGCATCCAGGGGGCTCCAGGGTTACCAGGCATTCGTGGGAAACCAGGTCCACAGGTTAGCTCTGGCTTTAATGACCAGAAATACATAGTATGCAACATACACAAGTAAAGGAATACATTGACATGGCAATGTGTTTATTTGCATGTCCTAGAGCTTCTCACACTGTCTGTTTAATATAAGGCTACAGCCAGCAGCCATTAAGCTTAGCTTAGCATAAAGACTGGAAACAAAAGAAACAGCTAGCGTGGCTCTGTCTGATGTTAACAAAGTCCGTCTACTAGAATGTTACATCTAATGTGTTTAATCTGAACTCTAATCGGAACTGTTCTAAGTAAAAAAAAAAAATTAAAATAACAATTTGTGTTTTTTGGGGGTATTATATACAGGACTATTTCTTTGGCAGTCACAGTGCTTTCCTAGGTGTTGTCACTGTGAGGTTACAAGGCAACCATTAGAGACTCCAGGAAATCACTCCTCCTAGCCAAGAAATAGTGACAGACAAAACCACCAAACCACTAACCTTTAACCCTTTTGTACTGATTAAACAAATACGATAGCCTGTGCTAATTAGTGAACTTTAGAGGTACATGTAGGTGGGTTTTGTTACTTTTGAACAGAGCCAGGTTTGCTGTCTCTCTCTGTCTCCAGTCTTTATCCAAAGATAAGCTAGCCAACTGTAGCCTTACATAGAATAGGCAGTTTTAGGGATTGTACCCATCTTCTTATCTAACTCTTAACATGAAAACAAACCAAAATACAGGAAGAAAAGGTAAAGTATTTTTCTTTGTTATAGGGCAAGACAGGAGAGAGAGGCCCTGACGGTGCACCTGGACCTCCAGGCCCTGAGGTTTGTATTTAGAAATACATTGAATGTCCTTATCTGTATTTCAGAGAGACAATAGAAATACTTTTTTTTTTTTTTTAATTCATCATAACAGGGTTTCCCTGGTGACATGGGACCACCAGGAGAGAACGGCCTTGAAGGACCAAAGGTGAGTAAAACTATCATCTTGGGAGAGTAGTCTATCTCCTGGTGTATGTTCCAAAACATAAACCAGAACAAAAGTCTACAGCCACACTAGCATCTCTGTGTACTTGGGCTCAGCCGCACATTGAGACAAATACAAATATCAGTATGCTAATGGGTTCACAGTGATGCTGCAATAGGTGTTTGGTCAAAAACAAAAGTATTGGACAAAATAAAATTCTGACTTGATGATAGCGTTAGATGAAATGTCAGAAAATCACCAACATTATTAGGACTCATCCTCTGAGAACCATGAATGTCTGTACAAATTTTCAAGGAAATCCTTCTAAAAGTGGTGAACCAAGTCACCAACAGACCTAGCTTTCCCTAGAGCCATTGCTCTACCCTGGTTAAAAACACGTGTGTAAATACTGCAGTTACCTTTACACATTAGCATTCGTTTGACTGCTTTTTTCCCATCCAGGGAAAGCAAGGGGCCAGAGGTTTACCGGGGCCTCGAGGGCTGCCTGGCTTGGAGGTAAGACTGTCAGACACCGCCCACATCAGAACAACCCTAAAGCGCCAAAAGGCATTAAAAGTTTTATGGCACAAGGTTTCTCCTTGCTGAGGGCTGCTTTATGTCCCCAAACATAATTCATGCTAAGATCAATATCATCTGTTTCCAGGGAGATGAGGGCCCAATCGGACCACCAGGCCCTACAGGACTCGAGGTGAGTTATTGCACAAACACCTGGCGTTGCCTGGCTGGTGGAAGACATCGGGGATCACTGTTGATTTTAATTTAGACAGCCCAGTCCTGAGGGCCCTCTTAACTCCTGCTTCTTCACCTCACAACAGTATAACATATGAAAGAATATCATGCATGGGTGTGTAGTCCTAGAGAAACATTGAGTCTGTGTGTGTCTGTGTGTCCACTTATGTAAGTTTGGAGTTTTGTTTAAACTGTATCCCAAAACATCTATCATGAGCATCGTTGTGGTTTCATTCATTCTTTTAATATCTGTGGTAAACTCATCTTCAAAGAGAGAGAGGGGAAGGAATAGAAATGTCATGGAAACACAACTGCAGTGTGAGGCTAAATCCATATGCATGCCTAATTCACAGCCTTTTAGGTGTGAATGAATGTAAGTCATAAACAAGAGGGCATTGGATGGCATTGGAGGGCATCAGCCTGATGTGATTGATATATGGCTGGAGTCTAAATCATGTGTAACTTGCTTTAAGTCGCAGCCACTTGCACACTATGTAGTATAATTTAACTGCTTAGCTTTAATTGTGCATCCCAAAGTTTTCCGTACCACAGTGAGAGTTAATCTGAAATTTATTTTAAGTAATAAAGTAGGTCATCATTATGGATTCTTCTTGGTTTGCATTGGAGAGAAGCTAGAAATGTGTATGGTTGGAGTTTTATGGAGGCTGTTATAGATGTCTCTAGATGATTGTCCTCTCACAACAAAGGACTGCATGCAATCCCTACTCTTGGCCACCAGGGGGTGTTAACTGCCATCACCGTGTTTCTAGGTGGTAAGATTTGTAGCTGCAGTAAAGTGCTAGAGGATGTTAATGGGCAACTGCAGAAATAAAAGATTTGTTGACTTAAGTTGTCATATGCTTTATTGATTTTTTTCCTCCCCCCCCCCTATTTTTCTTCATCATTAGTTTATCTCTCAGTTCTTCCAACTCCCAAGCTTTCTTTCACTCTGACCTCCTCCACACACTCCCCCTCCCCACCTCCCACCCACTCACCTTTCTCATTCTCTGACCCCTCTCTCCTCCATCTGCGAGGAAGTGGTGTATCCGGAGTCCTTCAGGAACAGTGACTGATCTCTGGCCAGGTGCCACAGGTCCATCTGCTCCTCTACCTCTTGTCCACCTACTCAGCCAGCTGTCTTTTAGCTTTTTCGCCACTCTGCTCGGAATGACACCCCCACTTTACTTCAGTCTTCACTTTTTACCATCTCCCTCACCTTCTCAGTTGCTCCTCATCCCTCCCTCTTGATACAGTTTCTGTTCTTTCTTTTAGTGTGTCTGTCTTGCTGTGGTTAATGTGATCAGTCACTGACATAAATCAAAATCAGGTGATAAGAAGTCACAAATCCTGGACAGCTCATATTAATTCTCATGTTACTACAAAAATCTGCTTTTACTGTGTGCCTCTGAGCGAAATACAGTGTTAGCCTGTAATGTCTTATGAAAGCTGCCAACCTTTCTAGGGTAAATCTTTGGAACTGTTGAGTCACTCAGTCTTTAGGAGTTTGGCTTAGACATTTCTGACCTGGAGTTATTGCTGTTAAAAAAGCTCTTAGCCCCCCTCTTAACCCCGGGAATTACTGTCTGTGCAAGAGGAACATTACAGTCGAACACTTTCACAGCCTGCCAAAATGTACTGTCAGCATTACCTGTGCTCGCCATTACATATCTCAGCGGCATGCAGAGTGAACTGCAACAGCTGCAGGCTGCTTCCCCGCGCTCTCTTCAAACTGTCATTTCATGGGAAACAGATCCTTTATATTCATTGAGAATTTGTGATGAATGTTAATGATGCATTAACTGGCAAGTGAATGTCTGTTATTCACTATTCATCATCATTCTATTATATGTCCTGTTTCAGGGTAGAATGGGCAGAAAAGGATTTCCCGGGAAGGTTGGGCCAGAGGGAGTTAAGGTGAATAAAGACAATACCCATAAGATTTTTTTTTTTGGACTTTTTCTAAAAATATAACAAATGCTGAATTCATTTTTGTAATCGAATGACTAGTAATATATTTTTCTCTGTAGGGGGAGCCTGGTGTCACAGGAAAAGTTGGACCTGTGGGAGAAAGAGTAAGAAACCCTGACATTGCCTCTTCCTGTATGGAATAATTGCACTTCCTCCAAACCATGTATCCAAATGTATATCTATTCGTCCATCCTACACTGAGTCTCTGTATTTCAGGGCTTGGTGGGTTTCATCGGGCCTGTGGGAGAGGCAGGACTGGCAGGAGAGAAGGTATAAAACCATGTCCCATTCTTGTAAATTAATTTTGAGACGTTCCAAATCCTCACAAGATGACCTTGACGACTGAATGTTGTTTATGTATTGTAGGGGGATCGAGGGGAGATGGGCCTTCCAGGACCACCTGGAGAAAAGGGATCAACGGTAAGATATAATGAGGAAGACAGCACTGAGTGATATCAGTTTTAGAATGAAAAAAATATGAGCTTACACATGATTTTCTGGGTAGGGTGTCAGTAAGAAAATCTTCTAAAATGACCATCTTAAACTAAACTGTGTGAGTTATTCCCATGGGAATATGATGATGCGTAGCATTATGCCAGTGCCACAAGAATATGCCAAAGGGTAAAAGAGGCACATCAGAGGAGAGGATAACTTAGGAGCATGTTTTCTAAGCAGTGGTTTGGCACTTGGCAGGAGGCCTGTAGCTGGAAAAAGTGATAAACATTGGTTTAAAGAAAGGATGAAATAGTTTAAATGGATCACTTAGAGTGATTTACCTTCTGGACATATTTAATGGCCACAGGAAGTGTTGACCTCTTATGCTTAAACACCTTTGTTACTAGGATTTGTTCAAAGGTATAAGGAAAGGAAAGGAAGAGGATATTCCATTTTCAGACATCCATCTATATGGTTTCTGAGTTTCATAAGGCACCACTGTCACACACTCACCCTGCTCTTTCAAACAAAACAAGTGGCCTCTCTGCCACATAGTCTTTATCTGATATGGACTGTCTAAAGCATATGATTGGCTGGAGTGGATAAGAATTTAGTCATCATTCTTGCTGAAACAGAGAGAAGTTTCCTGCTGGCTGACAGCCAGCTGGATTTCTCTGAGGACTTAATCACACACACACACTCACACACACTTATAAGGAAGGTCTCTGTTGGCCCATTCTCTCAGCTGTAAAACAGAAACAGACCCTCTGGAAAAGACTGCATCATGCAAACTGAAGGGAGCTGATCGGCAGACATCTATAGCTACTAACAGAAAGTTCATACTGCAGACATTATTTGTTCCTGTGGCCGCATGAGATCAGAGCTACCTGCTGTGCTATAGGTTAGCATGTTGGTTAGAATTTATTGCACTCAGCTGATCCGTGTAGTCTGACTGAAAATAGTCCCCATTATATAGTTAGGCTTTTACAAATGGCCTGGCCAAAAAAAAAAGATGTCCAATAAAGGAGAAGAAAGCAGCCAAAAGCAGTATGTTTTCAGATATAAAATCATCTCCTCAGGTTGTCTGTTTTTCTCTTTTCCCCATTGTCTCTTATTGCAACATTGGATGTGCCTCCCAGTGAACAGAGCATTTCTGCAGATGTATGTTTGTGCTTTTGCTAGTGTGTTAGCATGTGTGTGTGAGTGACATCCAATTTATTACATCAAACAAACTCAAACTTCAATGTATGTAGAATTCTGAATTAAATTTTCTTTCTACAGTAAAGTCACATTTGTAAAACTTTATAAATACTTGACACCACTGATCACACATTAATGTAAGATTTTTGTTGTGTCACAACATATTTATATTGGAGCATATTGGAGCTATCATTATGTTGTAATTGTAGCAACATCATCTCCAAGAACAACCCCACTCAAGTCAGTTGTGGTGCAGAAATGTCAAGGATTGTAGCACCCAGTCCTACTAATGAATCTGTATAATACCCTGTTTTGTGTCAGTTGTAATCTATGTCCTGTGTGTGTGTTTGTGTCTGTGTTCATATAATAGGGTCACCCAGGGACACCAGGGGAGACTGGGCCTACAGGACCACCAGGAAGACCAGTAAGTCACCATTCTTTCTTCTTTTCACTTAATCATAGTTGTGAGTGATGCTGTATAATCGATGAGCTGTCTGGTCTTGGACCACAGACACTCTGTCTAGGTTTTGTCCAAGGTTTAGAGTAGCAAGTTTGGCTATGTGAGAGGAAACCGATAGGTCATAAAAAAAAATTAACTTTCCCAGCTGTGATCAGCAACTTTGAGTAACTGTCTGTTTACAAAAGGTTTATTATGGTGGTGGGAGTCAGTGTCCTCTTTGAGCACATGATAGTAGTATGCACCGTCTGCAGCAAAGCTTTCTCTGAGCGTTATGAGAGCTGGCAGCCTCCTGCTGAACCTGCATTACCCTCCTGTCAGTCAAAAGCCCAACACCTATAACCAATTAGAAACTGCCCCTGTCACCCCCTTCCATTTCCCCTTGCTGTGTCCTTGCCATTGGTTGAAGGTGGGGGCCACTGAGCCACTAAAACAAACATAAATACAGGGCTCTGGGGTGCAGCAGGACAGGATTCCAGAGCAGGCCCTTTAATTGGTGTGAGTGACAGATCTAACAACAAACCCCATAGTGTGTTCCTGAGGTCAGGCTGCCCCCTCAGGGTCAACAACCAGGGGGCTCTGTGCTCTGTCAGTGTAAACCTTTGTTTTATCTCTCCTCTTCTCCCCCCCCGCCCTCCTCACTTTTCATCCCCTCACCCTTTATCCCCTTTTTTCTTTTGTTCGTCAGGGCCCTCCTGGAGCGACCGGGCCAGCCGGTACTAGAGGACCCAAAGGCTTGCGGGTAAGTTTGAAGTTTCACACCTGTTGTTTTTGCAGTTTAGGTGTTGAGTGGTGCTCTGCAGCCAGTGTTCGAGTTCTCAGCCGTAAGAACAGATCATAAACTTGGCAAAACAGTGTACACATCACTTTTCTGTTTTTGTGTATGCTCTGATGTGTGTTTATAGGAGCTATGTGCTACTGCTGTTGTTGAGCACGTTGGAAAAACTTGTGGGTGAACATAATGAAGTGATATATGGAACTGCCTTTGAACTGATGTCATGGGTGTTTAACTGACACAGGGACTTGCATATGAACGTACTTGGGTTCAGAGTCAAAGAATGAGTCTGTTTCATCCTTTTCAATAGTCAGTGCTCATTATAATGGCTGGAAGAGCTCCAGTGAAGTCAACCAAACAGCTCATTTTTTAACATTTCTATAAATGCAACAATAACTGCTACTTATAGGAAAGACCCATCGTCAATCCAGCTACATGACAATTGTCGTGGAAAATGTGACCTGACTTTTGTGGCTATTCTGGAAGCTGCTTTGGAGATAAAAACAGGATTTGTGGGAGGATTAACAAAGGCTTGTATAAAATTTTTCAATAATTCTGGGTTTGTGGAAAAGGCTCCAAACTCATAAAACATCATTCACAAAAAGCACAGTAGCAGGTTTTAGACCTGTAACCTGGATAGAGCTATGGAAATACAGCTTTTCCCCCCTATTTTTCCTAAATGTGAATTTTCCTTTGAAAGGACTATTATAAACTGGGGGAATTTTACATTTTTCTTCACATCACAGTAGTTAATACCTGATTCGCACATTTAATTTCCAAATTTCTCCAGTGGAAAGGTGTTTCAAATCAAAAGAGATTGCACCTGTACTGTGCATCACTGTATGTTGCAGTCTCATAAGAGAGATGACATTCTTATTAATATAACTTATTGTAGAAACTCTGAGTCGTCAATCACAATAACTGTAATATTACTGCAATGAAAATGCTGTAGATACTGATGCCAATAATCACATAAGATTTGTCAAAATGACAGACTTACACTCTCAGTCAAAGTGAAATTGTATATAACTCAGCGTATCTTGTGAGAGATGAAAACAAAGGGATCACAGCTGGAATTTCAGCTGGCTGAATACCAGCAACAGAAATTTTAGACTAGATAAGTCTGTTCGGATAATCTGTTCATAAAATCTGGCCTCTGGAACAACACACAGCAAATAAATTCTTGAATTCGCAGTTCAGAGAGGGAATTAAATTGGATTCAAAGAGAATTTAGTGGTTATAACTAATGATAATGATAAATGATGACATTGATGATGATGATGGTTGTAACTATGGCAATGATGCATGACACAGTAAACCGATGCTGCTGGCGGTGTAATTCCCTCTGTCCTTGATTTGCTTTCTTGTGGAGTGCAGACCACATTTCCAACCTTTTTCAAAGGATTTTAAAAGATGTTATCGCTACGGTCCGATGAGCCAGCTGGAGAGCGGGATGAAATAGCACGGAGCTTCCTTATCTGAGGTGTCCACGGGAGATGGGCCTCGCTGTGGCTGGCCTGCACACACTGTCATGTCTCAAGCTGTGTTTTCAATTAATACTAATGTCAGCAGCTTCCACTGCCAGTAAATCTGTCTGAAGCATCATGACTTTTCTTTGGGTAGTCCAAGCTTGGAAACCTGAATGTAGCAAGCCAGAAGGTGCAGAGGTGGTTCTCTCATAGACATAAATACGTGCAACCACAGACACAAACTCACCCGACTCCGTAAACACACACAATTTGTCATTGTTTAATGTAGTAAATAAAGACAAAACAAAACAGATTTTATTCAAGATGTACTGAATCATCTGTCAGCACCAAAACAACACAAGGTCTAAGTTAAGACTGGCAATTTAACATCCCTATTGATAAAAGAAAATGAAGGAAGCAACTCTATATGCCCTTGGCTTGTCTGAAATAACACATCTTAGAGTGAAATGAGACTGTATACAGCTTTTTACACAGACTTTAGCACCACATGTCTTTTAGATGTTAGCTGCTTGGCTTGAAGCGCAGGGCACAGAAATGTAACAACTGGCTTCACTCTCGGAAACATGGCACCAGACTGTTTTCTAACATGGAAATGTTGTGGAAGAAGAGATAAAACCGCATGTTGGCATCAGACTAGCTAGAAAGCTAGTACTACTATTGTCTCTGTTTGTATGCATCTGTGTTTTATTTGCATGTATAAAGAATATTTTAACTCGTGGACTCTTGTGGATGTCAGCCAGGAGGAATCACCAGTCTGACTAATGCTTTGTAACAAATAACTCCTCATGACGTCTGAACTGCAAACCCTCAGCTAATGTTTTCCATCTTGAAAAACATATTAATCTCATCATTCCTCTCTCTCTCTGCAGTTAGTGGCTATTATTGAGCTGGTTTAAATAGATGTTTTTAATTGTTTTTAATTCATGCTCCTGTTTTTCCTTTTCTGAAAAGGCTCCGTCTCTTATGTTACAAATGAATCTAACTCAGTGTAATTAATTAACTTCAAAGAATGATATTTCAGTGTTTTTCTATAGCCTGATAGGGCGAACTATTTTCCCTACACATTGGCTAATCAGGCTATGTAAACGTAACCAGTGGGTAGCAGGTACCCCAGACAGGAATGTTAATGAGCGCTGCTCATCCAGCTCTATGTATAATAGGCTTATAGCACCTCAGCTAGCGGCGTTCTCCACGGGCCAAACTCCTACTGTGCCCAGTCATCAACCGCTCTCACAACAAGGCTGCCTGTGTGGCTGTGTCATGTTATATTTGCTTTGTCTTTTGAAATAATTAATGAGAGAAATCACTGCTTTTTATGACCTGTTATTTATAATCACTGGCCATCACCCATAGAGTGTCATAAATTATCAGCTATTGAGGATCTTCTCTGTGTCAGTGGGCTAGCATCTTCCACAGTAACTTTTCTGGGTGCAGGTGCAGAGCAGATGGACTGCATTGGTCCACTGCCTGGCTCCCATTTATTATCACTGTTCACTGGACTAGCAGACCTTTAAGCACTTTAGATTGATTATGTTTGACAGTTGCACCCATGTAATCTAAACATTCAGACTGTTCTGACAGTGTGTGTGTTTAAGTGTGAACAGTATGTATCTGTATGCACTGAGACTTTGTGCCCTGATTCTAGTATTAAGATAATGCAAGTCATAGACCAGTAGTCACAGTAACCCTCACACTGCCTCTGACATGTGGGTGCCGTTGGTGTCATACTATACAGAGATTTATTTACAGTATGTTGTGGATGTCTGGCTGTGTTACAGTGACCTCTGTTGGTGAAGTGACAACTGTCTTGTGTTTCAGGGAGCGAGAGGGCCTGACGGTCCAACAGGAGAGATGGGGTTAGAGGGCAAGGCGGTAAGAAATCTGACTTGATTGTGCGCATTCATTGGTATTTCCTTGTTGATACATAAAACTAGAAGCATTCATAAGGCCAAACTGTGCAGATGCAAGAGTAATGACCATAAAATAGCATAAAATAGCCTGAAAATATTTCCACCTGCAGACATAATAGATTCTTAAGAGGGAAATTTGATCTTGCGTACCAAAAACAGCAAGCAGCACATGTTGTCCATCCACTCAAGAGGCAAGAAATATACAGTAAACTGCCATGCCTCAACACAGGACTATCTCTCATCCTTCCTTCTCTCCACAGGGTCTTGAGGGACCTCCAGGAAAAATAGGTTTCCCTGGACCACAGGTAAAGCATTGGGGTACTTTTCTACTTTTCCACTCAGCCCTCTCATATATTTTTGGTGCTTATGTTCCTCTGGAGAGCCAAGGCATCAGCATGATTTAGAAGGCCTGCATGATACCAGCAGAGTGGAGGCCCAGCAGTCAGAAACAACATATTACTTTGGGGGAGAGTGCTGTCCTTGGGAGGTTTCTGCCAGACTTACATACATGAAAGTGGAGAGCACGCTGTTGTTTTCACAGCTCACTAGTGAGATTGGAGAATATTTACTCAGCCTGCAATTAAACTCCGCTTCAATTTCAGAAGTGGAGTGGAGTGGCCATTTTGAATGGTTTTATTTTGAATGGAATAAAACAAGAGAAAGCTTTTACAGTGTTTTATCAGACAAGTGCACGCACCATTGCTCAGTGAAACTCAAGGTCAAGTTAAAGTTTACTGTCCACACAGCTTCAGCTTTTTGCCCCCTCTTTGTTTTGTGTTGTACAATGATGAGATTGTTACACAATAACATGTCTTTAGATGCAGAATGTGTCTAAAACCAGACAGGAAAACCGAAGAAGTTACTTTCTTTGTCAAGTACATTTTCTGATTTTCTAATTTTGTGAGCACAGATGCTCTGCTGATGAATCCTGATCCTGTCTTACATACTCTGCTTTTTCTCGTGTCCTTACAGGGGAAGATTGGAGAGGATGGGGAAACTGGGCCAAAAGGTTTTCCTGTGAGTTCACAGATACATTAAAAAAATGATATATATATATATATACTACTGAAGAGATTTTGATGCACTTATGGACCCAGAAACAACACACATTATATTCTTTATATTTATATTATACGTACATAGAGTATGTAAGTGTGTGTGTTATATTGTTTGATATTCATACATATTGGCATCTACTAAGGCCTCATGTGAAGTGCTTTTTGTAAACAATCCGTACTGTTACACATGCTCTGCTGCCCATGGTATCACAGAGAAATATGTAAAAAAATTAATAAAAACCACACATGTATGCAGTGTTTTGTGAACGTGAGATGATGTGAGCATGTACATGTATTCTGAACTCACTGACCCTTCTGTCTCCAGGGTATCCAAGGGCCCTCAGGACCTCCAGGGGACAAGGGAATACCGGGCGAGCCGGTATGATCCTCCTTCCATCTCCTAATTTCATATCTTTCTCTCCTGTGTGCTCATCTTTTGAGCATCTTTACACCTCCCCTTACCTTAACATCCTTAGCTGTTCTCTCTCATTCTGTTCTCACTTAAATCTTTTGCAGTATTCAAACCTCTCCTTTTCTTCATTCATAGCCATACTTACTAGTTTTTTATGATTCTCTTTGGCAACAAACAGCAGCCTGGTTCTCTCTGCCCAGCCCTTTTAGTTCCAAAATATCATAGTCAGGAAGTAGTTTATGAGACATATTTTAGTGCTTATTAAAAATATATTTGTCTGTATTAAATGTTTCCTCCGGAGCAGCCAGAGAATTGTCTCATCCTTCACACATCTGTTCTGAAATGGCAGGGGAGCGAAGGGCAAGCATGCAGGGAGATTTTTGAAAAAGAAGCACCTTATTTATAGAGGCGCTAAACTGCTGAACTTGCAGGGAAAATAAATGTGATTATTGCCATAATGAGTAAAAGCTTTACTGTAAAAGATTTGCCGTCCTTCTTGTGGCTTTATTTTACGAGCAGTGAGAGAGGCAGGGCAGAAATAGAGGGATAGAAGAGTTTTTTCAGTTTGCATGCATGGAGAATTTAACTCACAAATATTAGAACAGGCACCCATTCCCTTTTTGTTTTCATTGGTTTGAATGAATCATTAGCTAATATTCTCCTGTTTCCTATTAAATAACATGTGGATCTCTGGCCTTATGCCTAATGTAGTGTATTTAAGACAGCAGACTGTTTATACCTACAATAGTAAAGACAAATTTTATGTGAAGGACTGAATTTCAAATGTATTGTGGTTTACAGTCTTGTTATTAACATTTTAATTGGCAGTATACAATTATGTACAATAATGTTCACTACAAGCTATAAAATATGTGCTTTCATTTACACAGTTTTGTGCTTTGTTAACAGTTGGTTGACTACTTAGTTTGCAATTAAAGAGGCCACATTGTGGTTAGCAGTAAACAAAGATTCAACAAATGAATGTATGAATCCCGTTATATGTATTGTTAAAATCATTGTTTTCCCTCCCAATCATTCTCCATTGTCTCATCTCTTGTGCTGCACAGCTGCTTTCACCAATATACAATTCAGTTCTAAGTCCTGTTGTTAACTTTCTTTGGGCTTATAACCAGCAACATGAATGAAAGACCACACAGGGGACTTTTGTTAGATTATTACTATTGTTTGGACTGGATGCAAGTCAACCACGGAGCAACCATTATTCACATGTGCTGAGATTGAGAAGTATTCATGGCAATGCATCAATGTTTTTGAAGCATAATTAGTGACAGATTACTTTCAAAGTTGAGCTGTGTACAGATGGTTTACTGATTTATCTGCCATTGGCTCATCCATCATCAACATTAGCCAGAGATTTCCCCATTTTTTTGTACTTATTAAATGATATCAGAATGAAACATCCATAGTTGGTTTTTAGCCCCCATAATCATTCAGGTTATTTGTGTTGTCGTCTATAGGGACCACCTGGGCCACCGGGGACTGTGGGACTGTTAGGAGAAATAGGTCAAAAGGTGAGAGACTTTGCAAACACACGACAACATACACACACAGTCACACACATGCTCAGGCATATGCACTGCATGCACACATACTCCACATGCGTAAAGTCATTGGTGTTCATCCATGCACACACACACAAAGCGTATTGTGAAGACTAAATGATTAAATATGTGACATCTGTTGATCACCCTGCCCCAGTGCTGTAATAAAGCTCCCTGATTGAAGTAATCTGTCCAATTAAACTAATTAACCCACATTACAAAGGTGTCCTCTTTCGTTCTCTGTCTCTCTCTCCCCTCTCAGGACAGTATGTAATGGAACTCTGACATATTGTTCATATCTAATGCCAAAGAGTCATTAGCCCTTAATTTTGTCCAAAATCATTCAACATTTTCCTCTCTCCAATTTCTGCTTATTAATAAGGGTCCTCCAGGCAAGGTGGGGGAGCCAGGACTACCAGGCGAGCCAGGGGAGAAGGTGAGATTGCTGCAGTTTTTATCTGGATATATGTTTTTTTTGTTTTGTTTGCAAGATGTGATTGTACAGCAAGGTTTAATATCTGTCTGTGTCTGTCAGGGAGCCATTGGACCTGCTGGGAACATCGGAGAGCAGGGACTAATTGGACAGCGGGTACGTTTATCAGCATTAAACTAGTGAATATGATGCATTCTTAGGAGGTGGAGCTGTTAATTTCGTTAACTTGCGTATATATGTATGTGTGTATGTGTACAGGGAGAGCCAGGCCTAGAGGGAGAGGCTGGTCCAGCCGGTCCTGATGGAGCTAAGGTAAGATGTTGTCCCAAAATAATGTCTTTAATGTCATATCATTAGGATATAGACACAACTTTGACCTGATTTTTTCGACTTTTAGGTCTAGATTATTATTAGTCATGTTTTACGTGTGTATTCTCAGGGTGAAAAGGGTGACATGGGTCAGGAGGGCGACAAAGGAGAAAAAGGTGAAATTGGGCTAAAGGGAAAGGAAGGCCCACCTGGAAGTCCTGGACTCACTGGCGTCAGAGTAAGTCACCTGTCTGCTAAAATTCACACACACTCAGTTTTTGCAAAATGACTTTCAGAGATTCTAAAATCTCACTTTGTTTGCTCTGTAGGGTCCAGAAGGGAAACCTGGCAAAATTGGGGAAAGAGGCAAACCAGGGCCAAAGGTATTTTCAAATCATGTCTAATGACAATTTATTCCCTTCTCAACCACAAATAGTCACACACAGTGCAGACATGCAGCTATTCTGTAATTTATTCGTTGCGTATGTTTAGGGTGCCAAAGGTCACATAGGTCACCTTGGGGAGACTGGGCCAATGGGGAAGACAGGACCACCAGGTTTTGTCGGGCCAAAGGGGTCCAGAGGAACTATTGGACACGTGGTAAAGTGGAACAGTAATGATATAGATATTTATCAATCACTTTTGAAATCACAAGCACTTCACATGATAAGTTAAAACACCACCTAATGTTTAAAAATTACACATAGTGTGACTGAAGACACGTTATTTGCTCTCCTTAGGGAGCTCCTGGTCGAATGGGGCAACAGGGAGAACCTGGTCTTGCAGGTTATGAGGTAAGATGGCCTTATCAGCAGTAAGTGTCTATATGTGTATGGACATTAGGCTGTTATGGTTATTTGTATTTGGTGTTGTCAATCCAAATAACAATTTCTTGTGTCTGTCTTTGCAGGGCCACCAGGGACCACAGGGCCCCATGGGGTCTCCAGGACCAAAAGGTGAAAAGGTACACCTCTTTCGCTTTATGTGTAATACTGGCCTCCTATTACTCTTCCTTAACTCAGATCCTCAGTCTGTTCCCAGAACATCTCAGCAGAAGCCAGATACTGTGTGTTCATACAGTTTTGATTGGCCACAAATCAGCTTAGAGTGGATCAGAAACAGCAAATGTTTATGAAAAAAATGCACCTCTCTCTGTAGGCAGCTTGTACTGATCAGCCTTGTTTTGGTAGATTTGATACCTCAGCACCTTAATCAAACACAACATGCTGTAAATACATCATGGCTTTTATTTGACACAAATGCAGAGTCAACAGATTGTATACGCATTGAGAGATCGTGAGATATCTGATATAACACATAATCAGCCATGTGAGCGCATCTAAAAGAAACCATACAAAAAAGAACATTTTCCAACATATGTACCATTTTAGGAGATGTGTCAAAAGCAACAAACAGTGTACTGACACATCAGGGATTTGTGCCTTGTATAAAACATCTAATTTTTCCACTGTTCTGATTTTCATCTGCAGGGCGAGCAGGGGGATGATGGGAAAGTAGAGGGCCCTCCTGGTCCTCCAGGTGACATAGTAAGTCACACCTGACTTACTTACTACTCTCTTTCTACTGTATATGACTACAGAAGTCAAATCATTTTGTAGTTAACTCATACATTTCATGTTTCATCAGGGTCCTCCAGGTGACAGAGGAGAGAGAGGGGAACCAGGAGATCCGGGGTACAAAGTAAGTCCCATCACTTCAGAGAAATTTAAAATTACTCCCAGTATTTGGGTTCATGAAGTCAACATTCTGTTTCTCTTTCTCAGGGTCAGATTGGTGTGGATGGAGAGAGAGGCAGACCTGGAGCTCCTGGACAACCCGTGAGTAACAGAACTTGTGTGTTCAGCAGGCATGCTCAGACAGGTTGTCTTTATATGCCTTCATTAACCTAACTGGTAATTTCAGGGACAGCCTGGACCTCGTGGGCAACAAGGACACAAAGGGGCCAAAGGAGATCAAGTAAGGAAGTCCAAACAAAGACATAGCGTGTGTTTGCTGTGTGTGTGGTAGAAGGTGATTGTGCTTCTTTGTGGAGTATTGGGTAGTTTTCTGCACCTGGTAAAGTGGTATTGTACATTATTGGCACTGACAAACAATAATATGTTTAGTTTTACCTTTAACACAATTTCTCTCTTCATTAAGGGTCAGAAAGGCAAAAAGGGTCAGCCTGGACAAAAAGGAACCAGAGGAACGGAGGTAAGTCAACGACTCTCCATACATCCACGCCTGCTTCAATGACTTTCATTATTTCAGTACAAAAGACAGATGTTTTGCGAACTCACAGCCTTTAAAAGGTTCATATCCATGACAAAAATACTTGGAAGTGACACGTAAACAAAAATCATAAATAGATTAACTTAGACAGGGAAAAATTGTTTGTGCAAATTTACTTGAGTAAAGACAGATGAAAAAGAAGCCAGTAACACACACTTGTTACATTTGGTGTAGATCTCTGATAAGGCCTGTCTTCCTCCTCAGGGTGGGGGTGGTCCTCCCGGTCCCAGAGGCGTGGTGGGTCGAGAGGGGCAGGAGGGTGTGCCCGGGGTGGATGGAGTTCCAGGGAAAGATGGCACCAAAGGCATGCCGGTAAGACAAAGAAATTTTAATAATCACTCTTTATTAACCTAATTTATTCTATTTAAACAACAGTTTATAGTCCTGCTCACACAACCTAAAGACTTAAATATTCATTATACTCTACACTGAAAATGTGTTGGACAGAACAGATAACAAATTTAAATTTGCTGTTTTAGAGGAAGGTCCAAAGGATAATTACACTCTAAATGGTTTATCCACCTTGAACCATGAATGTTATCAGATAAATATCATGGCTCTCTCTAAAATGACATTTTGACCTGAGTGGTACTAGAACAAAGCTTAAAGAGTGTTCCTATCCTCTGGATAGGATGAATGTATACTGTAAGACATCCTGGTTTGGACCAAAGTGATTAATTAACATTTGGGCAGGCAAATTTTGCTGTTTTGCCACTACTATCACAACAGAAATCTGGTTATTGTTTGTTTAAGGAAAGATTCGTTATCATGTTTTCTCAATATGTACCTAGGGAGAGCATGGTGATGATGGGGAGGCTGGTCTTCCTGGCAAAGCTGGCTCACGTGGTAAAACTGGCGTTCCGGGACTTCCAGGAGAGCAGGGGGCCATTGGACCAAAGGTAAAGGGGAATAGTAGAATGCCATGTGGTGCTTTTAGGTAACAATGTATAAAAAGGAGAGTAGTTGTAGTATTAGTTATGATTTTCTGCCATGCCCGGGATGTATTGGTATGGCTGCTTTAATTATCAATGAATGCAGAAAAAATACTTAACTGCCCATGAGTGATCCTTACTTAGTCATTTGATCATTTATTCATCCATCCAGGGTGAGCAGGGTCTTCGAGGCCAGACTGGACCTCCAGGGAAAAGAGGCTTTAGAGGTGGGATGGGGCTGCCAGGGCAACAGGGAGACCAAGGACCTAAAGGACAACCTGTGAGCAGCCACACATACTTACACTTAAACATATATAATATCGGCAATGTCTTATAAGTAAGATTTCATGACGTGTCTGTTTTTTGTTGAAGATGCCGTGTTTCTGATTCTTGACTAAATTCTTGTTCAGGGTGACACAGGGGAACCAGGTTTTCCAGGAATTCTTGGAGCTTTTGGACCCAGGGTACGTTCAGCACACATATGAACGTACCACACAACACACACATATCACTGTTAGAATATAATGCTCACATGGTCATGTAAACATGTGTGACTGTGACCACAAGAATGTGTTAAATATGGTCCACTCACTGTAAATCACACATTCAAACAAAATATGATCATAAGGGTGAATGCATACATGGGTAAAAAGTTACACGCATGCCACGTATACAGGTACAAAAATAGAAAACAAAAACTATTTAGCTGTCAGTTTGGGAGGGGGGATAACAGAACACTTAATGAGCCACTGTAAACGAGCTGATGTTTCTAAAGATACACCAACCTGATTACAGGAACAGTTGTTTAACTTCTAAACATTTTGGAATTCAGTTGAAGTCTGGACATTGCAACACCTGTCCTTGACTTAGCTGAACTTGTCACAGTGACAATAAATATATACTTGCTCGCACATATGTATTTTATGTGTAAAGTCTGTCTCACTGTTACATAACCACATATCTCATTTTACACATACATCAAAGAAACTAACATAAGCTAATCTATAACTGTCCACTGAGCCACTGAGGAAACACTGACAGTTACTCTGTGTGACAGCTTCAGCACATTGTCCTCAAGCGCTCCTAATTACAGACCGCTCTCTTCCATCACCTGCCAATAAAATTTCTCCTCACTTCCTGCCCATGATCTGTTCCTTATAATCCCTTCTGGAACAGCCCCACAGTCACCAGTTTTAAGAATAGTTTTACGATTTACATAATTGCTATGTGACACATGCATCCATCTTGCATCTGCGTCTTAGTTGTGTGGCAATAAAGATCTATTGTATTCTATTAAAATCACTACACAGAACCAAGCCAAAGTTTGTTGGGACAGCTGGAAACATTGTCTTCAACATGGAAACAGTTAGTGCTGTCAGATGTTCCATGGAGTTAATGTGTAAAAAGACATTTTGCAAAACTGACATCAAGTATTACACTTTTAAACAGGTGTACAAAGTGTGTGATGGGTGTGTATAAATATTTGTTACGGCTGTTTTCAGGGGCCTCCAGGAGACTTTGGGCCAAAGGGCATACGGGGACCAAAGGGGCCACAGGGCACAATGGTAAGTAGACTAGCAATCGAGAATACATTGATGAAATGCACTGAGACCCCCATTTCATACTTTTTGTCCTCACTGTTTCTCTCCATCAGGGCAGAGGAGGAGTAGTTGGTCCAATGGGAATTATTGGTCCCAGTGGAAGCGCAGTATGTATTATACAGATACATATAAGCTTTAACATTTCTCTCTGCTGTTGATCTTCAGCTTACTGACTGTGTATATCTCTTTACAGGGTCCTAGAGGAGAGAAGGGTAATCGTGGAGAAACTGTGAGTATTCTTAGTACATCTGTACTTTTCCGTTTTTAAATGCTTTGTTTACATTGTCTACTGTGTGAAAAGAATATTTGACTATATCACGGCTGAAAATATGTTTTTTCTCTCTCTGCAGGGATTGCAAGGACCAAGGGTATGTTTGTCTTTTTCTGTTGTTATAAGCCATTTTTATTTTGCTAAAGACACTTGATTGACATCGTATAAGCTTATCCAGCATGTATTTTTTTCTTCTTTATTAGGGATCTCCTGGACCTCGTGGACCCCCTGGACTTCCAGTAAGTTTTCCACCTTTATAGTTTGAATAAAATGTCAAACACATTGTCACATTCGAGTTACATGATTCACTGTCTTAATGACTCTTTTTCTGCCCTTTAGGGCCCCCCAGGTGTCCCTCCATCATTTGTAAGACATGTTATGTTTTCTGATTTCATAATATTCAATAAGGAGTAGTCAAATTATACCGTAATGTGTTATCCATAAAGATACAATGGCACTGATTTTGTTATTTTGGTGCAGAAAGAAGATGGTCTTATGTTTTTGGATTCATACACCTCACTCAGGACTGAGGTCAGTGGAGTATGATGTCAGTATTTCTTTGTAATGTTCCGTTTTCTAATATGTTGAAAACTCTACAGACTTGTCCCTTTTTTTGTCTATCTTCCAGAATAAGCCAGTGATGGACCTGCCGATGTTGGACCAGGGCGCAGAGATCTTTAAGACCCTCCACTACCTCAGTAACCTGATCCAGAGCCTGAAGAACCCACTGGGCACTCGGGACAACCCCGCCCGCATCTGCAGGGACCTGCACAGCTGTGAACAGAAGTTAAACGATGGTGAGGGTGTGTGAGTGCTGTGTTGGATACAAAGATGGAGAGTAATTTAGTGTTTAGATAGACAAATGATCCCAAATGTGTTTGCATTTTTCAGGCACTTATTGGATTGACCCCAACCTGGGCTGTTCGTCAGATACAATAGAAGTCTCCTGCAACTTTACTGGAGGTGGACAGACTTGCCTGAAACCAATAACCGTATCCAAGGTATTAAGACACAACAACAACCCAGTTGACGTCAGCAAAGTCTACAAGATTATAACAATTAGAGAATGGTAAATATTACACACAAAAGCACATAACAAACTTGTTAACCAGCATCTTCTCTGCCTGTTTGAGCAGCCAACAATCAGCGTCGGTCGTGTCCAGATGAACTTCCTGCACCTGCTGAGCTCAGAGGCCGTGCAGCACGTCATCATTCACTGCCTGAACATCCCGGTTTGGAGGTTGGCTGAGGATCAGCCGGCTGCCCAGGGGTCTGTGAGATTCAAGGCTTGGAGTGGGGAGGTATTCGAGGTGGGAGGAGAACTTGAGCCAGAGGTCATTGAGGACTCCTGCTGGGTAAGAATAAGACTATCTCATCCAGTTTAATACATTGTAGTTCGTATCATTATTGACTTTCAGACTTTTTTGCCTTTTTTGTGACATTTGTGGGTTTCAGATAAAAGATGGTCGCTGGCACCAGACCCATTTTGTGTTCCACTCCCTGGACCCCGCCCTGCTCCCTGTGGTCGACATCTACAACCTCCCGAACTCCACTCCCGGCTCACATTACCACCTGGAGGTAGGTCCTGTGTGCTTCCTGTGAGGGCTGCAGTATAAGTCCTCTGACCATGGTGAGATGGATGACACCTTCATGCGGGTGGGGAGATCGGAGCGGTCTCCTCCAATCCACGGCCAAACACTGCCCAAGCGAGAACAAGCCTCCCCGACTCCCCCCACCCTCCCCCCAGACAGATCCTGCTTCGTTCTGCCAAACTCCCATTGGACTGCAGACACAGAGGGAGGAAGCACGGGAAGCTGGGGGGTTGAAAGAAGAGCTGAGGAGGAGCAGGGGAGTTCTTGCACTAATAGCTTCTCAATATGGCAAAAGCTTCTTTAAGCTCTTCAAGAGGGATCTCCACATGTATGCCTGCTTGGAGGAAGAAAAAAAAAAGGCTCTATGCCACACAATCTCTCTGGAACATTGCTGAGCGAAGGGAGACCAAGGCCAAGTCAATCAGTGGACATTATAGTAACTTATTTTTGTAACTATACAGTCTGTATACTGTGTGTACTTTTTTTTGGAAATACCAGGAATTCGATTCTGTCAGAAGAAAAGAATTAAAGTAATTGGGATCAGTTAAATGTACATATATATGTATGCTTATTATTAACTTTTATACATGTATATCTTATGTAAAGAAATAATCTTCAAGTGCAATAGAAAATGAGAAGATAATTTGATATTTTAAACTTATATGGAAGGATTTTTCAGGGGTGCCATTTTATTTGCCGTTGGTGCTCATCTCCTTGTGATCTTGCCCATGTGAATTTTTCCAGAGGCAGGCTCATTTGCTTAAACTGAGCGGAAATCATATCTGTCTTCACTAGTGCTCAAATGGGAGATTTCATTTCCCTCCCTAATGTGGGAAAACCAGTGGCACCCAGTCAGCTCTCAGTAAATTACATCTGAAGCTACAAACTAATGCACACAAACCATCCACACGGAGAAAGTCAGTGCATTAAACACATATTGCTATACTTATTATTCATACACTATTGAACCGGATGCCACTGATGATTAGGGAGAATATATGTGGTTGTGGAAATGAGAGGTCGGAGGAAAAATATGCCTAGTTCTCAATAGTGTTTTATTAATTTCTCTGCAACTGTGGAGCATGAAATCAGGCTTACAATTTCCTTACATAATGATAAAAAATGGGAGGGTAGATGTTATTATTTACTCAGCATCATATGGGACCAGGAGTCTCTTCATCTACCTGACAGACTACAGATACAGGCGATCCTTAGAGGAGAACTGAGCCACAGGAGGGAGGAGAGCGGGTCCAGGAATCTAAATAAAACCCCCATCTTTAATCTCACCCTCTCTCTAATGCATGGTGCTAAGTAAATTATCTAAGGTGCTAACCATAGTGCTGTAATTACACCACTTTGCTAAAATATTCTGATGTTTTTGTGCATGCTTGCTTAGATGAATTTTTTAAAAAGTCCATAAGATATATTGCCATAGCTTCCATACTGCACTATAATGGTAATATCCCATCCAAAACTACATAGTTCCCTAATAGTCAACCATCTCTTTATTCCAAACTGTTTTTTTTTCAATGCTGCAATTTACAGAAATGCTTATTCTGAGGGAAAATATTTTAGAAATAAAAACTAAAAAAACAGGTTCGCCTTTTGTTATTCAGTATAAATCACAGGGTTTGAAGTATTCTTTAAGATTGAAGTCTTTTTTTCTCTGTACAAAGCCCCCCCACAGCTGTATGTAATATTTTTAGAAACACAACTAGTGGAGATAGTTTTAATTAAAAGTTTCTTTTGTTGTAGCTGGACACAAGTGTGTATAATTGTGCAAACCTTGCTGTATACAATGGATCCCCTCTTGCTAATTTAATGTTATTTAATGTTTTTAACGTGGTTGCCAACTGAGCAAATTTCTGTTGGTTGAAGCAATACTACTCTTTCTGACATCTTTATATATCAGTTTGCCCAACTGGTCTTGGAGTTTATAGATTTTTTATGTGTAAATTTGGGGCTCCAGAGAACAAATTTATTGCAATGTTGATTATCTTTTATTTTTTTAATTTTTGTTATTTTGCTTTATGTTTATGTTTTTCCTCTATGATAATCAACCATGTACTGTACCAGGACTCTGTGCTATACTATAACTTGTGTTTTAAGGAATTATGCAAATATGTGAAAATTGTTTCTTCTTTTTGTAAATCTGTTGTAGACATTAAAACGAGATAAGAATACCTCACATTTTTACACATCACTTGGAGCAAAGATTTTTTTCTATTGCCTTTAAAATTAAAAACCTGTTTGGAAATATCAGCCAAATACAGTTAGTCATCAAACTCTGAACAAGACCATTTCTGGTGCCTACATCCTTTATCTGTCTACGCGTTACTCATTGTTCATTGTCCATTTGTTCAATAAATACTTTCAATTTGTGTGTGAATGTTTACTTTTCAACAATTTGGATGGCTGGAATACCTACAAACAAATCAAATACCTGATGCATAAAATAACTATGAAGAAATGTTATCACTTACACAGATTTTACATAAGCAAATTTGAAGGCAGATTAATAATGATGCAATGATCTGCATTACTTTTATACAGGTACTAGATGCAAAGAGTTGTGATGATGGCTAATGGTGTTGCAACACAATTATTATCAATATCATCCTAATGTTGCTGGATTGTGAGGCTGCAGAGAGGTTTAACTTTCCTAACAGGTTAATAGATAAACACCCTCTCCACTTGATTCATAGCAGTCACAGCAGAAGCATAGACGACCTCCATGATCCAGCACAAAGTCCAGTATACTTCAGTGGAGGAGTGGAGGAGTTAAGAGGAGGATTGCCTTGTGGGGGGTGGGGTTTGAGGATGCGTTGAGCCCATGGACAGATTAACCTGTTGGGCAGCCCTGGGACAAAAACTTGCTGTGTGTGTAGCCTACCCTGTCACTTCCACATTTCCATTAAGTGCAGCGCAACCATGAATCTTATGCTGGAAAAACATTTGAATAAACACCGCTTCATTAGGAACATGTCCTGTGTGAGGACAATATGAACAATAATAATAATAATAATAATGCTCTTTAAACCAGATTTTGACAAAGGGCCCCTCTTCATGATAGGGCCACAAAATTACTTGATAATACACAGCCTACTTTAGTTAATATTGTGCTTTGTTGGTGCAAATTCCCTAGCAAATTTGCATTTAATCAACTTACCTAAAACAATTGATCAGCAGTGAACTGACCGTGGGGCGAGCTGTCTGCATTGTCCAGCCTTGGTTGAGTCAGTGAAAGAAAAGGGAGTGGTGGGTGTTTCACAGAAACTCATGATGATGTGCTTGTCTGGGACACCAGTATTGTGTGTGGGGCTGTGTGTTAAGCAGATGCAGAAAATGACATACTACATCTGAGGGAGGGAAGAGCCTCCCTGGTGGAACACTGCACTGCTTTACAATGAGATACTAACTTTAATCCCACTGAAATGAACAGTTACACCACACGATGTCGCTATTGTTTTCTGGATTGATTTCATGTGCAGGTGAGCCAGCTGCTTACACCAGGGAGTTACAGACGTTTCTGGCCCTTTATAAACTTCGCTAAATGAGTGATAAAATACCAAGGCTGTAGTCGTTATTACAGACTGTATCTCTACCAAATGTTATAATCAACCCATTTACTGAAGCAAGTGTTAATTATGCTCCGCCACCATGCAACACACCCACCATCCCTCTTACCACACACATACACATTATGCTGAAACATACTCTTAACATCTTGATGAGAGGCAGACACACACAAGTTAGCTGTCTCATTTTCCATCTTAAAGACTTGGCTCAAATCAATGTCTCTCTCCTGTAAACAGTAATTGTGCTGGCTATCTATGCCAAACATCCACTTCTGGACTAGTTCTGTTGCATTTGTCTGATCGTGACAATCTTCATATGTAGAGATGGTGCGGATCCTTGGGCCCTGTACATAAAAGTATGTTGTTAGAAATGGTAACATTACAACATGCCTGGAAACCAAAAGAGCAAATTCTTCACCCGACAATGTCCTTATGTTTGATCCCTTATGAACCTCCCCAAAGTGTTTGTTTTGGCCAATCGCTTTGTCCCAGTATCCACCCAGTGTTATGCTGCCTTTCCAGCTGCTGGAAAATTATTAATTTCGATGTTGTAAACAACAATCTTACATTTAAACATCATTTTTTTGAACAAATAGAGAGATGGGGCTTATAATAATCACAGCAAAGAGCCTGCGTTGTTTTACTTTACATCGTAATATCAGTCTTTTCTACAGCGTCTACTGCATGATTTCAGGTCTAAGTTCAAACATTTCCTACACAGCCTGAAGGCAGCAACAGTTTCCAACGTGCACAGTGGTGACGTTTACCATATCATGATGGCGGTAGCCTGGACTATTTTGAATCCCGTCCCGCTTTTCGAAGTTTACATTGCGTGCGGTCGGTAAAATGTCATATTATTCTAGCGAAAACATAAATTAAGTAAGCCGCTGTTATGGATTCCGTCGTGGGGGACGATGTGACGCTCCCTGTTGACATCAACGGAAGGTAAGACGACCAGCCAGCGATAGCTAGAGTGGGCTAGCGCTAGCATGTAGTAGCATTGCTGTACGTTACAGCTAACACACTAATCCGAAAACAGGGACTAGTTACCGCTGCACGGGCCCCGACTATAAACTGGAACAACACAGAACCACCCAAGTTTTTTGTCTTAGATATATATAATGTTACAGAATCAAGTTACTTTGGGTGTACCAACAGAAATTCGCTACATGCTTCGGCTTTTTGTGCAGTTTTGCGATTAATAAGAAATTATTCTTTTGTTTATGTTTTGATAGTAACATTAGGTCATCTAACAGAAGATCATAAATTCCACATCTAACATCATGTTGCACTAGTTATCTGTGGTATCGGTTTCCATATTTACTCGGAAAAAAACAAAGAAATGCTAGTTACCCTAGTTAACTAATAATAAGGTGACTCTAAGTTAGCAACCTTTATCCTCACGTTGATTTTGTGTCTATAGTAACGTATTTGACTGACTACATGGAAAACATTGTTCTTACCAATACGCGATTTGCGTTTACATAACAAATACTTTTATTAAAATCAGCAGATAGTTTTTGCGAATCAAGTTTCACTTTGTCTAAAAATAGATTAAATTAAGAAAAGACTTGGGGACCGAAACACACCTTCTTCACTGAGTGCTGTAGCAACACTGATACATGAAGCCTGTCATGAACCGATTACCACTTGTTATTACCGTTATAAATCATATTCAGCTCATTGGATGTTGCTGTGATATTACCGCAGTTGGTTGGTCGGCTAGTTGACCTGTCATTCAGAGAGTGAAAGAAAGCGGAAATTATCAAAGTCAGTTTTTTCAGCGGGGTTCAGACTGCAGCAGCGACGTCTCTACATGGCACTCTTTGCATAAAACGAGGAGTTAACTTGTCATATTTGTTTTATTTATTTTTTTCCCGCGTCCTCTCCATGACATGAGAGAAGAGTGTGATTGTGGTAGGTAAACCGTGCAATATTAGCTCTGCTCTACGGTGCTATTGCTCGATAGTGTTTGCTGAATATAGCTAGTCTGTAGCTCTTTCTGCTCCACTGAAAAACTAGTTATATAGCATCTCTGTGTTTTAGTTTGTAGTGTCCTTGGTTAGTGTCCTTTTAAGACTCCTAGCCTAGCTGTGTTCTGTGTAAAAGCGGCCATCCAGGTGGTAAGCGTGCCTCAGTAATCCAAGATGATAGCTGATATGTGTGGTGTAAATTACTTATTTGGTAATTCTGAAACCTGATCCACTTTACTCTTTTAGTTTCAGAAATATGGCAATGTTGTGTACTGTGACGACTGTAAGTCGTTTCAATTATTGTTTTTGATTAAATGCTGTGATATTGTTGTGAGCTGCTTTCATTTTTGTCACTAGCAGCTGAACAAAGTGAGAGAAAAGAGGAAGTCACTGTTTACAGGCTCTTACATTGTTTCCACTGTATGCTGGAGGGGTTACTACAACTGCAATGCTGACTGTATCTATAACACTGACACAGACGTGTTTTAATATCATCAGTTCTTTATGAGAAAGTTTCATTTGTGACTGTTTTTATGGAAGTTGTTCTCACATGTTTATGTTTACCGCTTTTACTCTTATCATGACTTTTGTCTTTGAGTGCTTCCTCTCCATTAACACAGGAAGGGGTTGCTTGGCATGTGAAACCTCAGTGATGCAATAATTGTCTACACATTTTCACCGACCTTCAGTGTTTTGTGGAGCATTATTGTCCTCCTCCTGCTGATATTTTCCATGTTGTTTAATGTTGTATCACAGGGAGTGTTGGATCACTTTTACATTTGTTTTGAGAGTTAATCAGAGCCAAAAAGCCTAACCACCTACATACTGTGATTCAGTGTTGAAAAACTCCAAGGGGTCTAAGTATTTTCACTTGGCATCTTTTATCCTTTTCTGCAGTGTGACATGTTGCTTCATGTTGGTTAACTTTCCAGCATGATGGGTGTGAAAGCAAAACAGAGATGGAGAAGAGCTGTGTCATTATGGTTTACGTTTGCAGTCTGATGAGCTATAAATAAAGTGTAAATCTAGCAGGGATATTCCCAGTGTTCCCAGAGTCACAAAAAGCCGGGAAAAGGACAACAAAATGGATCAAGGTCATATTTGCCTGACTCATCTCATATATAGAAAAGTCCAAATAAAAAAAGTGAAAGCAATACCTGTTTTACAGAGATGTCAGTTTTGAAGAAATCCCCCAATATTATTTTATTATTGTATAGTTATAACATGTTAATATGTAGACAAGCAAATAAGAAAGAAAGAAGTATGAACAAACCATGCTGGAAGTGTAGATCCTTGCTGATATACCAGAGAAGCAGTAGAGCTGCTGTGCTTCCACTGCCAGGGGAGGTATGGGAGGAAGTTATTCAATGCAGGACATTATATTATTAGACGCAAAGGTCAGGGTCGAGGAACATGAGCTCTGATTCAAATAGTTCATGTTTTTGTTTGTGGAAGTAATTTCCCTCCTAAACCAGATTTGAGACTAGAAGAAATTGGCACTAATGTTTAATAAGTGCCATTATTACACATGCAAGGGATAAATATGTGTTGTGGCAGTGTAGCCCCCCTTTCTTCAGTGTCATTGTGATCCAGATGTGTGTTGCTGATGTTTGGTGCATTGTACTGTGTCTGTGAGTGACGCTGATGTCACATCGCTGTGTGACGCTTAGTTGATCAGAGCCACAGTAGTTTACTTGTCTACCAATGAAAGCCTTCTCCCTCCACTGGTTTGTCTGTTTTTCTCTCCTCTTGTCTGTCTGAACATGAGAGCTAGGCTGCCACTGGCACATGGTCTCACACTCACAACACACACACACACACACACACACACACACACACACACACACACACACACTAACACACTGAAAGGACGCTCTGCCAGAGTGGATGTAAATGAAGCAGAGTCATTCTTAAGCTATTTATGGAGCGTACTTAGGGCTCAGTGGAACTAGCCAGCGTGAGTAATGCATAAAGACCACGCATTGGTGTTTTTCATAAACCATAATAATCAGTGTATGTGTATTGCACCATGGGCTGATATAGGAAGCAGAGCAAGCTCTGTGATTTCATAATTGTCTTTAGGGAATGTTGAATGTGGCTGAAATAACAGGGATCCATTTTCTAAAAGATTAAGTGATTGTACATCACCTTTCAAGATGATTTTGTCCCAGCTGCAGTGCCCAGGCTCATGATGTTGGAGAACTATTCTACAGACAGCATGACAGGTGCAATGAAATTTCTTTGTTCTCTCTCAGCTCTTTTTGCTTGCTCAGTGTCAGTCTCCTGTGTGTTAATTAATACTGCTGCTGGATGCGTTGCTGTTGCCGCCCACGGTTGTCTCAATATATAATGAGGATTGGCTGGATGATCTTAATTTGTCAATCTCGCACCTCATTCATGTCATGCTCTTGTTGTGTAACAAGACCAATACACAAGCCAGTAAAACACTTCAGGCCTAAGATATACAGTAGGTCAGCATCTGTGCCTCTCTGTCAAGTCAGCTATTTGGATAATTATGCAGAGACACCCAGGGGAAACGGCGGTTGCAATATCGCGGTGGATCTTTTCAAGTACAAAAACAAATTATTTGTTGATTTTTGAAATCCCAAATATCATATTGTTATCAATCTCAAAGTCTGGTATCAGGTGGGCCATAATAATAGTAAAATATATCAATATCACAATCTACAAGTCCCTTTTCTGTATAAGAAGGCTTACAAATTTTCCTCTTTGTCAAATGAAGAAAATGGGTTGGGAAAAAAAGGTTAAATTCACAGCAAGATATTTGAAATAATTGTTTAGTATCATGCCAATTGACATCAGTGCCAAAATTGCTAAATTATACCCAACAGTATGTAGTATAGGTGGAAGATGGTCTGCTCTTAAGCACAATAGCTGACAAAATTTGCAAAGCTGAACACTAAGTTGTTCCCTTACCTTTAAGTGTAAATTAAACCCTAGTGAATCTTGGAAATGAACTCCAAGCTGGCATCATCTTCTACTGCTATTTGTCTCTACCCAGCTTTCACTTTTCATACTCTTAGCTGCCTCAGTAGTAGCTCAGGTTTCTGTCAGCACTGTCCAGTCATACTAGATCAGGAATTAAGGGATAATGATTTTAAGGTGAGATCTAGATTCATGTTCAAAATGACGTTAACTAAAACAGCAAACAAAAGCAACACCTCTCTAATTTGAAGTAGTATAGATTAACACATAGCTGATAATGTAAGTATGAGGGGTGATGTCGCTTTTCCTGTCAGGCAGTCAAACTATGAATCAGGGGTTAGTGTTGTGAAATGTGTTGTTGTTACATGATCAGCTGCGGGGCTGCTTTCAGCTGGTCTAAACAGGACTAGAAGCTGTCTCACCTCTGATGCCTCTGCAGTGAAAAACAAGACTACTTTCTCTTTCTCTTTATCTCCAATATAGACTGATTGAGGAAAGCTGAGAATATGAGTTGTTCTTGTAAGCAAGGAAAAGTCTTTTTAACTGTAGTGTGCAATAGATGTGACTCAAATGAGTAAAAATGTAATACTCTGTTGTTTTACAGCTCCATCCTTCCCTGACAAGATGTCACCTATCAAAGCTCTCACCATGAAGGACTATGAGAATGTGAGTGATTTGTATCAAGGTTATATTATATATATGATACATAGGTTAATTAATGACAGTGACATGATGTTGCTTCAGTAATATTAGTAATACATTGAAACACTGAGCATGTCAGTATGAGGTTATACAGTCAATTTTACCCCACCGCAGGGTAACAGGGTATCATGATTTATTAAGCCTGATCCTCAGTCTGACTAAAACCAAGCCGTGCTGACCATTTATGGAGATTTAGTGATGAAATTTGTAGGAGGATGACTGAGGTAGGCTGAAGCCTATATTTCAACATTTGAGTGGGGTACACACACTCAGATTTTTAGCTGTGCTGCCTGGCTGGCTGCATGATTAGAGAGGTTTACAGAGGTCCAGACTCCTGCCTCCTAAAGCATGATCCTTCAGCCCCATTACCAGATGTATGCTGTTCTGAGCCTGGAGCACAATGATGCACAGTCTACTTCACACACCCTTGCCTGCACTCAAACACCATTACAAGCATGAAGGCCTCGTCATTTATAGTAACCATACATATAGTCCTCTTCTGCCATGTAAACATGCCCTGCCTTTTCCCAGTTAATCTAGATCTTTATTATGATCTGAACCTATATTATACATCTTAACCTTGTTCTCTGTCATTTGACATAAGTATAGAAATTCAGATTTAGTCCTGGCTGAACAGAACTACATTTTAATGCAACTTTTTATCAGAAGTGTTCAATTTTACAGCCGTTCAGTAGTTTCCTTTATATTAAAATGTTTTGTTGATCATCTGCAGCAAATCAGCTCAAGCCGAGATTGTCGAAGAGCCTGGGATACCCCTTCCGATTATGTCACCGTCGTGAACATGAGACTGCGTTGCGTTAATAACACCAATAACATGAACAACCTGAAAACGACCGTTATCATGACGGACAGACAAAGACTATTGACTGAAATTTCACCCAGAACAGCAGCTAAAAATATCATTTACAGCAGTAACACCAATCATGGTCACCAATCGCAGTGTAGCAGGTACCGTCGCCCAGCCCAGGTCGCTATCCTCCGGCCAGCGTCTCGAAGCGCATCCATCTTCTTCTCGAGCTCAACGCTGGGCCCCTCTGACTTGATCAGCCGAACAAAGCTCCTGCCTCAGTCAGAGACCTGCAACCACAACATTTCAACCCCAGCCCCATGACACAAACAAAATTATACCACCCAACATAGTTCAGCCACTGAACCATGCCCTGTCATTACGGATGCAAGACAGGCTCCTTGCTCTCTGCCTTCGAGAATTTGAATTCCATTCGTCATCAAATTTATAACAGAGCTGGTCTGTTCAGCAGCTGAACCGCACATCTGCACACCGGCAGTGGGTCCCCGTGAACACATGCCAGCCCCAGACCCACCAGCCTGGAGACGTAGCACATTACCAACTTAACAACTGGCGTCTAGAGTGTGCACATTAAGACAACATCTCACGATCAACCACCGGAAAAGAGCAGGCAGCAACAGTGGCCCCTACCAGAGACTGCTACATTCACCCACAGTGCCCAACACGAGTGCAGTGCAGTCGTCTCTGCTCACAGCAATCCAGTCCCAGGCCAGCCTGCCACGCAACACGAGCCGAGCATGCCGACGATTTCAGCACGTTTGAATACCGAGCAAACCAGTGAGTCGCCCACATTACGCGTTCTTCCACGAACGCGAAGCTCAGGTTGCGTTCTTTCAGACAGACCACGGTGATGAACGTAACAAATGATGACAGTAACACGAATGATCACCGAACATCTCCACGGTGCCGCATTGTGCCCAGTCTCTGCCTCCAGCCAGGACCAACTGACCCCATACCGTCAACGACGGGCCAGTCTGGTCAAGACGAGCACAGGTCCACACAGCATCCGCTGATCAGTGAAAGGCACAGGCAGGACCGAGCATGCATGAACACAATGACGGAGGCCCCCGCCAGGTCTGAGACATGCAGTGAGCACCATCAAGACATCCCTAATAATATTGGCCAAAGCGAGGAGGCAGGAGTCTGGACCTCTGTAAACTCTAATCATGCACAGCTGCAAGCAGCACAGCCAAAATCTGATGCATTCCACTCACAAATGCTGAAATATAGGTCAGCCACCTCTGGAATATCTCCTACAAATTCTATCACTAAATCTCCAAATGTCAGTACGGTTTGGTTTTGTCGACTGAGGACCGCCAATAAATCATGATAATTGTTACCCCTGCGGTAAAAATTAATGTATGCACCCCATACTGACATGCTCAGTGTTTCCAATGTATTATACTAACATTAATTTAATAAATCACAATAAGAAGTCATCATTAATTAACCTATATCATATATATAATATAACCTCGATACAACCATCACCTCAGTATCTCAGGATTTCTGTCAGCACTGTCAGTCATATTTAATCCAGGAATTAAGTGGATACGATTTTAAAAGAGACCAGATTCATGTCATTGGTTAACCAAAGGCAATGAGCAAAAAAGCAACATCTCTCTAATTGGAAATAAACAGGGATTAACACATAGCTGATAATGGGCATGAGGGTGATGTTTGTCAGGCACAAACCATAAATTAAATATGTTGTGAAATGTGTTGTTGTTACATGATCATTGCGGGGCTGGTTTGGTTTGGGACTAGAAGCTGTCTCACCTCTGATGCTCGCAGCAGCAAGACTACTTTCTTCTTTATCTCCAATATAAAACTGATTGAGGAAAGCTGAGAATATGAGTTGTTCTTGTAAGCAAGGACAAGTCTTTTTAACTGTATTGTGCAATAGATGTGACTCAAATGAGTAAAAATGTAATACTCTGTTGTTTTAATAGCTCCCTGGACAAGATGTCACCTTATCAAAGCTCTCACCATGAAGGACTATGAGAATGGATGATTGTATCAAGGTTATATTATATATATGATAACATAGGTTAATTAATGACAGTGACTTCTTATTGTGATTTATTAATTAATGTTAATGTAATACATTGAAACACTGAGCATGTCAGTATGAGGTTATACGCAGTCAATTTTACCCCACCGCAGGGTAACAGGGTATCATGATTTATTAAGCCTGATCCTCAGTCTGACTAAAACCAAGCCGTGATGACCATTTATGGAGATTTAGTGATGAAATTTGTAGGAGGATGACTGAGGTAGGCTGAAGCCTATATTTCAGCATTTGAGTGGAATGCACACTCAGATTTTTGGCTGTGCTGCCTGGCTGGCTGCATGATTAGAGGTTTACAGAGGGGTCCAGACTCCTGCCTCCTCGCTTTGACAGTCAGCCCCAACCCCCATTACCAGATGTATGCTGTTCTGAGCCTGGAGCACAATGATGCACAGTCTACTTCACACACACATATGCACTCAAACACACGTACAAGCATGAAGGCCTCCCGTCATTTTAACAATAACCATACATATAGTCCTCTTCTGCCATGTAAACATGCCCTGCCACTTTTCCCCCACTGTTAATCTGTAGATCTTTATTATGATCTAGACCTATATTATGCATCTTAACCTTGTTCTTTTATCATTTGACATAAGTATAGGAAATTCAGATTTAATTCCTGGCTAGACAGAGACTACATTTTTTAATGCAACTTTTTCATCAGAAGTGTTCAATTTGTCATTCAGTGATTTTCCTTTATATTAAAATGTTTTTGTTACATTCATCTGCAGCAAATCACAGCTCTGAAGAAAGAGAACTTTAACCTGAAGCTGCGCATTTACTTCATGGAAGAGCGCATGCAGCAGAAATGTGACGACTCCACTGAGGACATATTCAAAACGGTGTTGTATTTACTTTTTAATGCAAAAATGTGCATAAGCCTCCATGTCTTTGTCATGCATTTATATTGTCCCTCAATGCTTCATGTTGCATGTGACTCATTGTTTCCTACTGGGACTAAATAAGATTACAACTTCAGCCACAACAGCAGCTGGATTTGGTTCAACCAAAACTTTTATGATCTTAGAACAGCTGTCTTGCCTTTTCATTGTTGTTTTTTTATGGAGTGAGATGTAAGCCCATTGGAATCTCCTAGTCTCATTAGGGCCACTGGTGCTTCTTATCTTCTCTTTTTTCCAGTGAATTTGAGAAGTGAAGTGTCATGTAAGAATGTTATCTTAATGTATACACTCTAAGATAAAACATGAGATTTATTAAGTTGGTCATATTAACACTGCAGCTCTCAGGTAGACTGATTCCTAAGAATCTGTATAATATTTTTTCACAGTTTTTTCACTGCCAGTGTGTTTGTGATGACTCCAGATGTGCAGTTTGTGCTATAATGGACTGAACGTTGTCTGTTTATAGAACATTGAGCTGAAGGTGGAGTTGGAGTCTATGAAGAGGGAGCTGGCAGAGAAACAGGAGCTACTTGTGTCTGCATCGTAAGTATTGGTGTAGTTCAGTGTAAGCCAAGTTCTTGTTAGGTTGATGTCATTTTAGTTTGCAGACATGTGTCATGGAATGCTAGGGTTGGAAATGTATATGGACACTAAGATAATCTCTGACTGAATGTTTTTCAGGAAAGCTTTGGAGAGTCTGGCTGGTCGAGAATCAGGAGAACCCCAGCGTGTTAGAGAGCAAGCTCAGAGAGAGATGGATGCACTTCGAGACGCATTTAGCAAGAGGATAGCTGACCTAGAACAGGTGAGTCAGTTACTACTACTACACTACAGTTGGTATTATTAGTTGGTGTTACTTGCTATAGGTAATATTTTTGCTTTACTGTATTCCCTGGGAGCAGGAATCTTTTGTTTCAATCCCAATAAAGTGCTGTCTCTTGATCTCAAAAATCATGATAACCTAATTCCCTGTTTTTAAGTTCATATTCATGTTATATTAGTTGTTATATTAGTTTTCACTTACCCTTTTCCCCAAATTAACACAACACCTTAGTCTCATGTTCACTTTTGTTGGTGAGCATAATCTCCAGAAGAAAGAAATTTGTCCAAATTGTTCTGATTTAGGGCCTAGTATTCAGTGTGCAGTACAGTAAAAAAAAGTTAGCCAGGGTTATAACAATCAGCACTGGTGAGAATTGCTTCAGTAGTTGTCTCACTGGCTGTTTTTGCTTCATGTCAGTCTCTGCAAACAGCAGAGGAAGAGGTTGAGAAGATGGCAGCCATTGCAGAGCAGGAAAAACGTAAGAATATTAACATGGAGAAGCAGCTCCAAGCCCTGGGTCCACCAAGCACCTTCACCCCCGTCCCAACCCCCAGCCCAGTCCACGACCTGCAGCAGGCCCTGCAGGAGAAAGACAAGTAGGGACACAAGATAAACACTGACACATTCATGTTTTTTTCTGTATTAGCAAGTTGGTATCAAGAAAGTTTTTCCAATGCTTTTTTTTCCTTTTGCTCACACCAGTATTATTGAGCAGCTCAAGATCACTTTAAAGAACCAGGAAGCTTTGATCCATCAGAAGAAAAGTGCAGACCAACAGACAGATGGACCGTCAGCCGACTGTGTTAAACAGCTGTCTGATCTCATCGCCAAGAAAGATCAAGAACTTGAGGTATGACTTTTGTATTTTGATATAGATTTGGAATTTCCATCTGTAATGATGCCAAAACTCGTGAGATTATTTGAATTGAACAGAGCTACAAAAAATTATATCACACTTAACTTCCAGCCATTAAGTAACTTAATGTTAGATTCAGCACTACTTGAAATAAGGAAATATGTCTGATTCACCTTTGACTGTTTCCCTTCAGGCACTGAGGGATGAGCTACATAGCGAGAGAGACAAAAGGCAACCGGACCATCAGGTTGGTTTTTGGATACTTCCTCTCTAAATCTGTGTGGTGTGCCATAAAATTGCTACTGCGCAGTGACTTACTTCTGGCCAACCACTTAGTCTTTACTTTTCTGGCTTCTTTCCACCAGCCCATATTTTGAGGTCTTTGGCTGTTGTTTTAGTCTTTCCAACAGGGAGACTTTTTATGTCAATCATTGTTATATCATTCTTGCCCCAAACCAAAAGCTAAGTCATTCAAAAGTGCATTCATGTGTCAAGTCCTTCAAACCCAAACATTCAGACACCAACAGATGAGCACAGGCTATGTTCTATGCTGTGTGAGTGTAGGCGCTGTTGACTTCAGAGGTTGTTCTGTTGACACTCAGGAAATGTACTTTGGCATGCTTTTTTTCCACTGTGTGCCTCCTGGTGTTGTTCTATTTTAGTTCCATGGTTTAGTGAGAAGGCAGGGTACTCTTGCTTTCTTGTGGTAATCTTGGAGCTTTAATGGGTTGTCTAATGTTAGTATCACAATAGGAAGCTTACATGGTTATAGCTGCTTGGGAGAGGAGGGAGTTTGGAGCAATCAGAATTGTCTCTGTTACATCCATGTGATAGCTACTGTTTCCACTGCTGCTGCTCCTTGATCATCACTAGTTTTGCCTGTCTGATGTTTGTAACATATAGAGAAATATCTCAATGTCCTATAATCCCCTAACAGCTTACTAACATGCAGTGGAGTATTTTTAAATCATTCTTTCATCTCTGTCTTTATATTCTTTATATCAGCTGTCTAGTGGCTATTTGTCAAAATTCAAATTCAAAACCAAAAAGCCACTTATGCACCATGGGTGAGTAATGTATGCAGACAAAAGAAGTTCATTGTCCAAACAACATCTGTTGTTTTTGCTGGTTTATTTATCCATTTCAAGCAAGGAAACAAAAGAACAAAAGAATCTGGTGAAAAACCATAGGCATTACATTCTGTATGTTTGGGGGATAAATATTATCACACATATCATTAACATTAAATGTGAACGCTGTTGACTGGGCTGATGTATTTTAATATTTGATGGGTGGTAGTTAAATGTCAAAATAACCAAGTTTGTCTTTTAAGAAAGCTTTAGAAATACAGAGACAACACAGTACAGTTTGAAAATGGTCATCGAAGCCTTATGTAAGCTATTAGTGAAAGTACTGTGCTGCTGACGTTTAGAATAGAAAGCTGTTAGTTGGGCAGTGTCCATGAGTCTTGATTAGGCCTTGGTGTCTGGACTAAGGTCATGGTGTTAAGACTGGATTACCATGCTGTCTGGAGACAGTTCCTCAGAGAGTTATTTATGGCCACCCTTCTTTATTAAAGTAAATTAAAAAGTGCATCTTGTTATTGTCTGTTAGATCTGAGTAAACAAAAGAATGTTCTGCATTTGTTGCAAAGATTTTGAAGACTGGAGAAAATGTGTCTACCGGGGACGTTTTATGGCACGACAGGATTTCCAATGGCCTTTTTCTGACATAGGTGTAATGGGATGTGTGACAACAGTGGTTACCAGAAAACACCTCCTGTAATCTTAAAGCGGATTTTTAGATGTGCTGCCAGGCAGGATGGACTCTGTATGGAAGGATTGGCTGCTGCTCTCTACCAGTCCCCTGGAGAGACACACGTATTGAGCTGACCTTCATACCTGATGTCCTCATCAAGGCATTTGGGAGTAGGTTTTCTAGAGATGGTCTGGCACTCGCCATGACACAGATCACTGCAGCAGTCCTAGAGGATTTGATCTGATTGAATGCATGGGGGAGAGTGGAATAGAGGCGGGAGCAGGGATTATTAAAGGCTTAGGGCTTATAGTGCTCTGCACTCTGTGCCTCTCTCGCAGATGCAGGGAGAGAAAATGATAGATGCCTCGTCCATGGCTGGCAGGCTGACGACCATTAGGTCACTGGACAGTTTGTATCTCATTGAGAGGCTTTTGGATTCATTTTAAGTGGGTGAGTCTGGAAGATATAAGGAGCCATGAAGGACCCGTGTCGTATATGTGGTGTTCGTCTGGTCGGTAGCCAGTGTCGCTGGATCTTCAGCTCATCAGCACAGAGGAAGCTACAAGTCATCTTGTCCCATGTGCTGGGCTGGGAGGTGACTCGTGATGGGCGTGGAGAGTTCCTCTGTGGGAAATGTGTTTTCCAGTTGGAGAAAGTGGTACAGTGTGACATTAACATCAGCCAGCTGCGGGATGAACACAACAGTCAGATCCAGAAGCTGCAGGCGGAGAAAGAACACCTGATCCAGTGCATCGTACACATCTACAACAAAAACAACACAAGCTTGGACAAGAGTGATGGGGAGAGGACCAGGTGCAAGACTCCACCCAGGTCCTTCGGGCTGGGTAGTCCTGATGATGAGGTTGTATGTCAGCTGGCCTCTGAAGGACAGCAATTCAGGGAGACTAGAAGTGGTCACTTGGAGAATCGCATGAGAAGGTGTGTGAGTCTGGATGGAATTGTTAGTAGAGGGTCAGGACGTTCGGGCCTCAGGAGCAACAGGCTTGGATCAGGGGCAGGGCTTGATGGCTCTATGAAGAGCTTTGGTCTCCGAGGCACACGCCACCGTTCACAGAGCACGTACTTTGACCTGGTCCAACGTAAGGGCACGCTGCCTAGACCTGGATTCAAAGGTCGCTCCACATCCCTGCAGTCCCTGACTCGAGACTTGTCCTCAGACAGTTCTTCAGACCCTCCACCCAAAGTAAAACTCAGAGAGACCAAGGTGTTTGTTCCCAGACGTGGCGGAGCCACTGGTGACCCAGGAGGAAAGGTTCAGGCCAGAGCACTGCGCCACAGCTCCTCAAGTCAGCCATCTGTGATCTCTGACTTGATCCAGCTCTTACGCTGCATTTCCAGGCAACAAGTCTCTGCCCCTGCAGGGAGCCGCATCCCTGTCCTGAAGAGGTTAAGTACTGGCCACCTCAACCCCCGAGCCAAGCGCAGACACAGAGAGACAGAATGGAAGTCTCTGCATGACCTTACAGAGGAATTTGATGATGAATACACCTCTGTCAGAGTGGAGGTAGTTCTTTTTAGTAATTCCCGCTGGCCAAACCACTGTAGCACTGGTAATGAGCTATGACATACAACAGCTTTGTTGCTAAACATTCTCGCTGGTATTAATTAAATTTCCCTTTCCTGTGTGTGCATGCTCTCTGGATTTACCGAGAAGAAGAGTGAGGTTAGCCGATTGGAGTCCGTCAGTAAGCACCTGACTGAAGAACTCACACAGGCAAAAAGCACCAATGAGAACCTGACAAAAACACTGGAGGATACCCAGAATCAGAACAAGGTACAGAGATGACTAAATTAATAACAAATATAAAACATTTTACTGAATATTTTGGAATTGGATAGAAAGGTTGCTTTTTCTAAGGTCCTAATTTTATGTAAACAGACCCTGTCAGGGAAGTTGGAGGAGAAGGAGAATGAACTCAACTCGGAGAAGAAAAATGCTCTGAAGCGAGACAAAACAATTCAGGGGCTGACTCAGGTCCTCAGAGAAAAGGAAAAAGAGGTAAGGTTAATACTAGTATCACAAATATTATTTATTGTGGGGATTGTAACAGCTGTTTTTAACTGTGATAAGACTTAACCTGTGTGCTCCCACTTGTCTGTATTATACAATGCTCTAACACCAACCTGTCTGTCTTTCTCTGTGTATTGCACAGATTGCAGAGCTGTGTCATGAGATTGAGGACAGGGATGATGCTTTGGCCAAAGCTAGAGAGGCGGCACATAAAGCCCAACTGCAGAAATACCAGGCAAGCTCTGCACATTTTTTTATGGACCACTAAACCTTGACTCAGTATAATAATGGAAATGTTAATACTAATTCCCTGCTCTGTGTGTGTTCATGCACTATGTTGCAAAGAGGTTAGAAACTCACAGAATGTTAAAGAAACTTTTCAGATAAAAGAGTATTTTTATCCACATCTTATCTCCATCTTAATGACAAATTGCAGCCTCTGTAAAGATAAGTGTTTGTTATATCTCTCTCTTAGGGAGTAGAGGAACACCAAAACCTATTAATGGCAAAACAAACAGAGCTAGCCCAACTCCAGGGGGAGCACCATGCCAAGGTGCTTGAAGCCCAAAAGCTACAGCGTGCCCTGGACAGGAAGGAGCAAGAGCTGGCTGATTTGCAGCAGGCAAAGGACCAGCTGGAGGTGGAACTGGATGACCTGCAACAGCAAAAGAAGAAGGGAGACAAAGCCCAGAACGTAAGGACAGTAGATGTCTAGTGAATATTTCCAGTCAAGCCAATTAGATATTCTAAATCCTCTTTTTAACTGTCTGTTCCCATACAAATATCTATGCTTTTGTGTGACAGTATTATAACTTATCCCCTCCAGGATCTGGCCAATCAGCTGAAGAAGCTAAGTGGTGAGATTGGGGAGAGGGAGAGTGCTCTGGAGCAGCAGTACCAGGAGCTGCTGGATCAAACCAAAAGGAAACTGCAGTCCCATGAAGTCACCATCCAACGGCTCACATCCACCTTAGCTGATAAAGAGCAGCAGCTACAGGTGACACAAAAACACTGAACATATACAGATTCTTGACCATAAAATGAAACCTTTTTGTGTGTATTAATGTTTTTTTTTCCATTAGGAAATCTGTTGTTGAATATATAGTTTTTACGTTGTTTTTCTTGGTGTTCATCAGGAGTACATAAACATGGTCAGAGACTTTGAGCAAAGCAAAAGTCCAGGAGGAAATGATAATGTGCTTTCCAAGCTGCGGCAAAGACTGAAAGAAAAGGAGAAGGCTCTGGAGGTGCGCATTCTGTCTGTTTAAGCTTCTCACCATGGTGATTATAATTTGATTTTGACAGTCTTCTGTTTGCTCTCTCGCAGCAAGCGCTGGATGAGAAGTTTGCTGCCATTGAGGAGAAAGATAATGAGATTCACCAGCTGCAGCTGTCCCTGAGGGAGAAAGAAAGAGACCTGGATAGGCTAAATAACTTGCTCTCTCACAATGAGGATACCATCAATGTGAGTAGCTAGCACTGTGTTTGATCGGGAACAAATGTCAGAAACAGGCCAGAATTCTGCCGTTTGTCTTTATTATCAGTAATGAAAGTGTTTTTGGAGTTTCGTCTTAAGTTAAATGCATCTGTCTGCTGACTCCTCTCCTTCTAGAGTTTTGACAGTCTGATCAAGGAGAAAGATGTGGAGCTGCAGCATCTTGCCAACACTCTAAAAAACCTGCAGAGAGCCAAGCAAGATGTTGAAGATAACCTGAACAGATCATTGAGGGAGAAGGACTCTATCATCAGCCAGCTACAGCTCTCTCTGGAGGGCAAGACAAAGGACATGGATGTTAGTTGACAAATAATCACCCTCATGCACTCTCAGATGTTCAGCTGTGTACATGGTGGTTTTTCACTAATCCAACCTGAGCTGTTTTTGTGAGGCAGATTTAGATTTTTCTAACTGTCTGCCTTTGTTTGTAGGAAATGGCTGAATCAATGCTGAACCAGTCGCAGACCCATGCACGTGACCTTGTCGAACAGATGGGCCAGAGGTTAAAGGTCACGGAGGCTATGTTGGCTGAGGCTGTGAAGGCCAGGGAAAGGCTGGTTGCTGACAATGAAAGCGCTGTGGAAGGACTGTTGGCTACAATCAGCAGCAAGGACCAACTTCTCAAGGTCAATATTTAATTATGAAAACATTTTTAGTGATCTCATTGATTCATCTGGAGAAACTACATCACATACCTTTTCATGTACTCATTCAGCTTCTTTGATTTATTTTATGTTATTTTTTGGGTCTATGCAGGAGTCTGCTGAGCGCCACAACCGCATGTTGTCTGAGCGTACTCTAGAGATTCAGGAACTGAAGAAACAGCTGTCTGACAGGCAACAGCAGCTTGCCACCGCTGAGAAGCAAATCTCTGCAAGAGCCCAGGAGGGTTGTTTAGAGACTGCGGATCTCAGAGCCCTGCTTGCTGAAAAAGACAGCCTCATCAACGTAGGTTCCTCTGGGATACAGCGCAGTCACTCAGCTGTAAAATGTGCTCGACTTAGAAGCCTAACAAGGAGAGGAAATCAAAACTCCCAAAGAGAATAACACATACTCCTTTCCTCCATTCTGGTTTCTAATTACTTGGTGGCCTCTCTGAAACCTGTTTTGATTTTCTGGGCTTTATACCCTTGTAATTTTGCAGAAGCTTCTGCAGAGTGGTCAGGAGAGGGACCAGTTTCTGGCAGAGATGAGGCAGAAGGAGGAGCCTGAACATGTGCTGGAGCTCAGACAAACTATCCAGATCATGCAGGAGAAATTGGACGAGAGGGAAGGTAAGGCCTTTAGACCTTTTAAACCTCCTCACTGGATATTTATAAGTAAGATCACATGTCGGGCCTACATTTGATTCTATTTTGTCTGCACTGTAGCTGAGCTGTCGAGGAGGAACAGTGAGGATAATGTGGAGAACATTCCACTCTCCAAGAAGACGGTCGTTGTCCTGAAGAAGGAGCTAGCACAGAAAACTGAGGCACTGAACAAAGCCCTGAAGAGGGAGAATGAACTGAAGGTTAGTTGGTTATAAGCATGTAATGATGTCCATAATTTGGTCACTGTTGCAAACAAGTGTCTTTTTGTGTAAACCCCTGCATTATTTTCTTTATCCAGATTTCATTGGCAGAGCTGCAGTCACTGCTGTCTGAGCTGGAGGGTCGCAGTGAAGGTCAGGCTGCTAATATTGAGTCGCTGACAGCCACTCTCAAGACCAAGGATGAGATTATCAATGTAAGGATCCCTCCATTCATAGACTCACACTCTCTCAGTGACAGTCACTTTGGATAAGGAGCTTTTCTTCTTATTGCATTTGAACTCCATGACCTCTCCTCCAGCAGTCTGATTTCTCATGTTTTGTTTATGTCTATGCAGGTTCTTCACCAGCGCCTCGGTCACAGAGGGGACAGTCAGGCCGACCATACCCAGGATCAGGTCATTGGCTCTGGCATGGAAAGATCATTCCCTGGGCTCCCACAAAGAGAGAGAACCTTGATTGGTGGAGACAGCCAACAAGAAGTAAACTAAAAGATTTACATACTTTTTGTTGATGGAAATATAAGAAAACAACATTTTATACTTCATGCTTTGAGATTAAGATCATTGCCTTTTCATTTTCTGTCTCCCTAAGGCTTTGCCCACCCTTATAGCCTTGCAACAGGAGCATGATGCTCTGAACAAAGCCCTGAGAGCTGAACAGCAGCTCTACTCTAGCCTTGTCAAGACTGTGAAGGAGCAGGACAGGTAGGGATAATGGTCACTGTAACTAACTATAATTGTAATATATTAGTGAAAATTAAAAGATTATGTTTATTAGGTACATTTTATTGATGAATAAACCTAAATCTGAGTATATTCATATGTGTATTGCAGTGCCCAGCGTCTCCATGCTTTGCAACTGGAGCTGACAGCGGTGCAGCTCCTCAGGCAGCAGCTAGAGGAGAGCATCAGAACTAATGAGGAGCTAAGGGATGAGTTGGAGAGAGAGATGCAAAGAGCCAAGCTCAGAGAAGGTGCAGTGCAAACACACTGGGTGGTAGATGACAGTGGGGAGTGAATGAAAGAATAGAAATAAAGAAAAAACAGGAAGGGAAATAGAAAAGGAAAGAGCATGCATATTACTGAAGTGTAACACTTAGGAAACTATAGCTCAGAAATACATATATCTGTAGCTCCTAGGGAACACACATACACAAACACACCTGTCTTCACTGTCTAATGTGTTAACCCCAATAATACCTCCTGTCTTCCACGTGTCATTTCATTCTGCATGTACACCTGGTCCCTTCACTCTTCTTTGTGCATATTCTGTTTACTGCTCTTCACATCATCACCTCCTCATCTCCATGTCTTTGTCCATACTGCCTGTTTTCTCTGTCACTCTTCAAATGTAAAGGCTTCACACACATTTCCACACAGTTTTTCAGTTTGTCTGTCCTTTATAAAAAGCAAATAAAGGCTGCTGTTGGCCTGTCTTCTCTCTGTCAATCACTTTTAATGTGCTGTCTGCTTGTTTTGACTCTTCCATTATAACATTTGGTTGTCAGTTGATTGCATCACCTCTCTAACACCCCTCTGGTTATTAATCCAACCCATCCAACCATCTGTCACATGAATTAGATTCAACTGCAAAAGCATGTGATTGTATAATAACTTTTAAAAAGGTATTAAAGGTTATTATACTGATACAAAAAGACAGAATATCCTACTACAGTATAGCTCCCCTGCAATTGATCCTAACAAAAAATCCTAAGGTTACTATCTTATCTATATCGACATCACATAGTTAATGTAGTCAGTGATTTAGATGTAGTGTGACGTTAGGTCGCAGCTTTGAGACTGATTACAAGCGTCACTGTGTGGTCAGGTAGTCGTCTAAGCCACATTACTTCAGTATCTGTCCACATGCATGTGTGTGCTCTCCCTTGTGTGCATGCTCATACCCCGCCCCCATCTTAACAGAGCCAGGTGTATAAATAGGTCAGCTGTCACTAACAGGCCCATGGCTTACATTCACACTGAATGCAAAATAGTTGTAGCCACAGTAATTACCACAGATTAAGTTTCCATATTTCTTGTTTTGGTTATATAAGCATTATAATTTGCACATAACACATGCATATGTGCATGCATTCTGTATGTAGGCAGATGCACAAAATTGTGACCATATATTTATATTGATGTATTTTTTTGAATGTGTGTTTTTCTGTGGCTACAGATCCTAAACGTGTCTTCACACACTACAGCTTTTTGTCTTATTAATTTTTACCACTGCACTCAAGTAATGGAGAGTTTATTATGTATTCCGTAAGCATGTCAAAATGCATCAAATTAAATCACAAAAAATCTCAGCTCAAATTCATTATGAATTTTTTAAAATTACATTCAGAAAAAGTCTACACAGATACATACCCATCAGCTATTAAATATCTAATTTAATTTGGTCTTTTTTTTCTAGAACTGCATTAAGTATGTATTTAGAGTTTTTGTTGTGAAAAACTATGAAGAAAATAAAGTCACACAAAGTAAAAACATCCTGATTTATTTATGCTCTAAATAGCATTATTGCATGGTATTATGTACTTTCTTGGCACGCAGACACAGCTGTGTGAAACCCTCTGTGTATTTATACAGGTATGGACCTCATTGATCCTAAAGAACTGGAGAGCATGAGACATCAGCTCGAAGATGCTCAGCGCTGGAATGCTTCTCTGCAGGCTCGCTTAGGAGCCATCCAGAACCGTGGAGGAGGGGTCGGTGGGGCCAACGATGGTGGTACGACCAGAAAAAATACACTGGATTTCACATTCCAATGTGTCAAGCACTGGTTGTCAAGAGTTTCAGCAGATGGGAATGTTTTTGTGACTGTAATATTTTCTCTGTGCTTTAGGTGACACTTTGAGTTTCATTGGTGATCAGACTTCCTACATGAGTATATGTGTGGGAGATGGGGAGGATGACAGTTTGTCTTCACTCTCGCCACAAGAGCTCAAGCAGAAGGTAAATGGCTTTTTAAACTAATAAATCTGTTGGGAGAAAAAAGTATTGTCCCTCACTCTTATGAATTTATAGCCTCATAAGCGGTATTAATAATACCTATGACATTAAGAGGAGAAAGAGCCATGCAAATGGAAAAAAAAGTGCTTCTGTGTTTTAGGTGCTGGACCTGCAGGATTGTGTTAGCAGACTGCAGACTATAAATTACGAGTTGCAGAGCCGATTGTCACTATTGGAGAAGTCAGAGCATGATGTTTACAACAAAGAAGGCAAAGACGTGGCCAGCAGTAGTCCCTGGAAACAGGTTAGAAGCTACAACAGACAGCTGCAGATGGAGGAAGCTGTGGTGTCAAACTTTATTCCCTAAACCTTACAACAAACAACACGTTTTTGTAATTTCTCTAATAGTTTTGTCCACATTTAGAGAATACTTGAAGAATCACGTCTGAGTCATTGTCTAACATCCACCTTTAGTAGCTCCTTTCTAACCTTTGAACCTACATCTTGACCTCTGCTCTGTCCAGACTGTTACTAATGTCTCTTTACTATATGTCTATATTAGATGTCTGTATGTCTTATTTCTCTAACAAGTGTGTTTCTTGTCTGTAGTAGAAGATACCCTCTTTTTCTATCCTTCACCTTTCCTAACCAGTCCCTGTTTTTTTATCTCTGTGTCCCATGAAACGGTCTCTTCTTCACCATGCCACATTAGACACATCATGCCATTCTGCTGTTGCTGTGCAGTGTTTTATGGATTCTGTTCCCTCATTAAGTTTTTCTTTTACCGAGCCATGTGTGTCATACTCGCCTCCCATCCCATTACTCTAGCAGCTAGAGAAGACCCAGGACACACAGCCTTTGGCTCACACTGACAGGATGCATCAGCCTGGTAGTGATAAAGCGAGCCAGACAGACATCAAACTAGGACAGGTATGAAAGACATGATCATTTGATCATTTCTCAAACTTTGAAAAGGTTTTGAAATATTTTAAAATGAAATTAAAGGCCAATACAAAGGGGGATTTCCTTTTTCCATGTTTCATTTACATTAAACTATGTTGGTTTTAGATGGTGTTTGGAAAGCTGTTGGGTGATGAGAGTATGGACAGTGGCCTTGGCCAGAGTAGAGAGCATACTCAGTCTGGCAACAATACTGTGGACACTGGAGAGAGAGATTCTAGGGAGAAGAACAGAGATGTAATGGCACTTAAATCACTGCTGACTGATTGTGGGGCCGCATCAGTCTCACACCTCAGGTGGGTTTTTTCCTCAGCAGTCTCCAGATCCTACCTCATATCTTGAATCTAAGACTCAGTAAACTAATCAGACTTCCTTTATTGCAGAGAGAAGCTGCTTAGACTTCAATCAGAAAATGTAGAGCTGCGGGGTCTCCTGAAAGAACAAAAATCTACTGAGTGTAAAGAGAAAGAGAGTACAGATGCCTCAGGGAACAGCAGCGATGGACAGGCTGAATTGAGGCAGAGTACGGAAACACTACAGGACAAGGAAAAGGAAGACGAGACCTCTAATGAGATGTCAGATGGGGAGAAACCTGTCACAGCAGAGGTATTTGTCAGCACTGCAGATGGGATGGAGAGTCCACAAATTAAAGGCCAGTCACACAGCAGGAGCGGAGAGCACAATGCCACAAAGAATGGGGTAAGTTTTGTTCTGCAGTAGCAGTAGAAAGACACACTATATCACTGTCTGCATGAAGTCTAACAGTCTGTTTTTAATATCTGCTGTTCTACTTGTTTCAATTGTAGGCTGTAGTCAAATCTCGCCTTCCTGTTCCTGTGAGACTGAGAGTGACGGGTAGCAGCAGCAGGCAGCCTGTTAGCTCTGAGCATCTGAGAACTGACGCACTTCAGCACCTTCATTCAGATGATGTCTACGGGTCTGACAAGCAGTTGCATGCAGGCTCTGACTCCCCAGTATCACTCCAGCAAAGCACTTCGCCTTCTTCCACAATCAGATATGCACACCGTAGCGGCAGTCCAGTAGGGTCGGACAAGGGCTCTGAAGCCGGACACAGACTGGATAACAACACCCAGGCTGACTCTGATCTTTTCACTCAGCTGGAGCTCCTCCACCAGGAGTGCCAAGAGAAAGAGGCCTTGATCAACAAGCTTGGTGAGCAGCTTGCTGATTGGGAAGAGCTCCACACTCAGCTTCAGGAAAAGGAACATCTTAATCGGCAGTATGTAGAGGCCTTACAGGCTGCAGAATCCACCATTGCCTACCTGACTGCCTGCAGTCTGGACAACCAGGGAGGATTTGGGTCACACACCAGTTCAGGCACAGGCTCTGGTTGTGCAGGTTCAGATGCTGCCCTCCATGGCAGATGTATGGAGCTGCAGAAAGCCCTACAGGACAAGGAGGAGCTCAACAACCAGCTTATAGAACTTCTGAGCATGGCAGAAAAAGCTATCACCTCCTCTTACAGCCAAGAAAAGAATCCAGAAATCGGTGATCTTTGCTTAAAAATAGAGGATGCCTTACAGCAAGTGAACGCATTTTCCAATAGAGAGAGCCCAAGAGGTGTTTTTGGAGGCACTGACGACTCTATGCAGGAGTTGCAACGACGTGCAGACGCTTTGCAGGAGGCACTTTGGGAGCAGAACAGGCTCAATGCGGAGCTGCAGGAAAAACTGAGAGCTGCAAATGCTGCTGCACAACAGGGCCACAACAGTAACAGTGTTGGCCAGGATGGTAAGGAGTCGGAGGAGCATCATGGAGCAATGGGAGGTTCTGATAATACTATTTTAAATCAGGAGATGACCAAAGTTCTAATGAACTGCCTCAGTGCAACAGAGTCTGCGGTCGCCTCTCTAGCAGAACACTGCACAAATCCTGGCCCCTTGACTTCTGCCATATCACCACAGATCAGCATTGACTTGCAGATGAATTTAGACAAACTTCACAGAGCCCTGCAAGAGAGGGAAGAGCTGGGCGAACCCACCCAGCCAACAACCGAATCCAGCAGCAGTCAGTCCACCACTTCAGCTGGAGCAAATGGACAACCTCACCAAGAGCTCCATCAGAATCTCTCTCTCCTCTACAAGGTCTTCACTGATCTCTCCCACAGGATTTCTGAACTGCAGGCTTCCCTACGAGAAGAGAGGGGCCGGAGAGAAGAGAGCGAGGCCCACAGGACAGTGCAGGATGGCAAGGGGCTACCGCCAAGTGTTCAGATCCAACTGGAGACTCTTCATAAGGCACTGAGGGAGAAGAAGAAAGCATGTAAAAACCTGGAGGAGAAACTGGCCACTGCTCTTACTGAGACAACCTCCCCTGAAACTGCACGGAAAGGTAAGATAACACATGCGGAAGTGCTTGCTTCAGCAATTCAGATTTGCAATAATTATGTGACAAAGGCATATACATGTTAAGTTGAACACTTTTGTTAATCCAGATTGATCAGGAACACCATAAAGGAGCGAGACAAGATTCTGTTCACGTTAAATGATTTCTTCCTAACCCAAAATATATTACCTCCAATGCCAGCTCTGGAGCAGGATGACAAAGGCGTGCAGGTGGATTTGCAGGACCTGGGTTACGAAACCAGTGGCAAGAGTGAGAACGATAGGGAAGAGAGCAGTAGCACAGGTAGACTGCCTCTAGACAGACTCTGCATGTCTGTCTGCTGAGCGGACACTAATCACACATGGATAGATTCTCTCTCTGTGTCTGCATGAGGAGTGAACAAAGGCAACTGTAACACACTGTCTCTCACCTTGAGAAATGTTTTCTGTTTGGGTCTCATAACTGCACAGTCTCTCTTCTGGTTTTAACCTGGTATTTCTTGGCACTCTTCCCAAATTTGAATGGGCTGTCAATATTCTGCATTGACAAATTCTTGCATGTTTCCACTCTGAAGTTTGGGAATGTCTTTCCAGTACTCATTAACCTTTCACTTTTATTTCTTGTCTGTATATCAACAGAAGTGATTTTATTTCCACATGGCACTATCACCTTTTGTTTAGCACAACCTCAGATATTTTTCTGTTCCTTATTTGACTGTTTTCGCGTCTCTTATGTTGCCAGATCTAGAGGTCGGTGTGAACCCTAGTTGCAGTGCCTCTAGCCTGCCTTCCCTGCTGAAACATGAACAGGCAACCTTCTCCTCTACTGAAAACCTGGACTCAACCTCCAGCACCCCGTACCCTAGTTCCCCAGCTCTGAGCTCTGCCAAGGTATTCAACTTATCATTTGCTAAACCCTTTCTTTTAACAACAGTTGTTCAGTCATAGTGTACCAGCTGTAACTAGGTGCAACAAGACTGTTAAGTTTTGGTTTTCCCCATAAGTTCATTGTGCATGGGGCTGTAGTATGTATAGATATAGATATATTTACTGTAGATACTCAGTATTTTAAGCCTTTCAGCCTCTCCAAAAACTAAAATACAGGCACAAAACTATAAGAAATGAGTTAGTGTTTGTCTCCTTGAATGCACAATGTAATCATTAGCATGTCTTGTTTAACTAGCTCATCACCTACAGTAGTCAAGGCCAAGAAACATGTCAACAACTAAAAACATTAGTTTGTAGGGCTATAGGTTACATTTGAAAAAAAGCTGTTTTCACACCTAGCACATCTACTGTGTTGTCACCCTCGATGCTACTAATAGATCAGAGTGTGGGATAATATTAGTATCTCTGTCCTGTTCCTGTATCTGAGGAAGTTTACATTCAAGCAACCCCAGTAAATGTTACCTGAGATAGCTTTATATTTTCCAAACACAAACTTTTGTCTTGATACTTTTCTCTTATGGTGAAAAAGGAACCACATGAGCAAGTATGTAACTTAAGCAGCCAAACAAGGTAATGTTAGAACAAAATAACAGTTCAATCTTACTCTTTTCATACTTATCATACTTAGAATATTAGAACTTACTAGCTCTGCAATATTACTGACACAATTCTGTTTATTTCTATGTTCTAAATGACTCGTCAGCTGACAAGGATGCTGACTTTTTGCCTGGTACAGCTTTGGCCTCAGCGTTTTAGCATTTTTAGCATGTTTTCAGCTCTCAAGTGCCTATTTAATAGCTCTTTCACAGGGTGCTCATTTTAAAGTGAGTCAGTTAAAAATATTTTTAAAAGGTCAGCCAGGGGGCTAACTATAGCTTAATTAACTACAGCTGATAAGATCTGCCAGAGACAGTTTTATAATTGATATAAATTTTGAGAGATAAATCTGCCACTGTTATTATTGTAAATTGCATTTGCATTTTGACAGGCATAGGAACACTGACTAAGGGGTGTGGGGCTTAGTGGATTGTCAATTGATAATTCACACACTGCACTTTCAATTTTCTTCCATTTGATGATAATTACCCGCCCTAAAAATGTTATAACCCAAATATATAGCGAAAACCAATATTTGAATTTTATTAACCTTCTCGTCTGTTTTTAGGTCAGTCTGAAAAGCCTGCAGGTCTATGATGAGTACGGTGTTTCTGAGGACCCTCTCCAGCTTCAGGCACAAGTCAGAGAGCTGAAGGTCCAGCTGGAAAACCAGACCAAAGTCATCCTCCAAATGCAGAATCTTCTGCGCAGGAACTCCCTCTCCAGTGACCTTGCTGCCAACACCTCTGACCCATCCATCATCATCAAGGATCAAGAAGGGACACAGAAGGAGGACCATGGCCAAGATAGGAGCCACAGAACTGGGCAGTTAAGGGAGAAAAAGGACGGGGAGAACCAGGCGATGAAGGATAAAACCAGCCGTCTGAATATGGAACTGGAAAAAGAGCGGACGCTGAACAGAAGCACGAGTGAACAGCTGCCACAGACCCGCAGCCGCTCTACATCACCTGCCAGGTCAGCAGTCTTTTTCACTGCATTATCAATATTTTGCTCTTTTTACACTGAGTAAATGCTGCACAGACAGTTTGTAAATCAAACCTTGACTCGTGCTATTAACCTTGGTGTTTGTTCCCTGCTTGTCCTCATTCTGTCTTCTCCACAGACTGGACTCCCTGGTACAGTCGCAGGCCAGGGAGCTGTCACAACTGAGGCAGCAGATCAAGGAGAGCCGCAGGCTGGGAGCCCTGCAGCGTCGGCAGCTGGAGGAGCTGAGCAAGGCGTTCAAAGAGCTGCTGCAGGCCAGCGAAGTCGACTACTACATGGGGGAGGTGGTCAAAGAGCAGCTGGACAAGAGCCTGAGTCTTCTGGACAGGCTGGAGGGACGGCTGGATAAAGGTAGGTGCTGCTGCCTTGATGGTATCTGCATTTGTCTTTTGAGAAATGTTGCTAATCAGAACCACACTGCACATAGTTAATTACTTGAAGAGTAGTTTAGTGATTTATGATACATAACTGTGCCAAACCACATAAAACGCCAGCCAGCAGACATGCAAATAAAGAATGATTTTGGGATCTCAAACAACTGACCATTGTCTGACTGGTCAATAAATAAATCCTACTTAATCTCAATACTTAGTAGAACTTAAGAAGGAAAGGAGTTTTAGTTGTTTGAAAACCAAACGGTTACGGTTTAACAAAGAGAATGCAGAGAGATGAAAACAAAAGAGCAGTCACCCGTAACTGATTTTTACAGACAGGTCTTTGACAGCATCTTTTCCTCTGTCTGCTAGGAGAGAGTCATCTGGATAATGAGGATGTGGCGGCTCTGGAGCTATCGCGCAGGTACGTCTCAAATGCTCAGTCTGTACTCGCTTATTGTTGACATCCTAATCGACCAACTGCTGGAAAACCGACATCTGTAATGTTTTCACCATTCGGTCCATCTTATAGTTAGATTTAAGATGGTTGGGTGAAATCAAATTTCCTTGATACTTTTATAACATTTCAAAGGACTAGTTCAACATTTTGGGAAATACGCTTATATGCTTTGAAGTGGAGAGTTAGATGAGAAGACTGATACAGCTGTTATGTAAATATAAGGCTAGTGCCAGCAGTCATAGGGGGAAACAGCTAGCCTGGCTCTGTCCATTGGCAACAAAATGGTAAGAAAATCTAGCACATAATCCTCTTTTAGATTGACAACTGTCGTCTTTACACTTCACTTTTTGCACAAATTAAATAAAGGCTGAGCTGTATTTAGTATATGGACAACAATTGTATCAGTCTTCTCATTTAACTCTTAAACCATGTAAGTGAATTTCCCAAAATATTGAACTGCTCCTTGAATGACATGGGTATTGCACATAAGATCCGTCTTTATGCACTCTAAATGATATACTATTGTTAAGTCTTAAAATTTTGAGAATCATCTCACCAGGGGCTTTTATTGGTTCAGATTTAATAATCAGCAGGAACAACTGTGCTAATAATATGTTTTTACCAATCACTGATTCATGTTCAATGAATCATGATCAGTGATAGGCTGATCATCAACCATGATTTCTGCACCCAGGAAAGAATTACTATAGCTCTAACCTAGCTCACATTTCTATATCAGAAATAATTTTCTGTATTCTTTATAGACTCTGTATTTTTTAATGGTCATATGGTCCATGTTACTGTTTGAGAGTGGAGGGTCGTTTGCTGAGCTGTTTTGATGATGTCTGTCTCATGACCCTTTTAAAGGCCTCTGCCCCACCTCCACCCAGCCAAATTGCCTTATGACCCTGGGCGGTGCATGTGATGTTGGTTTTGAATAGCGTCCTGCTGTTGACCTAATTCTGTGTGTGTCAACCAAAACATTAAGGTCACACTGCCCCTAACTGGGTCACTGGTGTCTCTCAGGAATCAGGACATCAACAGAGAGCACAAACAGCACATGTCAATTTTCATCCATTTATGACCCTCTCAGCTCAAGCAATATCTTTCTAAAAGCAGATTAATTATTAAGCTTTGTATAAAACACAAAGATAAGTAAATTGTTTTTTGTTTTTGTTTTTTGCCATCACAATTAACACATTTTTCAGCAGCATTTCCGTATCATTAGATTAGAAATGAAAGCTGCTCATAGTGACATACGTTCATCCCTATTATTACTGATGTGGGCAGTCTTGAGGAGCTATGGCAGGGATCGCAGTCACTGCTGTCCTACGAGGAGAGCATGAGAGATCCTCCTGATAGCCCGGCTAGGATCCAGCAGGAGTTAGATAACCTGCGTCTGGAGCTAGAGGGCGAGAGAGAGCTGCTGCAGCAGAGCATCAGCGTCCTCGTCCAGCAAAACCTCACCCTGGCTGAATGCACCAGGGAGCAGCTGGACCTGTGAGTGGGTTTGATCCCGACAGGGCAGCATGACGTTTGCTGTGAACTCCTCTTTCCTATTTTCCAGCTGTGTGTTTCCACTGAAAGCTTGGAAGTCCTCTGGTTGGAAACTTTTTCTGTCTTTCAGTTACATCACTTTCTTGGGTGCTGTTCCTCAATCAGTTGAGTTTTTGTTTCACATTGTTTCGCTCAGCGAGATGATGTGATGGATAAAATCCAGCTGTTGGGTGTAAAGACTGAGACATCCCAGCTGGTATCAACATGACTCCTTTCTCCTCCTCTCCTTCTTTCTCCTCCCAGGCTGGCTAAAGAGCTGCAGGAGAAGAACCGTCTCATCCAGAGCCTGCAGAGCCAGTTCAGAGGCCAGAGTCCCAGCAGCCACCACAGCTCTCACTCTGATCTGTACCACTCAGACAGGACCTCTTCCTCCTGCCACAGCACACAAGGTGGCAGTCGAGCTCACAGTAAGCAGATGCAATACTTAAACATAGTCTTAATAATGGAATTTATTTGAGAGTGGGTGTGAAAGCCAAGTCCAATTATAGTCTTAAGTCTCATAGACGCCAGGCCCAGCCAGGTACAGTGTGCGCTATACTATGATTAACTATGTTTGCTCCATTAAAAATGCATATTTTTCCCCTTTTCTTGCCTCAGTGGTATGTCACTGAGATTACCTGAGTCCTTGTCCACAGCCTGGCCGGTCTAGTCGCAGCCTGTAACGGCACTTATTTTCCACTCAGACCCATTCTGTTGCAGCGAGGCGTCCCGCAGGACAAAGCACGCCGGCCAAGGGCAGAGCAGGTGTCCAGTTTCAGTCCACCTCCACTTAAAGTTGCATTATTCAGTGGCACCTATCCGTTTCAATCTTCAAATTGTGTTTCCCTCGGGAAAAGAGACAGTGGAGGCTATTACAGAGGGAAGTGAAGCATGTGGATATGTGAGAGGTCCCTGACAAGGGCCTGTCCACCTAGTCACATTTCCCCCAATGTTTGCTAACTCTTACCTCTTTGGCTCCTGACATGTCAGTAGTCATCTTGTTCTGCAGCTACTTGTGTTAGCATGACGGCTACGAATGACATTGTGCTTTACCAACTCCAACTTTACTTCCTGAAGCATGACCTAGTATTAATTTAGCGATTTAATTCTGGGTGATACATGATGTAAGTCTGATTTTAAGACCACAGAAGATAAATAAATGCATGAATATCTATCTTTTACATTTTCATTGTTAATGTATCTGCCTGTTGTTGTTTCTCTGTGCATGTTTAGGCCAGCGACACCCCTCTGATTGGACGGGAGCAGCTGTCACTCCTGTAGGTGGAGCTCAGGAGGAAGGTGTGTCCGGACACAGGGACGCTGCCAGCAGACTGCAGGGCCTGCAGAGGGAGAACGGGCGACTGCAGGAGCAGCTGAGAAGCAGCGAGGAGCTCAACGCCTCCCTGCGCAGCGAACTGGACCTGCACCGCTCGATTATGGCCCAGACCAGCTCCCACCATCAGGAACAGGATCAAGGCAACGACCAGGAGGGGTCAGGGCCTCAGACTGGAGCGCATAAACAAGACGGAGAAGCAGCAGCGAAGAATGGTGCAGAGCAGCCTCGCACGATGAATTCAGGTAAATATCATCAGGATATCTCTGTCTCTGCTTACATTTTGACTGTTTCCTTTTTTAAATCTGTCTCTTAAAGTTCAGTTGAAGTATTCCTTTTATTTAACTTTGTGCATCTGTGTCTGTCAGACCTGCTGGCAGAACATCTACAAGAGATCCGCGCTTTGCGGCAACGCCTGGAGGAGAGCATCCACACCAACGACCGTCTCAGGGAACAGCTGGAGAGGAGACTAGCTGAGGTGGAGAAAGACCCAGGTACACACTAAAAACATCAGTCTTTATCTCTCCCTGTTGTTGTTGTTATTGGTAGGAAATCTCATTCAGTGTACTTATGTCTGTATTTGCTGACTAATGAGTGTGTGTAACCTTGATTCAGCAGCTACCAACATCTTCATCCACGGCAATGAGGAGCAGAGTCAGCTGGTTAATGAGATGCGATTCCTCTGGGGACAAAACCAAGCCCTGAAGGAACAGCTCAACCTGGGGTCTAGAGGTAAGATAAACATTTTCTTACAGGCTGATTTTGGAACACACACACACACATTTTCAAACACCAGCCCATTCCAGCCAATTCTGTTTTAGGTGCCCTAAAAGTTTGCTCTTACCTTTATCAAATACATACACAAATATTATCACTCACGTGGTGTTTAACACTGACCTAAAATACTTTTATTTCCTCCAGACAAGCAGAGGGAGAACGAGAAGCTACGGGAGACTCTGGCCAGGCGGACTGCCAAACTGGAGCAGAGCAGGAAGGAGGCTGAAGCTCTGAGGCAAGAAAACAGCCGACTTCAGGAGAGGCTGGAGCACAGCAGCCAAGAAAACTCAAAGCTGCAGGATTCACTGCACTACAGCAAAGAGGAGCTGCACAGGTACACACACACACACACTCAGGTAACATCAGTGCATCACTAGCACAACAACAAGCAGCTGTGGACCACACACACCTAAATGTCCCCTCACAGTACACACTTAATGTCATTACTGTTCTCCTCCATGCAACCTGAAACTACACAGGGTTGCTAATTACCATTCTAAAGAGTCATTACTATTACCATTATTCCATGCTATTAGTACAACTCAGAAACATGATAGTCACAGTCATTTGAAGGCTCATCCATGAGCACACGCATGCACATACCATTATGATAGTATGTGACCTCTTGCCCCGAGTCCTACTGACACAGTTGAGTGAGGCTGACACCCGAAACCTGGAGTCTGGTTTACTATCAGATCACTTCTCCTCTCGCTTTTCTTATCTTGTCACTCTGAGTGTGTGGCGTTGTGTACTATATACATAAGGCTCATCATTAACTATAGGCAGGAAACAAAAAAAAGTAGATAAACGCTATACACAGTACATGATGTATTTGAGAGTAGAGTCTTTTTCTAAATTGACGTTCTTTGTGATAATGTAGCATGTTTGGTTTATCACAGATTTGTTTTGTGTTTCCAGGTTGCAGTGTGAGGTGAAGCTCCAGAGGCAGCAGCTGTCCGACTCCCAGCATCTCCTCCAGTCACTGCGAGTGGAGCTGCAAGTTTATGAAAAGATCAAGAGTGAAGCTCAGAAACCCAACGGTATGGCATGTATATTTATTTATTTCTTTTAGTTAGTTTTTTCTTTTTTTTAATGTGAAATCTTATGCAGCCTAAATTGTAATAGAGTGACTTACTTGTAAGTCTACACTTGTGTTGGAGAGAATTTAAATTTTTCCAGGATTTGTAGCCAAACTCTATTTCTGTCTTGGATTTGGGTTTAGTTTTTACTGCGTTGCAGCCATGTGTATAATACTTTTATTGAGATGTGTCTGACACAGTAACAGTGGTTGTTTTAAAAGCCTGAAAAATGAAAAATCAGGAATGGGAGATGTCAGAGTGTCAGATTTAGTAGAGTAGATTATGGTGTTACAGAGTGGTGTTCTGGGGTACTGACATGGAGAGGCAGAGGTCTTATTTTCCATTTCAGAAACTGAGTCAACAGTGAAAATAATCTTGGAACAAATCGACATAACCCTACCCCCAGAACAACTTCCCCATACTCCCAGACTCCACTCTTTCAATGTTGACTCCACACTTTACATCCTGTCATTTTGCACTACACCACTGTATACACACTACCTCATTGTATTGTGTTAATGTCTGTTGTACTTCACTTTTATCTCATCTATATTTTTATATTCATTATTCTTATTTTACTTAATTTTATTCTTTTTGACATTTTAGATTTCTCTGTGCTGTCACTCTAAGAGTTGCTAAATGATGTTTCATTGTCATAAAGATCTATTCTATTCTATTCTATTCTGACTGCAGTTAATGTTCTGAACAGTTTAAGCAAATCTCTGAGGTGGAAAATACTAAAAACAAGAAAATACATGTTCAGCTTTGTGAAGTTTATTTTAATAAGAAGTTTGATCATCTGATGTTGTTCTCCAGTTTGCTTCTGTTCTGTTCTGCACTTCTGTTACTTGTTGCTTTTCTGTAACACTAGATAATGAAATTGTTTTCCGTCATTGCACCTCTCAGCAGGTTCCGGTGAGACGACGCGGGAGCCAGCTCCCGTCCCTTCCTCCAGCTCAGTGGACCTGAGCGAGCTGCTGTCAGAGATCAGACACCTGAGGCTGCAGCTGGAGAGGAGCATCCAGACCAACACGGCTCTGCGGCAGAGACTGGAAGAGCAGCTGCTCAGAGGACCCAACCGCTCCGAAACCATCAACATCAACTACCTGCTGTCTTCTCCAGGTAAAAACAAGGCACACACACGTGCGTCCTAATTACCTGTGGCACATGTAAACACACACAGACACAGGAATCTGCCAGTCATGTCAGTGTCTGTTTTGACTCAGATGAAGGAGGCAGGTCACCTGGTCGTGAAAGCTGCGATCCTCTCCGCCACTCATTCCAGTCTCACAATGAACACACCAGCGCCCTCCATGGTAAGAAAACCTCAGCAGAGTCAGCATGATGTTTGCTTATAGTTGTAAATACAAACCCACACAGATTAGCGTTGTTTTCAAGCATATTTCAAAACACCTTTTTCAGATGAGAAACGCCGGGTTCATTCAGAGGTGGACGGCGGGTCCTACAGCAGCAGCTCCGGCGACAGCGTCTCTGGCGCTCCTTCTCGCCTGGTGCCGGGCCACAGGATGTGGGCCAGTCGCAATGGCCGCCATATTCTGGGCCTGATAGAGGACTACAACGCCCTGCGCAAGCAGATCTCAGAGGGTCGGAAGCTGTCACGCAGCATGGACACACAACTGCAGGAGTGTCTGCACACACTCAGGCAGCAGGGCTCTGACAACAAGGTACTGACCAACTATCGTGTTGTAGATGTTTTTAGTTTCAGCTTGTGGTTTACTGAATGATAATAGTGGAACAGAGTTCATGTGACTGTGTTCTTCATAGGTGATAGAACAGCAGCATCTGAAGAGTTTGTCCAGCAGCATGAACACCATGCAGCAGGTGTTAGAAGAGGCTGGTCGACTCCTCAAACTTGTGTGGAGAGTCTCTTTGCCAGTTGGTAACGCAGCAGGAGACAGTGGCAACAACCAGCAGGTAAACACGCACAAACACACACACACACTGTATGTAGTCTAGTAGATCTATGTATATGTAGATTTAGTAAAGTATCTACAGACCAAATCCTTATCCTCTCCTTCTCCCTCATCAGGATGAACTGCTGAAAAATGAAATAGCCAGACTAAAGAGCAGGCTGTCTCAGCAGGAGAGGATGCTGAGTGGAGCCGTTAAACGTCTCCGCACCACCAACCAGCTCAAAGAGGGAATGGAGAGGGTCATCATCGATCAGTGTATGATTATCTTGTTTTACAGTACAGTTTGTACTGAAATTATTATTATGAATATGATCTGCTTGTAACATCTCAAATATGAGGATTTCCAGCTTTTCTTTGTATCATTGTAAACTGAATATCTGTGTTTTGGAATGAAAAATTTGTTGTTTTTTTTCCCCCATATGCAGTGTCTCTAACCCATGGAGTGTTGAAGAAAGCGAGAGGGAACTTAGAGGTGAGTTTACACAAACAGCCAATCACACAGTTAAAATGTCAAACTCTCTCTCTTTTTTTTTAGCAGTGAACTGTTTTTCTTCAGCGAATCACTCTTCTTTTCTTTCTCATCCTCTGTGTGGATTAATGATAGACAAATTACTGTACCCTCTTTGGCCTGAAAGGCCTGTCTGGAGGACCAGACGAAGGTTAGTGTGGTTTAGGTGCAGCCTTTGAGAGTGACATGATGCATGAGGTTCATGAGACCCTGTTGATTTGGTTTTAGCTGTTGCATGAAGCAAATACCAAAATCTAACAGTCATTTGATAAATCCTACCATTCATACTGTGAACAAATAGACACAGTATGGATTGCATTAGAATTTACCTAGCACACTGAACATTTATCATTGTGTTTGAGTGACTGTGTGGACAAAGCTGCATTTATGATGCATGATAAGGCAATTCTACTTTGCTGAGGCATCTTTGAAGAAATAGTTCAACATTTTAGGAAATAGGCTTACTTGTTTTCTTGCCAAGAGTTGTCTGTTGAATCTGAAGCTACATCCAGGAGATAGTTAGCTTAGCATTAAGAGTTAGATTTTAATACAGACTTGACATAACATTAATGAGTTTTAAAGGTAATTGCCATTTGACTGAGCCTGGCTGGCTGTTTCCCTCTATTTTCAGTCTTTATGCTAAGCTAACCACCTTCTGTCTGTAGCTTCATATTGAACAGACAGATATTGAGAGTGGTATCACCCTCTAATCTAACTCTTGTTAAAGAAGTAAATTTCTCAAATGTAGAACTATTCCTTCAAAAACTACTTGTCAGATGCATGTGTCTGGAGCCAGCGGTCAAAGTATTTTCAGCATCTAGCTGGTTTTCTCCTGCATGTCTGACGCTAAAAAAGTTTCTCTTTGTGCCTGCCAGATTTCAGTGCTTGCAGGCTGATGTTACAGTATGTTGTCAACTTGCTCTGTCTGTTTCAGGAGGTCCCAGTCAATGGCCAGTAGGGGACACTACAGACCCTCAGCCTGAGCAGGTGACTGCACCCGTTTCCAGGCGGACTGCTGGCAGACACTCTGAATCCTCAGAGGATCACAACAGTGACGCCTCTTTGCACTGCAGCTTCTAAATCTGCTGGTTCAACACCCTACACTGCTTTTGATGATGTAGCTACCTAATGTTCACCAGGCCTTATCCTGCTGTAAAACTGTCACCTTACTCCCCAGATATCAAAGCCTTTTTGTACTATACTTGCACAAAACCTGCCTATAATTAGATTTATTTTAGGTACTGAAGTTGTAAAAGTTATTTTTTCTGTTCTTTTAAAAGAAAATGCCTTTGTAAATAGTACTTCCTGCAATTTAAATATTTTTCTTTTATTCTTTTTATATGATGCATATAAGAACATGAATATGTATTTTATTACTGACTTATTGTTTTTACCTTTTGTTTTCACCTGTCAGTATATGTATAGGATGGTTCAAGGCTACTGTGTGTTCAAAGAATTATGTGCAAATGCAGTAAAGAAAAATGTAATGGTGAAACCCAATTGTGGTACAAAAGTCCCTTTATTAGCATATATTTAAGTACAAATCTTGGCAGCTGCTTCCAGACGTTTACAAGGATAAACAGAGATAAGAAAATAGCAAAGTTCAGATCAGGATTTAGTGAAAATGAAGAGAATTAGAAAATGTATAACGCAGCTTTACAGAGTACACTGTTCTACTACATTTAGTCACTATACATGAGAAGATTATACTTGAAAGGTCTAATTTCTTAAGTAGCACTTGAAACACGTCTTGTCATTATGTATTGTCAGTGTGACCTATAAAACTAGGCCTTGGAAAGATGGACCACAGTCAGTGACTGATCTTTAGCACCAAGATCTCTACAGACTCACATCTCTTCATAACATGTTTTTTTGGACAATCAGGCAGCTTCTCATTGGCCTTTTAAAGTAAACACTTTGGTTGTGGTCATGTCAGACTCAGTTAGAACAGCAGTTTTGGCAAAAATGAAATGTTCAACAGATTCTAAAAAAGTCTGGCTCCAATCGTTATGAAACAAAATGATAATAGAACAAACACACTCACTCCAGGTCAGAATTTGTGCTATTTAAACCACTGCAATAACTGTACATAAACTGACACCTAACACCAGAAAAGTTTTTCCGATTGCACTACTGGAGGTACAAAAAATGTTGGCTTTGTAAAAGAATAGTGAGGAAAAAAACCCTGCTCATGTTTGAGATCTGTGTCTTCTACTGGTAATCTACATCTATCTTTGCACAAGTCTAACAAACGCCTGAACAAGTTGGATGAACGGCTCCTGACCTTCATGGCTTGCCTTGGAGCCTGGTGTGGGCGGTTTGGACTGGGTGGAGGGGAGGATGCCGCTGGCTGGAGAGGATGGAGAACCTCTGCGGAAGTGGCGGGACAGGCTCGAGAGAAGAGTGCTCTGAGAGTGATGAAAAGAGAAAATCAAAGTTAAATAATATCCTCTAAGTATATTATAAAGGTTGAGGCTGCTGTCACTCTGTTTTGGTCTTTGTTGACAGTAAGATAAATACAAAGGTTTCAGCAGGGTTCATCAGTTAAAACCACACTGGATGCAATTTAAGACCTGTTTTCAAGATCATACCTGTCTAGGTATGATGGAAAACTAGTACGGACAATACAATTACTTAGCCAGCAACAATGCTGCAGCAATGATAAATTAACATGACATGAATAAACTGCAGAAAATGGATTAACTAATAAAAGATTATTATTTTAATATTTGCTAAAATTGCCAATTAAGAGACAATGTACAGAGCTACTATAGATAGCAGTAATGACAGCGTTTACTACAGGTTGGATGGTACTGACTGAAACAAGAGTATTGCACAGCCTCTTGTGGCACAATCCAGTGTTGCAACAATACCCAGACAGCTCGCAATCACACAGAAACATTTCAGAGCTCACATTACTGCCTGAATTCAATTCTTTTTAAGACTTTACACAACCTGCAGATGCCCTGAAAACCAACAGACTCTTAATACTTCACTATATCTTTACCCCGTCTGTGGCTGTCAGCCCTAATCCCATGTGTTCCTACTAAAGATGCAAACCATTAAAGATGGGGCACAAATATATAGTTAAATTTTTTTAAAAGGCTCAGTAATTTCCCAAAACATCTGCACAGTAAATAGTGCATTTGTTAGGGGGCTATTTCTGTGGATGTGGTGCACTAGCGAGTATTTAAGGCAGCAGGATGGTGTATGTGGGAGCAAATCAAAATAAACTAGTGACCATGTTTATTTTAATGAAGCAACATGTCAGCCAGTGCAACAGTGTGGCTCACTGATGTGTTTTTAATAGTGTTTGGACAACAATGGAGCTCTATGGCACATAGGAATAAGCTATATCACTTTTTTGCTGTACAGACAATACTCGCTTACAGGATTGAGTCATCTTTGGTTTTGGGCTTTTCAGTGGATTTGTTGATAATAAGAAAACATATAAAGTATCACTGGAATTGTTCTTTAAAGACATGTAGAGGACTTACAATGAGGATAGATTGAGAGAGATGTTATGTCTCACCAGTTCAGAGCTGAGCTCCTGTTTGAGCCTCTGTTTGTCTCGAGGGAGAATGGAGGGATCTTTGAGACACCGAACAGCCTGAGAGATGAGGACGTAGAAACAGTTCTCCATGGTGAACATCAGCAATGACCTGAAGAAAAGAAAACAAATTTATCTCAAGTTGGTGTCCCAAAGCAAGACAAAGAAGTTTGTTACAATTCTAATTTTCCACCTGGTAACAGTCTCATTCATATAATATTAAATACAGCAGGAGGAAGAGAAGGCTCTCAGGTTTACTCACTTTAGAGCTTGGATCTCCTCTGATGAAGCTAGCGAGACTATGCTCAAGGAAACTGGCTCTTTCTTCTTCTCCATCTGTAAACAACACAAAAGCATTTAGACATCAAGGTGGACTGTAGCTGAAATTATCAAGAATATGTTGAACTGAATGTTGAACACGTACCTCGCTCAACATGCTCAGGGCCACGTTGATGGTGGCCAGCAGGGTTCCAAATGAAGGAGGCACATCAGGGTCAAACGCCGGAGTTGTGAAGCTGAGCACAAACAAGGTCCTGTACTCTGCCAAGTCCATACACTGAAACACAAGCAGAGACAAAAATCAACATTTTATTCTTTATTTTATTCTCCTATTTGTTTTGTATTTGTGTGGAACAGGTTCTTATGATGTAACTAGAAATATGATGCTAATAATGAGGATACCTGGTCCAGGAGTATCTGGCAGCAGTCTGGAGTGAAGTGCTGCAGGGTTGCCAGAGTTTTACTGAGGATCTTCAGAAGACTGCACTGCACAGCCAGCAGGGCCTTCTGCTCGGCCTCCTCCCTCTCCCCTCCAGCCGCTGCCTCTTTAGACGGGGTCTGTGGGGGCCGCTGTGTCCTGGGGAGTGGAGCAGGGGGCAACGCCTCACCGTTTTTAGCCTGAGAAAATTCCAAGGCAAACATGAATCACAATTCTTTTTTATGCACACATATAGAATGGAATAGAAATGTAATGGGTGCCTGCCATTATCAAATCAAATGAGGATAATAAAATTCCTGCTTTCTGACCTGGAGGTAGTGATGAAGCATCTTCTTGCTGTGGAGCAGATACGTGCAGGTCTGACACAGATAACACAGGTTTACCTGCGTGGAGGAGATGGAAAGAAAAATACTGAATAAATAAATGCTGAAGTTTAAGTGCACTAGTGTGGAGCTGCAGTGTTATATTAACTGATGTGGAGCTTTCCCCTCTGGACTTGCCTGTACATCGCGGAGCAGTTTGGGCAGGTGAAACTGCCACTCCTTACAGAAGCTAGAGAGCTGCAGCAGGAAGCCAACCGTGTGGTCGGCCTCGTCCAGACATGCCAGGCTCTGCACTGTTCGCACAGCGTTCAAGCACTGAGCAGGAGAAAACAAAAAAACTTGGTGTTAAAGACTAAATAATTTTCTCAACAAGTGAGTGGAACATGTGCATACAGACATCCATCTACCACAACTGTAAAGCACTTATGTTGAACAACACCCACATCACTAGCATAAAACAGGTCTGAATGCAGGTGTATTTTGCTCCCTTGTGAGCACTGTCAGTGACGTTTCCTTAAGAAATTGTATAGTGAAACGCACTGCAAGGGCTCAGTTCATAAGGAATTCATTTCCTCAGCTTATAATGACAAATTCCCTTAAAAACTATGATCCATGTAAGTACTTGGAAAAAAAAACAGACTACACCAATGACTAAAATAGAGACAGCCTTGCAAGTGCTGTCAGACCAGATTTCACTCCACATTTATTTCTATATGGAACGCAAGGCACATTTGCTTCTGGTTGCAAATAGACCCAGAGTTTAATCTGATTTCGTTTGAAACATGAAATCGCAAAGCTCTCAAATGTCCAGTCAGTTTGAGAGACGGTGTGGGACTGACAGCTGTAGTGCAAGGACAGTGACAGAGGTTAATGATAATAAAGCAGGTTCAGTGGTTGGGGCACATAAAATTTTTTTGGCAATCACTTTGCCACCAATATTTCACTTAGTTAATACAACTTTTATGGCTTTACAGTCATACCTGCAGTATCCGTTCTTGATGAACTCCAACAAAGTCCAAGGCTTCATTGATGAAGTTGTAGCGCAGAGTCTTGAGCAGACTCTCCATTAAAGACATGCAGAGACGGTACACACCCGGCCAGCAGGCGGAGTCCTGGGACTTACGGGAGAAACTCTGCTCAGGGACATGGATATGTTTTGTTATTATGTGATGTTAAAGCACAAAGTGCTATATCTGCATCAATAAACAATCCAGTGTTAACATGCAAGGAGAAATGTGAAGTGATGGTTTTAATTCTATTACCTGTGATGCTCCATTCGAAGAGACCTCATATACACTCAGAAGAGGGAGGCAGATAGTTTGGATGACTCCTGCTCCAGCAACAGCTGCTGCCCCCTAGAGAAAAAAAATTAAGTCACCCTCAGCATTTGACACCTTAATTTAATGTGAGGAACTGATTTAAAAACAAGGGTTCAGAGTAGAAGAGTGTGTGTGTTTGCGTTTACCTGTGGAGTGCGAGCCAGTGTGAGCAGCAGGTGAAGTGCGGCCTCGGTGAAGTAGAGGTTGTGTTTGGAGCGCAGGCTGAGCTCTACAGCGCTGAGCACTGAGGGGAGGACTGGAACCTTCCTCATCACTGACACCCAGTGCTCACCGTCCTCATCTGTGCGACACAGCTCCTTTGCCAAGTGCAGTGCCAGCACACACACCTGGTAAAAACAGTGAGTGAGGGGAAAATGGTCTAAAATTAACTTCATGATGGATTTACACCGTGGCTTTATGCACTCCTGTGAAAATCAGCATCTAAATACAAAAAACTCCTCTGGCCATCATTCCAGCCTCGCTCACCCCATCTCTCTGATCCTTCTGTGGGCCGCGGGGAGAGTCTGTCTCCATGCTGTCCTCGTCCTCTGTTGTGTCTCCCACCTGGCTCATGTGGCGAGTACTGTCAATAAGCGCCAGGGCCTCGTCTTTCACCGTCTCACACACGGACAGCAACAGCTGGGGCAACTGGGAAATATCTCCACCTGACAAAGACAAAGATATTAGTCAGGAAAAATGTGGAACTACAGCCGACTGCAACATTTAATTCAAATGCAGACAACAGAAAACACTTGCAAACGCCTCTCTCACCGTTGAGTCCCTGAATCTGCAGCACAGAAATGAGTGCAGAGAAGATTTTGGCTTTGGTCCTCTCCATCATCTGCTGGTCAGCTTGCAGGACACTCTCCAGGATCAGGGAGAGGGGAGACAGGATGTCAGGAGCTGTTGCTACCACACTGGAGACAGGAAGAGACCAGTAACAGAATTTATTAGCGATGAAGGAGTTGGAACATGTCAAATGTGAACTGTCGACCTTCTCTCTGTCAAACGCATGAATACACACCCTCTCCATTGTTTGAGGAGGATGAGTAGCAGCGTGGCCATCATGGACCCCAGACGAAGACAAGGCACAGACATGGGCGTCGTCAGCTAAAAGAGAAAAAGATATTAAACAGTTACAAGGTAAGAAAGTGATATAAAGACGAGAAATGAGAGGACATCAAGTACAATAAAATATTTTATGCCATGAAAACTTACAGTGGCTTTAGCTCCATCCAGGACGTCCATGAAAAGCTTCAGCTTGGTCGAGTCATCTGTTAGCTGCATCACATCGGACTGAAAATATAAAATAGACACTGCAGCAGCATTCTACATGATCCATCTTCAGATCAGCTCATACAAGTGAATTTCTCAGGCCACTTAAAGGACTATTTTGACTTTTTGGAAATATGCTTATTTGTTTTTTTACTGAGAGTTTGATTGATACCAGTCTCATATCTGTCCATTAAATATGAGGCTGCAGACAGCAGCCAGTTAGACTGACCTAAAGACTGTCAAAATCTGCCTGACTCTACAAAAACGAAAAAAGAATGTGACTAAGCATATGTCCGAGAATGCCAAGCTATTCCTTTAAAGCAGGCTTTTAGTACATCAGCACCTCAAACACTATAAACATGACTGGGTTTATGGTGACATACATGGCTAGTGGAAAGAATTAGCAGCATCCGCCAGGCAGAGATCAACATCTGGGTCTCTGGGAAATAACAGATGCCTTCCTCCTCCATCTCTGCCACGTGGCACACCAGAGACTTGACATACTGGGACCAGTACTCATATCGTCGTGCATTGGCAAACTTCTGCAGCCCGTCCTTCAGAGACTGCTCTAAGGAGCCACTGCAACAACACAAACACAATTAACATCAGCTGTATGAGATTTGAGCTGTTGTCTGCAAGTGGAAATGAAAAATACAGGGAAATACTGGGGATTCTGAAATTACCTGACAACATAGTAGATCTCCAGGCCAATGATTTTCATGACAAAAGCACATGTCTCTAGAACACAAGGCTGGGGACAAAAATTACAATTATTGAGTTGACACACACGACTCATGACCCAATTACTCAGGTAATCAGTATAGCATGATAAAAACAACAAAATACCTCTGTGGTGTCTGAAGGTGGGGTGAGGGTTCCAAAGAGAGGTGTTGTCAAATTCTCCCAAAACCGCTCTCTGTGTAAAAAAAGTAGTAATATATTCACCAATATCTATTTTTAGTCTTTCAAAACATCCAGTTGCACATTGTTTTCCAGGTTATAGTCAGTGTTTTGTTTGAGAAAATGTGCTCACTTGGTACGTAAGACAGAGATGGCACTGTCTCTGCGATCCTGCCAGAGAGCGAGAAGGAAGGCCAGGGCGGCACGGTGGAGCAGTGGGGGACACCAGTATTTCCCCCGCTGTTTGGAGTCGATCAGGTCCAACACCACATGAAGACAGCTCCACTCACCAAGAAGAAACTCCTAGAGGTAAAAAACAAAAAACAAAACATAGATGTTTTGAATCCAGATGCAACACTACTAAAGGTAAAAACAAATATACTTTGAAAAATTACTGAATGACTACACATATCCCTGCAGTTCACACCTTTGACCCCTCATTGCCATCTTTGACTTCCAGGTTAAGGAAAAGCTCAATGAGGCCAGGCTGGGTTTCCACAGCAACAGTGAGAAATTCAAGGATCATGACCTTGATCCTCATGTCTTCTGTTTTGCTCTGCAGCCGAGTGAGGAATGCATCCCGGATGGCTGCTGCGTCACTGCCAAGGCAGGCGTAGACTGACATGGGAGCCACCTACAGACAAAATATAAGCTCAACATCAGTATTTTCTGTTGTACAAAGCAAAAGTACAACATACAGTCAAAAATAAATACAGTACACACTGTACACGTATAATGGAAGTCTTACTGTAGCAAGTCTTTTGAGCAGCTGGATTGCGAGGCGAGGCAGTGCAGGGTCATGTTTGTGGTAAATATACTTGGCCAGGACAACTATGAGGTTGTTGCCATGACCACTGTGCTGTGTCAGGGCCTGCTCCAAAGGGGACACGACGTCAGACGGCGGCTTCAGACGGATGACATTGTTTGTGACAGAAAAGGCCAGTTTGACAGTCTGGATGAGGATCTGACCGGGACCCTCGGAGCCACAGCTGGTTGGCGTCAGGGTGAGGAAATGAAAAACATCACAAGATTATCACACATTACAACACAATTAGTTTTTAATTATGAGGAAAGCTAGGAGACATGAATGCATCAGATTGTTTACCTGCTGGGCTGTGCAGCCAGGACCACATCTATGGTGTCCACGCCAACTCCCATGATATTGACGACTGCCTGCCCAGCCTCAGTGTTTGCCAGGCTGTAGATGCACAGAGACTGCAGGGTGGGCGTGCTGCAACAAAATGGAAATGAGTATATCAACAACTTTTCAAGAAAATTAACAACCTTGTGTCTGTCAAATAATTAGTAAGGGCATTAGGTAATAACAGTCATTTTCATAATGATGAATTCTGTGATCAAGAAAAAAAAATTGTGGACAAAGTTGACACAGCTGAGACTGTATTAGAAGGTCAGGAATGAACTGTTATGAGCTTAATTTTTAAATCTTAATTAACAGAAGAGTTATTAATAACAGAAACCCACATTTTTACATCCAGTACAGTTGTATTTATAAATGTGATGCCTTAAAAGGAATGTCAAATATTATTTAACAGCAACATTTTGTGATATTTAACATTCAATCTAAATAAAATGACTCTTCTGTTTGTATGTAAGTGGTAGTATGTATGTATGTTTTTTCATAGAGGCTTTAATCTCCCAGTTTTGGAATAGTATGTGCCATAAAAGTTTAGGTGGATTCAGGTCTCAGATACTACAGAACTTCTTAATTAACATTTGCAGGAATGGTTATGTTCTATAACTATTATTCCTGTTTGTGGGACTTGTGTTTTCTCAAGACTGGTAAAATGTCATCCTTACCTTCCCTGGTCTTCCCCCTCTGGGCTCAGATTGAGAATGGCATGTATCAGCTCCAAAATGAGACAACCTGCAGCGACAAAGAGCAGCCATTGTTTATTCAGTTTTTACTTACATTTTTCCAGTTGGATAGAAAGAAAACTTGCCCCTCCTCTCAGAGCAGTGCTCTTACCTATCCTCTCCCTGACTCCGTAGGTGTTGTAGCGCCATTTATGGTATGTAGGCAGCATCTCCTTTAGCACCAGCAGCACACAGGGGATCAGGCCTTTGTTCTGAGTGCTGCCAAGCTGACCCTGTAATAATCAACAGACAGAGATGGAGGAGACATGATGCGCATTATAGCAACAGGGCAGCATATGGATACATATTATTTCTACCCCTTTACCTGATGTAAAATGGCACTGTTCAGCTGCTATTACAGAATGTTGGGTAGATAACATTTCTGTGTATCTAATTATTACCTTGACCAGGGTAGTAATGAGACGAAGGAAGGCGATGGTCACAGCGTACTCCCCCCTTGGCTGTTCAATCTGAACCAACAGGTTGCCATAGTTACCTGCTTTCATCCCCTCGGCACTAGGAAAAAAACAAACAAAAAAACAACAACTCAAAAACAAATTTCCAATACTTAAATAAAAGTCTGATATTTCCCCAGAAAATTTTAGACAGCACATAGATAGAGCTTGTTACTTCACCTTATGCACTGAGCCATGCTGGTCAAAGGGTTGGAGGCAAAGGGGAGGAAACCAGTGTGGTGTAGACTGGACCACACCTGAAGACAAACAAGAGGAAAGATGAGGCGTGTGAAGGATAATCAAGAACAGTGACTTTCAATTGTAAATGTGACTTTCTGTTTAGATGTATCCAGTGTACCCACCTTCCCAGGCATCCTTGCAGCCAGAACAGAGAGGCAGTTCACACAGGAGGCAATCACGTCCACTGGAGGGTTGATGACTGACGTTAACCTAAGGAACAGTAAACACACAAATCACAAAGAAAGTATTCTTAATTTCTAATCAAGACTCAAATATGAAGAACAAAATAACAGATACACATTATTAAATGTCTCTGAAAAGTTGGTTTACCTCTGAAGCAACATGTAGATGCGTGAAGTGAGAGGCAGTAAACAGTCTGATACAGTCCAGTCTGTGCTTATGATCTTATGAACCAGATCCAGGATGGGCTTCACACGTGCACAGTGAGCTATAACATCTGACACAAGTAAAGGCAGAGAAACAATAACAAGCTCATTATGATGAAACAATCAGCGCAATAATCATTTTCTAATAACATTTATTAGTTTTATCCCTAGCAGTTACTAAATTAGTTGAATTAAAAAAAACATCATTGTGTAACTAAGCTCCATTATTTATGTGTGACATTTGAAGGTGATGGTGAAAATGTTTGAATCCCATAAAAGACCAAAATCAATAATAAATTGATTTTATCATCAAGTGTTGTCTGTGTATCCAAAGCCTGATATAGATTACTCCTCTGTGCCATAGAGCTCTACTGTTCTCGAAAAGCTATTAAAAACACATCTGTGAGCCACACTATTGCTCCTTCATTACAATAAACATGAGCACTGTAGGTTATTTTTGAGTTGATCAAACATTCACAGTTCTGCTGCCATAAATACTCATTAGCACACCAAATATGGGGCTGAAATTGCCAACAAATGTAGGCAGCCCGTTTGTGTACCATTTTCTAAAAACAAAAACTAAAAAAAAAAAAAGATAGTATCCAGCTATTTTAGGAAATTAATTAGCATTTTAATGACAGTATAGATTCATGACCCGTTTTTACAAATGTACATCTCCAAGAGGAACAAAGGGACTTGGTCATAACGTATTTAGAGATGGACTAATGCATGGTTGGCTTTGGTCTTTCTTGGGATGTGTTGACAGCTTCAACAATATTGAATACAGACTTTTTTTAAAAGGACAATGCTGCTAACAATATGCTTGTGAAGGTACGAAGTACGAATGATCAGTGTACCTGCAGTTGAAACAACGTGGAGCAGCATCTCCACCTCACAGGTAAAGAGAGTCCAGGAGCTGTAGGAGTAGTCCCAGCGCACCACATAGCCCTGGTCACCTCCAATCATCACCTGGCCCAGCACTCCCTGAGGCATCCACAGGTTAGTCTGCCCTGTGCCTAATGGTTGAAATGAAATATGATAGAGGAGGTATGTCAGACATGACTACACATAATACACAAAATTTTGAATCTGTACTCAAACCTCAGAGTAATAACTAAAAAAAACTAACCGAGAGGGTAGAGGAGTTTTGGTGTTTGTCTCCTCCACAGTGTCTCATCATCCTTGGAGATGATGTCATTGGGTTTATGTTTGTAAACTTGCGTGTAGAAGGACATCTTATCCAAAAAGTTGTACACCTGTCACACAGAAGTGAAAGTACAGTGTGAAATCATTTACATAAGGCAAAGTTGAGCATGTGTGTATATATGTGCATTTATAAAATCTACCTTTTTAACCGTCGACTTGTTTGAGAGAAGTGCAGTTAGAAGTTGTAACAGTGGTCCAATCTTATGAGGGAACATCCCGACTGCACTGTCCAGGATCATTCCCAATCCCATGTTCGGTTTCTGGATTAAAAATGTGACAAACAAGACAGATTATTAACAGCTGTTTTATTTTGCCATTAGTTTTTTTTATTCAATTTTGTTTCTTAAGAATCTCCTCTGTGTTTTTATCCTCACCATTTCCCAGAAGACTTCAGCAAGACTGGGAGCAGAGAGGACCTCGCAAGCAGCATCGATCAGGTGGGAGCACTGTGTCGCCACACCGTCAGTCTGTCACATTCAGTATGATGAAGGCGAGTTACCAACGCAAGTTACAAACATGAGTGACAAGAAGTAGACAAGTAAAATCTGACTGTACCTGTAGGCTTTCTTCTTCAAAAGAGGTGATCACAAATGAGAGGAGTCCATAAATACACATCTTTGCTGTGCTTGCCGTGCACTGGAGAGAAAGAGTCAAAGAGTGACAGATAAAACTTCATGTATAAAAACACCACACATATGTGAGAACAGATGTTGGTACCTGATGGAATGTGTATCTTTAATTTGTGAAAATTAGGAAAAAAGGTGATTGTTTAAAAAGTGATGGTTTGGATGTGATTTTTTCCCCAGAGGTCAAACACAGCCAATTTTGGCAGATTCAATGTTCCCACTAAGAACTGCTCAAGACCTCCCATAATGCTGTTGACTTTTAGAAGTAAAGTATATCTTTTCAGTGTCTTCCGTGTCTGGTTGGGGGGATCACTATGAAAGTCTGATTTGACTCAGATTTTGACTATAAAACTGATCCACAAAATGTTTCCCGTCTGCCACATGGTTTTCATTCTTGCAGTCTCATTAGAGACTGATTTAGGTCTGAGGCCTCACGTGATTACACTTAACTACCTGCTAGAGAAAACCAGAAGCCCTCAGAGCCCAGAGGATAAGATTTGAGAGCTAGTGCAGTTAAAACCTTGCGAATGGACATGCTACTTCCTTAAGATGTCGGTAGAAAGTTGGAGTAGGACCAGAGAAGTTGTATGATTGCCCAGAAGTGAACAGACACATAATGTCATTTAAGCAGTTTAAGTTAAAGGAGGCAGCAGGGTTCTCCAAAAATGAATTAACGAGATACTATTATCTAGCCCACTATCCTTTAAGTGATGTCTTTTTTTTAAGTTTGCATTCCACCTGACCTAAGTGTGTATCTATGTTGTCTTACGTTATTCCCTGAGACTCCAAGGCCTTTCAGCATGGTTGAAAGGTACTTGAACACTCCGAGCTGCAGGGCGGTGTTGCCAATCCTCCTGATCACAGGGTTAGACTCGTCTGGTCTCAGTGTGTGTCTCAGGAGGACCCAAGCCAGCAGCACCGGCCCGTGATGAGGGATGTCACCGAACGTCAGCAGCAGCTGATCCATCTCCTGGAAGAGACAGATAAGATATGCAGGTTCAGATGTTTGTTGTATGGTTTATTCTAGGTGACTACAACTGTTTTCTCAGTCTGTCAACAATTTAGTGTGATTTGGATGAACACTACACTGAGGAATTAATGGTGTCATTTAGAAAAACCTTAAATCATCTGGTAGATCCACACTTTCTCTTTAAATACAGGATTAGTGTTTTTTTTCCAGAACAGCTGGGATCATTGTTTTAATCACCTCTTCAGCTCTGTGCAGCTTTTAGCCTAACTTAGCTCATTTGATTCAGTTGCATTACTGTATATTTATGTCTGCTGCATCAAACCTTGATGACGTCAGGAGCGTTGGAGAACTGATGCTGCTCTGTACAGTCTTCCAGGGCACACTTGTGCAGGAAGTCTATGTCCATTCCCTCAACCAGGATGAGAGAGCTCAAATATCTGCAAAAAAACAAAAGATGGTAAAGACCACAAAGAATTACAAAGTAAGCAAGGTACAAGGGTCCAACAATTTGTCACCTGATATTAGCTTATGGCAGATAAGGTATAGATGTCAGCCAGTAAGTAACAAGAAAATTGCAGTAGAGAATATGGAGAGATATGTCCAAAATATTTTATTTAGCCAACTTAATGCACCCTCTGTTTGCTCAATTTGCAGTGTATTTTTATTTTACGTCCCAAACCATGAACAGACACCCTATTTAAACACCCTGGACAACTGCTCACTTTAAACACAAGAATAAACACAAACCCTCCATGCTCTTACCCGATACGGTCAACCAACGCATCCATGCTTTTATCTACTAAGTGTCTGTTGGTCTGCCGCAAACCAAAGCCCTGCTCCTTGAATATCTTTGTGAAGCTCAGCAGGTCGGATGGGCTCATCTCAAAGTAAGCATAATACAGGAAGATGATCTCCAGCAGCAGAGACTGTTCTCTCAGACACTGCAGAAACCATCGTGACACCTGCCTCTCCGTCTAGAAGAAAGAAAAAAATATATATTTTATAAGCTCAGACAAACCAATGCCACTGTCAGTTATGACTTCACGTCAATACTGCATGATATTTACATTAGACCTAGGTTACTAAGTGCAGTATATTAACTAAATATGAACCAAACATATGAAGTAAATTATCACCATGAGGTTGCCATGAGTTTCCCATGTTGGTGCTTCTGCTTTGAAAAGGCTCTCAAACTGTGACTGGTAGCTGCTCACAAGGTCCTTCTCCAGTTTATTGACACAGTTACAGTACTCCGTCTGGACAAATAAATAAACACATCCAGAGTTATGTTACAGAACCAACAACAAATAACAACAAGTTATTTTCGGTGAGAAAGCACATTTAAAGCTATGTTCTTCAATTATCTGCTACGGCCCAAATCCATCTGCTTCTCACCCTGTAGGGATGTCGCTCATCCTGAAAGTATGTCAGCAAGAGGAGGACACATCTGAGCAGACACATCCGCTCCTCATAGTAATAGTCCGCTATCTATAGAAACACACACACATAGATAGTTATACTTACTGTCATACTGAACTAAATGGAACGATACAGCAAGTAAATAGTTGCAGATCTTTGCACTGACCTTCAACAGCAGTGCCTGGCTTTGTCGCTCATCCTTGAGAACAACCTGTGTAGAAGACTCAGTTATACATCATCTGAATATCTTTCATAATAATATCTTTTTACAGTCTTTTGAGGTTTTTTGTTCCTCTTTAGAAATGGTAGAATTACACTGGAGAAGCAATTACAGTACTAAATCTTACATACAATACACAGATTTATACACAAAATTTGAAAACTGGTGGAAACATTTATCAACATTAGAATTCTTTCATTAAAACTCCTATTAAAATGGTACTTTTTTATATGAGGTACCTTTAATGAATCACGGGTTCCTCTGTAATCCTCCTGTAGGTAGCACTGTAAAAGCTGCACGCTCTGCTGCTCATCAAGACCCTATCACATTTTTCAGTTATTATGATTGTTAATGCAAACAGTGAAACATATATAGGGCATAAAACTGGCATTTTAACCCTTACCAATAGTTTGCTGATCCTCAGACCAAAATCCTTCAATGGTTGTGCAACATCTTTGTTCTCCTTCACTTTCCCAGCAGAAGATGAGCTAGAACAAGTAATATTGACAATTACCCTTACAGTTGTTATGAACAATAGTGTGTTTGATGTAAGGATCAAAATAACTGCAACTATACCTGGGTGGTTTGTAGTAACTGAGTCCTTGATGCAATCTGTCCCAGTGTCTGTCAAGCTCTGCCTCTATCTGAGCCTGTAGCCATCAAATATTTCATAATATGAATGGGGGGGGGGACTTGCGTTATTGGTGCTGTGTAAACGTTTTATTTCACTAATTACACATGCAAGAATCAAAGTACTAATGGGACTATTTGGGACCCCTCAAGACAATCCTTTATTAATCTCTAATTCAACCTCCATGCTGTGTGGTACATGACAACAAGTGGCAAGAGGACATACCGGCTCTCTCAATGCAGATCTTCCCAGCAGAATGGTCCATAATTCTCGACAGCTCCTAAGAGAAGAATGGGTATGTTTCAGCAAAGTGACTAGGCAGATGAAGGGTGGGCAATATGACCATGTACGCTGTGAAACTGTAGGACTACAACTAATGGTGATTTTCATTTCCAATTATTGTGCAGATTATTTTTTCGACGAGTCATGGTATCAACGAAATTGTTAAAAAAAATGTCCATCTCAACTTCACAGAGCCAGACACAAGTCTTCAAATTGCTAGTTTTGTTCGGCCAAAAGTCCAAATCTTTTGTTTGTCGACTACCTCATCGTTTTTGCGATTTATGTGAAGTGGCTACTGCGTCTGCTCTATCTATCCTTTTATCTACCACTCTGTCTTTCAATTTCCCTGACTGCCTATCTATTTATTTAACTACTTAAACTTTCTGTCTTTGACGTCTCCATACCATTATCTAGCGTTAGCTTCTCCTTTGTCACAACTAACCACTGACGGCTATTGCAGTTTATTGTAAGGTATTTAAAATACAAATCTGAACGCTGGTTCTTCGTCTTACTGAATAACCAGAGTAAGTTTAGAAACGGAGTCTACAGTGGTGACATGCTGTTGTTGACATGCGGCTGACACACCACGCTGCTGAAAAGCCATTCAAATGTTTAACTGCTAGCACTTGCTAAGCTAAGTTAGCGCGGTGCTATCAGCTCAAAAGACACAATGTCGAACATAAATGTGACTGCTGGTGGGACTTAATAAAAACGCGTTGCGTAGAAATGTTTACTCACTGGCAAAAACGTCAAAAATAACAGTTTGAACAAAACAGACGTTAGTTAAAACTAGTTGCTATCTGCCTACCTGACGCTCATCTCTGATTCCGCCATCTTTCTTCCTGCCATCTGATTGGTTGTTGTTGTCTGTCGTCATTACCGTCATAGACGCCTTCTTCTTCGTTGGGCAGTTGTCATTCTTATTCTTACCATATACCGCCACCCTCTGGAGTTAAATGGTCTTAAATTCTTCCCAAAAATTATTTAAAAATCAGCGTCTGGCGTTTCCTCTACCCATATAATCCAATAAAATTAAAATTTTCTAGTGTAGAGTATTCTACTATATGTGATTCACGTTTTTATATTGAACTAACTGTAATGTAAATGATAAGGTTGTAGCTAAATTTAAAAAAAAAAATGAAATCATAAGTATATGCTTCCTTAACGATACTATACCATAACATTGTATTCAATGCAAAAAGTAATGATAATAAATAAATAAATAAAGCACGCCTTTAAGAAGCCTTTTTTTTTTTTACAGTTATACCACGTGACCCAGCTGTCAAATATGGCCCCGTCCTACTGGGTGTGAGAGGAGCGACAGCTGACAAAGGAAAGAAATCTGTCACATCGCTACACACCTTCGTCCAGATAACTCTGTTCTTATATGGTAGGTACCCGTTACTTTGTCAGGCTGGGTTTTATTTCCATTTTGTTCTCTGTGGTGTGAACCTCACTCGGTAGACTTAGCTGTGTTTTGCCGTTAGCTTGATGCCGTCCGAGGCTGCAGCATCCCTGGTTTGCAGAGAGACTAGTTTCTCACTTAAGTGCGGCCCCACTGGGCTGTATCAGCACATTAGATCTAACAAACGAGTGAAGAATTTTTCTTTTCTTTTCACCTTAGCCGTCAGATGTGATGGTCATGTGTTAACACAGCTGATTCACGAAGGGGAAAGTCAGTGCAACCCTCCAACCCCCCCGATACAGCAAGTAGAAGCTAGTTGCAGATCTTTACTGACCTTCTAACATAGCAATTGCCACAGCTTTTATCGCTCATCCTTGAAACAACCTGTGTAGAAGACTCAGTTATACATCATCTGAATATCTTTCTTAATAATATCTTTTACACAGTCTTTGAGGTTTTGTTCCTCTTTAGAAATGGCGGGTACACTGGAGGAAGCAATTGCAATTACTAAATCTTACATACAATACACAACAGATTTATACACAAGATTTGAAAACTGGTGGAAACATTTATCAACATTAAATTCTTTCATTAAAACTCCTAACAAATGGTACTTTTTATATGAGGTACCTTTAATGAATCCACGGGTTCTCTGTAATCCTCCTGTAGGTAGCACTATAAAGCTGCACGCTCCTTGCTCATCAAGACCCTATCACATTTTTTCCAGTTATTATGATTGTTAATGCAAAACGAAGTAGAAATATATAAGGCATAAAACTGGCATTTTAACCTTGCCTACCAATAGTTTGCTGATCCTCAGACCCAAAATCCCTTCAATGGTTGCAACATCTTTATTTCTCCTTCACTTTCCTTGGAAAGATGAGCTAGAACAAATGGCCAATAATTACCCTTACAGTTATTATGAACAATAGTGTGTTTGATGTAAGGATCCGTAACGCTGCAACTATACCTGGGTGGTTTGTGTAACTGAGTCCTTGATGCAATCTGTCCCAGTGTCTATCAGCTCATGCCTCTATATCTGAGCCTGTAGCCATCAAATATTTACATAATATGAATGGAGACTTACGTTGTGGTGCTGTAAACATTTTATTCTGCTAGTACACATGCAAGATCAAAGTACTAATGGGACTATTTGGGACCCCTCAAGACAATCTTTATTGATATAATTCAGCCTCCATGTGCTGTGGTACATGACAACAAGTGGCAAGAAGGTTATACCGGCTCTCTCAGTACAGATCTTCCCAACAGAATGTCCGCAATTCTCGACAGCTCCTAAAGGAGAAGAATGGGTATGTTTCAACAAGTGACTAGAGCCAGATGAAAAGGGTGGGCAATATGACCATATACGCTGTGAAACTGTAGGACTACAACTAATGGTGATTTTCATTTCAATTATTGTACAGATTATTTTCGACGAGTCATGAGTATCAACGAAATTGTTAAAAATGTCCATCAACTGGAGCCAGACACAGTCTTAAATTGCTAGTTTTTGTTCATTAAAAGTCCAAATCTTTTGTTTGTCGACTACCTCATCATTTTACGATTTATGTGAAGTGGCTACCATCTTGCTCTATCTATCCTTTTGTCTACCACTCTGTCTTTCAATTTCCTGACTGCTATCTATTTATTTAACTACTTGACTTTCTATGCTGACGTCTCCATACCATTATCTAGCCTGCTTCTCGCTGTCACAACTAACCGCAGCAGCTGTGCAGTTTATTGTAATTATTTAAAATGCAAATCTGAACTGGTTCTTCGTCTTTTTGAATAACCAGTAAAGTTAAACAGAGTCTACAGTGGTGACATACCCAGCTGATTTGACATGCGGCTGACTTCACACGCTGCTGAAAAGCCATTCAAATGTTTAACTGCTAGCACTTGCTAAGCTGATTAGCGCAATTGCTATCAGCTCCGAAGACACAATATCGAACATAAATGTGACTACTGGTGGGACTTAATAAAAACGCGTTGCGTAGAAAATGTTTACTCACTGGCAAAACATCCAAAACTATAGTTTTGAACAAAACAGACGTTAGTTAAAACTGAATTTGCTATCTGCCTACCCACCTGACGCTCATCTCTAGTTCCGCCATCTTTCTTTACTGCCATCTGAATTTAGTTGTTGTCTATCGTCATTACCGTCGCAGACGCCTTCTTCTTCGTTGGGCAGTTGTCATTCTTATTCTTACCATATACCGCCACCCTCTGAGTTAAATGGTCTTAGAATTCTTCCCAAAATTGTTTAAAATCAGCGTCTGGCATTTCCTCTATAATCAATAAAATTAAAATTTTCTAGTGTAGGTGTTCTATATGTGATTCACGTTTTATATTAGACTAACTGTAATGCCGTAGTAAGGTTTGTAGCTAAATTTAAAAAAAAAATGAAATCATAAGTATACTTCCTTAACGATACTATACCATAACATTGTATTCAATGCAAAAAGTAATGATAATAAATAAATAAATAAAGCACGCCTTTAAGAAGCCTTTTTTTTTTTACAGTTATACCACATATTAGCTGTCAAATATATTTAAATCCTACTGGGTGTGAGGAGGAGCGACAGCTGACAAAGGAAAAATCCATCACATCGCTACACACCTTCGTCCAGATAACTCTGTTCTTATATAGTAGTGCCCGTTACTTTTGTCAAATGGGTTTTTATTTCCATTTTAATTCTCTGTGGTTAGACCTCTCGGTAGACTTAGCTGTGTTTGCCGTTTGACATTGCGTCCGAGGCTGCAGCATCCCTGGTTTGCAAGAGAGACTAGTTTCTCAACCCAGTACACAGCCCACTGGGCTGTATCAGCACATTAGATCTAACAAACAGGTAATTTTTCTTTTCTTTTCTTATCGTCTTGATGATATTATATTTAACACAGCTGATTTACAAGAGGAGTCAATTGCAACTCCTCAACCCCGAAACAAAAGGCTGCAGCTGATGTAGAAAGGGCATGTATTTCTCCTGGAGTCTCCTTCATGTGGTCAGATAGCGAGCGCGCGTGTGTGTGGGGGGGGGATTTCACACTGACTGAGTGAATGTTCACTGTGGCCACAGTTCATGACAGAAAGCAGATAAAGCATGACCAAGGTTCACTGCTGGGCTAAGCTAAGATGACTCATGGACTTAAATACAATACGACAACTACTGGATTCTGTAATTCAAACTGTCAGAACTGCTTTAATAAAAGTCTATAAATATTTTGATCATTCTGTTTTATGCTGACTGACATTTTCCTCTTGACTCGAAACCTGACTGATTCAATTTCTCTTTTTTTTTTTACCTAGAACATCCTCAGCAAGTGAAAAGTGCCTGCCAAATGATGAAGTGTGCCAGAGAGAGGAACTGACAGAAGAAGGCCTTCATTATTGCAGACCATCTGTTCAGATCAAGCCTCCTCCCACCCCTGCAAGCCCTCCACCTCCTCCAGCCATGCAGATCAACCCAGTGCACGTGGAGTCCACTGTAGTTCTGGCCGTGGTGCTGTGCGTCCACATGGTGGTCTGGAACCAGCACTCTTGGTGCAGCATAGCCCTCGTCATCCAGGCTTTCTACGTTCAGCACAAATGGGACCGTCTGCTCAGGTCAGGGGGTGCCGTGTTCCAGTTTCGTCCTGCAGCAAATAGCGGCATCGTTCCGGCCTCCATGGTGATGCCCTTGCTCGGCCTGGCGCTCAGAGAAAAGTGCTCTGCCTCAGGGAATGTCTACTTTGAGCGCTTCTCCATGGTTATCACCATCACAGGCATGATGCTGGCTCTGTTCCTCTCTCTGATTGCGCTCGGCATCACGAGGCCCGTGCCTACAAACACTTGTGTGATCGCAGGCATGGCCGGCAGTGCAATACTCTACACGACAAAACAGACCCTGACGGTGTCTGAGGTCATTGAGGTCTTAGAGGTACTTTTGATCTTCGTCTATCTCAGCCTGATTGTGCTTTATCTGCTGCCGCGCTGCTTCACACCTGGAGAGGCGCTCCTCATCGTCGGTGGAATCAGTTTCATCGTCAACCAGCTCATCAAGCGCTCCCTGAACCTGGCAGAGGTCAAAGGCGATCCAGTGAACTACTTCCTGCCGGTGGTAGTGGTGGGCTCACTGCTGCTGGGCGTTTTCTTTGCCCTTCTCTTCTGTTTCATGGAGTCAGAGACCTGGGTCTCATCGCTTTTCTTTCACATGATGACAGCCGTCCTGGGTCTGGGAATCCTCATGCCGTGGCTCTCCCTCTTCATCGGCCGGCACCCCATCATGTGGCTGCTGGACTTTCTCACGTTAAATGACAGGAGACTCTGCCTGTTGGGGTACTGGGTGTTTCTGGCTGTCGTGGCCACCTGCGTTGTCTTACACCAGAACTACCAGCGCCAGTCAGGGTCCAAGAAGCACCAGGCCTCAACAGTTGTCAGGAAGTACTTCCATCTGATTGTAGTGGCCACATATGTTCCAGGGCTGATATATGACAGACAGCTGCTTCATGTGGCGTCCGTGGGCTGCTTGGCAGTTTTCTTGTTCCTGGAGTACGTGCGTTACTTCCGGATCAGGCCGCTGGGTCAGCTGCTCAGGCAGCTGCTCACCTTGTTCCTGGATGAGCGGGACTCTGGACCTCTCATCCTGACCCACGTCTACCTGCTGCTGGGCATGTCTCTGCCCATTTGGCTGTTCCCTGGGCCCTGCGCCCCTAAGGGGATACTTCCTGGCGCGGGTGGCCTGGTGCCTTATGCTGGTGTGCTGGCCGTGGGGGTCGGAGACACTGTGGCGTCCGTGTTTGGCAGCACCATGGGGGAGATCCGTTGGCCTGGCACTAAGAAAACGATGGAGGGGACCGCGACGTCTGTGTTCGCCCAGATCATCGCAGTGGCCATGTTTCTCATCTTCGATGGGAGCATCAACCTGAACTCCACCTACTCGTGGATTGTTGGCTCCATCACTCTGGTGGCCATGTTGGAGGCCTACACCTCCCAAATAGACAACCTCCTTCTCCCACTTTACCTCTTCATCCTGCTGTTGCTTTGAATGGACAGATGGCCCAAACAAAAACAGATCCCTCCCCCCTGTCCTGAGCCCTCTGTGGGAGGAAGAAGGAGTAGTGAATTTGGAAAAAAGAAATGTGTAAGAAATACAATAAAATGTGATCATCAAAGTAATAGAAGTCCTTTTAGAAATCAGTGGACTCAAAAATGGGAGTAGTTTTTACTAGCACAACATAGAAACTGGAAGAAACTGAAAGAAGCTGGAAGAGCAATGCAGCACTAGAAAAATGTGCTCTTTTACTGTATTTGGCACCAGACATGATGTTAGCATGACATCAGAGCCTGCGTCTTTAGATCACAAGTCATTTCAGTATCAGCTGCTTTGAGGAATGAGACGATCAGAATAAGTTATTAAGAAACGTGAGGAAGAGTTGCTAAATATTCTTTGAGCTAAGTGACGGCGGCGGTGTATGGTTTCTTTGCGTGTCGCTCTCCTAACCCTGACGCCAATAACAGCTCCTGAATTATGCAAGAGGAGATAAAGTTTAATTTAAAAAATAAAGTCCTTTAAGAGTATTGACATTACATTGGACATTACAGACGCTGCTAAAAGGCACATTCTGATCATCAAAGAGGAGGTTTTCCTATCCTTGTACCTTTGTATTGCCTTTGAAGAACATTATTTAAAGTTAGCTTGTTGATATATCCTTTTCTTAATCAACCTTTTTCATTATTAGATTATTATTTTGCCTCCCTGATGGCAATATGAAGGACTTACTGCTGAAAATAATTGCCTTAAGAAGTATATTTTCTATCACACATTATTGTAGATGCTGTAGATGAAAGCATGGCAGCCCCCTCTCAACTCTTCTTTACAAGGGCTGGTTTATACTTCGATATGGCAGAAACTCACTATGCTCCTGCATGACACTAATGTGAAATCCAGTACTGTAAAATGTACACAGGTATACTACAGTATATTTATGTTTGGTAAATTTACTTTGCTTAATATTTTCTGTGGTTTGATGGGACCCCTTAAAGGTGAACTTAATATATACATTTCCTTGTGATACTGAGCCTTCATACACTGCATATTTTTGGACTCTGTAAGATATGCTTTGGGCCAAACTGATGAACACAGGCCCGTCCTTTTTAGCAGCTTTTTTTAAGCGTTAATGAGTCCAAATTATTATGGAATATTTGCTTTATAGAAATATCAAACGTCATCAGGTTTGATCTCATCTTCCTGAGATGAGGACGCTACAGTTCATAACCTGAAACTTGTTTTCAGAGTGAATGAATGAACAGCCTTTGGTTTATGTTCATCTGTAAAAATGTTTTTTTTTATTTGTGATGACAGGTTATTAGCATGATCCTACTAGTACTACTTGTTTTTGCCATCATCCTTACATTTTTAAAAATGTAATATTGCATGCTGAGTGCATCCGAGGAGAAAGATAAAATTGATATGCCTCAAATTTTCAGTCCATTTGTTTTAGTACTCATCTGAGGATTGACAGGAGGAACCTGTGTGGCTGTGGAGTCATTTCACTCTGACGACATCAACATTAGATTAACCCTTTGCTTTCTCAGTTTGACTTGAAAATGAACATAAAAAGTCTGGATATTGTGGTTTATAATCATCTACACATATACAGTTGTTTTCATTTAAGTTGTGTTTTAAAATCAAACTAGAAATGGGAGGAATATGCCATTTTAACACAAATTTGAAAAAATGACCTTGGACAAGAAGAATGCTGGTTGGTGACGATGTTGATGAGGAGACTGAATAAAAGTAGATCTAAACATCAGTTGTATTAAGTGTCCATGGAAAATTGATCATTTAAAAAATATTTATTCAACTTCACTTCTGAGTCTATTAAAATTCCTCATTTAAAACCCTGATACAAAAATATGAGTTAGTCACCAGTAATCCACTCAATTTTTCTGCTTAAGCAACTCTGGATCAGGTCACATACTAGTGTACATACTGTATAGCTCAGAGAAATAGATGTTGTCATAAAAGATAAAAAACAAGATGAGCAATTGTAGAACACTTGCTGTGGTTAAAATAGTTCATACATGTTGGTCCTTCTTCAGGAAAGAGATAATCTGGTGTCTTTCCTTGCAGCCAGATGACAAAGATATCCTTCATTTAGTGTAGAGAGGTGGGAAAGGAAGCTCTTCAGTGGGTTGCAGCCTTTAAGGATCAAAGAGATGGAAACATGACAGATGGATTAAAGAATATGTTCATAATTTTTTCAAGTTTGTCATAAAGTAAGTCCGGTGCCCACATGTAATTGTACATCCTATTCATAATGGCCACAGAAGGATCCCGTCCCAATTTTCTTTCAGTATAAGTGAAGGGAACAAAATCCAATCCTTGTTGTGTCTTAATGTCCACTATGAACAGGAGGAATAATTACAGCTAGTAAAACTGTTAAAATGTCCATGTGGGCACCCAACTATTTTTTAACACAGAATAAAAAAAAAAAAAAAAAACATTTTAAAACTTGAGAGTGAAGAGTGAGACTATGTAATCTTCAAAAGACATTTCACAATTGTCTTCATGGAAATTAAAACTTAAATTCATACGCAATTTATAAAAAGCACATTTGATCAATTCAACACATGCTGAAATAACTATTTGGTTTGGTATGACCTATAGCTTATGGTGGCAACTGTTAGCCCATGTTAGCAAACTTTATAGATGTGTATTGTTCTATGACAATACGTTTACTTGTGTTACTGTTACACTGCAATTTAGCATTTAATATTATTCCATAACTTGTGGCAGCAGTGGCAGCTGTTCAGCAAACTTTGCATAGTTTAGCTAAAGCTGTATTGGCCCAGAAAGTTAAGTAGTCTCACTTTAGCTCAGTTCAGTTAGTTGATTTAAAGACACTAGACTTTAGCGACTTTAATACACTTTAAAACACTCACCAGTTGTCAGGGCTCCAGTGGGTGTCCTGGGCTTCCATGATGTGGAAGGTGTAGACATGGCGAGAGTCCTCTGAGATGTTTTCAGCACTGCGATGCACCACCTCCCCGTGAATCAGGACTACGCCACCTGAACAGAGATGATGGACAGGTTGGGATGTGCGACTGACCCACTCTCACAAGCTTATTTGGTGATGAGCAAGACAAGACACCCTCCTGTCACTGTGCCTGGCCAAAAAATAGTCCTGCACTCTTGGAAAGGAAGAATTACCACATTTCCCAAAATGTCAAACTATCCCATTAAATGATTATCTATTTCAGCACTACAAAATTCACATTATGCGTATTATTTAGAAACTTTACCAAAACTGACACAAACTCTCTGAATACATAATAAATGTGTGTATATCTCCACACCACAGGATATTTATGGCACATATTATACATTCCCAATACTTTTTTAATTCCTCAATCACCTTTCCTGTTTCTTCACTACTTAAGACACAAATGAATTACCTTTCTTCACTGGTGCAGCAATAAACTTCTCTTCATCATAGGCCTGCTCTCTTCCGATGAAGTCTGTGAGGGGAAAGGTACCTTTTGGGGTGCGCACCATCCGCCGAGAAATACCACCTGAGAGAAAGAGAGGGATATACTATGAGAAATATGTACAAAAACTGATTTCAAGTACCAAATCGTACCATCAAGTACCAAATCATGGGTGTAGGAGTGTTACACACAGCATTTGAACTGAGTAGAGTTAGTAAATTCGAAGCCACAGAGTGAGATAAGTTATAGTATGTTGCGATCTTACTGTTGTGTGACCCCGGGATAAACCACAGGCAGCCATTGTTGACAGTGGCATCTTCCAGGGCGATCCACAGCCCCATGACTCTGCCCAGGGGCTCCGTGTACAGAAATGTGGCGTCTTGATGAGCCGTTACTGAGAAACACACAAGAATCTGCTACATATTCATTATATAAGGATATTTATGGAAAGAATGTTTTTCCATGAGCTCATCATATCAATAAGGAGCTTTTTTTTTTATATCAACTTAGTTTAAAATATGTATATATCTTGATAAATTGATGCAAAGGCCCACACTTTTGCCTTTGGGAAAAAATCTTTTTTGTTTTCTTACCTTCCCCACCAATTCCTGGTTGCTGGAAAAGATAGAGATGATATTGTGTTCTAAACTACCCATGTAGCATAATCAAAGACTATATGACATTTTATAGATAGATAATGCTTTACCTTAAAAATGTACATGCTTTGCAGTATCACAGGATTTACAAGACCCAGCTTCTTAGCTATGCCCTAAGACAAAACAACATTTGATATCAGTGTTGGTTATTCTGTGACTTAATACATCATCTTCTGATATTGTTCAACAATTCACTCACCTGAACTTTGGGTGAATGTGCAACCTTTTTGTACAACGCTTCGTAGGCATGTAGCGCTACATGAAGAACACTGGGATTAGTTAGGGACTATTGGAAAGCCATGTGTACATGTTGTTGGGAGAGCTTAGTTAGAAATCTTACCATGGCCAACTTTATTCAGTGACCGCTGTTTTGGTACGATGAATTCCCCTGCAAGCCAGGAAAAGCTTTATCCATCTCATTTAGAATTTACCCATATAAAAAAATAATGAACAGGCTAGGAAGAATTTTAATAGAGCTAACCTTTGTCGTCAAAAACTCCTTTCTCAAAGAAAAAACGGATCTTATCTCCACTGGTGATGAAATAGTCAGCATTTCCCTGCAGGTCAAAAGGTTAACATCAGTCACCTGCTCTGCCACAGAATGATTACATTACAGAGAGGAGAGACACTCTCCACTGACACTGCCTAGACTGTTGACATAAGAGTTTTCTATTAGCCTGAAAGGAAGGACGTCTAAGGCCAAGGTAAACACTGTGAATCAGTAGAGAAGTAATGGAGCTACACTGCAGACTACAAGAGCATGAGCATGACACTGATTTTCTGCCTTTAAGAAACACAAATGGCAACTGTACCTGCATCTTTAAGTGCAGTGAGATGGCAAGCATGTGAAAGAAAAATTGTTAAATAAACAGTCAACACTGTTAAAGACTTAACCCGTGCAGTACCGCTCACTGGGTCACCTGAGTTTTGAGCTGCTCATCATGATAGGTGGAGAAGGTGGTGCGGCAGTGCTCCGGGACGTCCATCCGGTCCACAATCTCTGTCATCCTCTGCCTCAGTTCATCACACTCCTGAGAGGTCAGCAGTCCGTCCAGAACCACATACCCATCCTCCATGTACTTTCAAGAGGGAAGAGAGTGCTGCTGAGTCAGTTTCAGTGATTCAATAATCATTAGTTACAGCCCTAAACTGCATACACTGAATGCATTTTTTCTAATTCGGCTATAATAATAATTCATGTGATGTGCTATTTAAATAGGGTTTATTGATCTGAGTATTAATTCTCTGGCTGTGTGTCTGCCTATACTCACACTACAGGAGAGATAGGCTGAAATAATGAACCATTTGTCAATTGTAAGTAAGAAATTTAACCTTTAAGTTAGATCTGGTGCTTTATGCAGCAGAATGAATAAGGATTTGGTGGTGGGGGCTTCTCCTTATAGACCACTTGTAGCTGTTGCATGTTATGTAATGAGCCTGAAAAGTGCACAAATACTTCTATAAAAACTACATGAGTACAAAAAACAAATAAAGCGTTGCAAGAATGTGATATACTTGACGAAAAATACTATACACAGCATTAGAGTTTTAATAAAATAAAATAAATAAATAAAATTAAAGCATAACGTGCAGGATACTTCTTAGCTACAGTTCACCGTCGTCTCGTTTTCAGTATAATGTAACGCACCTTTTGCACATCGCGATCTGTCATGAAATCCATGCTGGTCAGCTCGGAGAGGTACAGCACAGCTCCTGGGGCAAATATGCGTTTTGTGTCTCATCCGGGTAACCTCCACTCTGCAAGCACTGTTTTCCGACCATGTGACGAGTCTAAATCAATTAAAGTGAATCCATACAGAGGCCGTAATAGGATTTTGGACTTTAACTCTTTCGTTGCAACATGGAAGCCAACCACTGCTGTTCATGGTGGTGCAGTAGTAGCGCGGAATGACCTCTAGATGTCGCTCATGTCGTTGCTGTGAGATGTGGACATAAATACAAATGACTTACAGCACCATCTCGTGGCTGTTCTGGTAGTTACATAAGCGACAAGTCAAGTCAAGTCAAATTTTATTTATATAGCGCCAATTCACAACAGAAGTTATCTCGAGGCACTGTACATATAGAGCAGGTCTAGACCGTACTCTTTATCTTATAAAATTTACAGAGGAGAAAAACCCAACAGATCCCACCCATGAGCAGCACTAGGCGACTGTGGCAAGGAAAAACTTCCTTTAAGAGGCAGAAACCCGAGCAGAACCGGGACTAGGGTGGGTGGCCATCTGCCCTGACCGGTTGGGTTTAGACAGAAAGAGAGGGGGGGAATGGGTAGGAGAAAGACAACCTTGCAAATACACAGACTAAGTCAAAAATGTAAATAGTAGTAGTAGTAGTAATATTAATAATAATAATAATAATAATTATTATTATTATTATTATTATTACAGCTAAAGGAATAATAATGACAAACAATGGCATAATAATAGTGAACACACTATCAATAACAACTAGTTATTAGTAGTGGAGTGTGAGTAAGTTATCATTTAAATACTGTTACTACAGTTTTCAGTATCTGGCCACCAGGGTCTACTACAGTTAAAGTTCAGGAGAGTCCTTCTGAAATACTCACCGACCCTTAATTTCACAGAGCAGTATAACAGTATAAAAGTATAAAAGAATCCTAAACTGAGGTACTCATGAAAGGTACTCATGTTTCTCAGTTGTTGCATTGCTATAAGGGAGCTTTTTTTTTTTATATCAACTTAGTTTAAAATATGTATATATCTTGATAAATTACGTAAAGGGCCCACACTCTTTTGCCTTTTGGGAAAAAAAAATCTTAGTTTTCTTACCTCCCACCAATCCTGCCGCTGGAAAAGATAGAGATGATATTGTGTTCTAAACTACCCATGTAGCATAATCAAAGACTATGACATTTTATAGATATAACGCTTACCTTAAAAAAATGTACATGCTTTGCATCACAGGATTTACAAGACCCAGCTTTAGCTAGCCCCAAGACAACCAACATTTGATATCAGTGTTGGTTATTCTGTGACTTACATCATCTTCTGATATTGTTCAACAATCTACTCAATTTGAACTTTAAGAAAACCTTTGTACAACGTCAGGTATGTGAAGAAGGAAACACTGGGATTTAGTTAGGGACTATTGGAAAAGCCATGTATATGTTGTTGGAGCTGTTAAACTACCATGGGCTACAACTGATCAAAGACTGTTTACATCGATGAATCTCTCAAGCCAGGAAAATATCCATCCCATTTAGATCACCAATATAAAAAATAATGAAATAGCTTAGGAAGAATTTTTAACTTTGTCACAAAAACTCCTTCTAAAGAAAACGGATCTTATCTCCACTGTTATGAAAGGTCAAATACCTCTGCAGGTCAAAAGGTTAAATACTCAAACATCTGCTCGCCACAGAATGATTATTATATTACAGAGAGTATAGACACCACTGACACTGCCTAGACTGCTGACAAGAGCTTTCTATTAGCCTGAAAGGAAGGATCGCCCGGCGCTACAACAATCGCAGTCCTCAGAGAAGTAATACGGAGCTACCTACAGACTTACAAGAGAGCAATGATATTGACGCCACTGATCTGCCTTTTAAGAAACACAAATGGTAAACTGTACCCGCATCTTGTATATGAGACTAAAAGCACAGAAAGAAAATTATAAATAAACAGCCAACACTGTTAAAGACTTAACCCGTGCAGTACCGCTCATCAATACCTGAGTTTTGAGCTGCTCAACAGATAGGTGGAGAAGGTGGTGCGTAGATCACCCATCCTGGTCCACAATCTCGTCATCCCGCCCCAGTTCATCACATAATTCCCGAGGTGTCAGCAGTCCGTCCAGAACCACATACCCATCTCCATGTACTGCAAGAGGGGTGAGGAGCGCCAGTTGAGTCAGTTTGGATTCAATAACTATTATTACAGCCCCAACTGCAATACACTGGAATGATTTTTTTCTAATTCGCTATAACAGAATCCATGTGATGCCATTTTAAACAGTCATTGATCTGAGTATTAATTCTCTGACAGTCCTGCCTACCCACCACAGGAGATATTTAAACAATGGAAACGATTACTGTCACCGTAAGCGCAAAATTTGAACCCTTTGCTAGATCCGGTGCTTTATGGCAGGAACAATAAGGATTTGGCGGGGCCTTCCTGACCACTGGTAGCTGTTGCATGTTAGTGAATTGTTTCAGTGCAAGACAAATACTTCTATAAAAACCACATGGACAAAAAACAAACAAAAAGGTTGCAAGAATGGATACTTGACGAAAAAAATACTATACAAGCATTAGAGTTTTAGTTAAATAAAGGAACAAATAAATTAAAGTATAACGCAGGATACTTCTTTAGCTACAGCTCCACCGTCGTCTCTGCCTTCAGCAATATAAATGTAACGCACCCTGGTAATATCTGATCCGTCATGAACTGCTGGTCAGTTTGAGAGGGGTACAGCCAGCCCCAAAGCGCCATGTTTGAACATCCGGCAACTCACTCTGCAAGAATTCACATATTCAACAAAGCGAACCCACAGAGGCCGTAGTTTCAGGTGGATTTTTGGACTTAACTCTTTTCTGTTGTATTGATGGAAGCCAAACCAATGCCGTTCAGCGGTGGTGCAGCAGCGCGGAATGACCCTAGATTGCCGCTGCCTGGCCGTTAAGGTAGGATGTAATATAAATACAAATGACTTACAGCAATCATCCGTGGCTGTTCTGGGTAGTTAACAAGCCCACCTTATCATAGCCAATCGGCAAACAGTTTATCTCGAGGCATCTGCACAGGCGGGTGATGGGTGGTCCAGACCGTACCTGTCCTGCAGAGAAAACGCCCATAGAGAGAAACCCAACAGATCCCACCATGAGCAAGAATTAGGGCGACTGTGGCAAGGAAACTTCCTTTTAAGAGGCAGAAACCGGGCAGAACCGGACCTAGGTGGGAAGCATCTGGCCTCAATCGGGTTAAGCTTAGAAAGAGAGGGGGTGGGGGAATGGGTAGGAGAAAGACAACCCAAATACACAGACTAAGTCAAAATGTGCAGAATAATAATAATTATTATTATTAATATTATTACAGCTAAAGGAATAATAATGACAAACAATGGTACATTAATAGCACTAACACTATCAATAACAACTAGTTATTAGTAGTGGAGTGTGAGTAAGTACATTACTTAAATACTGTTACTAAGCACAGTTTTTCAGTATCTGGCCACCAGGGTCTACCAGTTAAAGTTCAGGAGAGTCCTTCTTGAAATACTCACCGACCCCTTAATTTCACAGAGCAGTATAACAGTATAAAAGTATAAAAGTATAATCCTAAACTGAGGTACTCATGAAAAAGGTACTCATGTTTCCTTTCAGTAAAGGTAGCAATACCACGCTGTGAACATATTCTCTTTCAAGTAAAAGTGCTTCATTTACAATTTTACTTGATTAAAATTAATTAAAAATTAGGTATTGCTGGCAAAATGTTCTTTAAGTATCAAAAGTAATGGTACTTGTTGGGCAGAATGATCACTTTCAACATATGTAGTTATATGTATCAACTGTTACTGACACAATGACACATAAACAGCACTTTAATGTCACAGCTGGTCAAGGTGAAGCTATTTTCATCTATTATATGTACAGTTGTGTAGTTAAATCTATCACACATTTTTTTGAGGTAAAATCATTTGCAAAATAAATAGTCACTACTAGTCAGTATAGTACTGGAGTAAATGAATACATTTACTTTCAACTACTGGCTACAAGATAACTCTAAAGTGTCAAAATATGATTATCAGGACAGGTAAATAGAATAAAAAACATTTTTCTGCTACACAAAATTCTGTTTACTTATTCAGATTTTGCTCCAGTCTTTGCTTTCTAATACTATATGCAAGAAGACTATACCACATCACAGGGTGGAGGGCCCAGAATTTCATCCGACAACCTGACGACCTTGTGCACCCTCTTAATAAGATGTCATCATCTCAGTTAATGGGGGCTCACGGGCTGGTGAGAGGGAGAAACAGCTGAGAAAATAATTTGCTATCTGATCATACCTAAGCAGGAGCAATGAAACATTAGTGTGACCAACATTCCCTGAGAGAAAGAAATAATGTTTAAGAACTTGACATAGCAGGAAATGCACATTTGTAATTAATAACATTAACACGACTGGATTTATGTGAGCTAATTTAAGAGTCCTGGTATCGTACATGCTGGCTCACTGCAGTGACTTACTGGGACACCAAATACATATATTTTTTTAAAACATGTCTCCCCAACAATGCTCAAGACTTTCTCCTGAAAAAAGAACCATCCATTAGATGAGGAATCAACATGTTCTTTGCAACAGGAATTAGAGTTAAGTGTTTATTTTATTATCATGTGTCAGAATGGTACAAAAGTAGGGTCTGAACATTAGGAAATCAAGGTTCAGTTGTTCATTGATACAGACGTCCCGCTTAAAAAGCCAGTGTTCAATCCACTTGGCGACAATTAATTAATAAAGGCCTTGTCACGTGTGATACAGACAGTGCTGATCAAAACAAGTCTGTCCTTCCAGTTTACAGGCTTATATTCAGCAATGACTGTTGCTAGGGGGGTTAATTGGGCAGCCTTCAGTATGGCTATAATGCACACAAGTTCAGCATCAACAAACTCATGCCGCAAAATGAAATGACTATGAACCCAACAAACTGTTTTCATATATCCCTGATCTACAGGCATCAGAATACAGATGAATTTATCGTACATAGTAAATACAATCAGGTATTTAAAAAACGCTTTATACATAGGTAGAGATTAGATGTCAATGCAATGGCAGTTTTTTGAATAATGCAATGTTTTTGGGGTTCAACTGAAATGGTATGCAACCGTCCAAAAATGTACACTCTTCAGAAATGTTGCAGATATTAACAGATGATGTGTACTGTTACACACAATGCCCACACTGGAAGGTGAGCTCACCTCCTTTAAGTGTATGTTAGATTGTCAAGAGTTGTTTCTGTTCAGTTGTGAAATCCTGTCTTGTTTTTGGGGAAAGGAGCTGCGTCCCAAGAAATCGGCAACTTTCACTGTCAAACCATCTGTAAAAGCCTCTGTGGCTCCAAATGACTTCATTCTGTGTCAGAATAAACTGATCAATCATGCTGCTTCACACAAACTACACCACTTAAGGTATACATAACATACAAACAGAAGCACATTTTTGATACTTACACATAAATTCAAGAGAGAGAAAGCAAAACTGAAAAGCAACTATTTTAGCTCATTTGCACAGAGAAAAAACATTTAAATGTATTGACTGAGGCTGGTCAATGTGTTTATATGTGACACGATAATTAAAGTGCTGGGGATTTCTTGTAACTAAGGGGCACTTCATTAGTCACTATGACTTCCTCTTTTCGGTGCTCTGCAAATGGCTGACTGACCTCATCTCAGACCTTCACACTAATTCACTGACGCTGATGTGCAGGAAAGGGAGTGGGGCCACAGGTTCAAGATGGTCAACTCGTGACTCAGAGGGAAGTGACTGTACATGGCTGTAGTCATAGCTCTGGCAGTCAGAAAAAATTACTTAAGCAATTCCTGGCCACAATATTTGTGGGTATAAACCCAAACGTTAGCAGGAAAAAAAACGCAACTCAGAAACATTTGGTTGACTACAGATGTGTTGCTGACGTAGACTGTCCGCAATAAAGCTGAAATGGACAAAGGCCTGATATACAAATATATCAACGTATATATGGCAATTTTAGCTAATCCAACTATTCTGATTGGGTGTGAATAAGCTCCCAGTGATGCCCTGAGAAAGATTTCTATGGCACTCTTTAAGTGTAATTAAGAACACCTGCTCCATCCAGAAAGAATTTAGGGTTAAAAATACGTCAGAACTTGTCCTGAAAAAATAAGGATGAAAAAAGTATATTTAACTGTGACTATGCAACCTCTAATAACATGACCAGCAAGTTGAGGCCTGAAACAATGAGTGATGTGCATTGTTTGAGCATCCTAATTTGACACTCTGTGGTGCACTGCAGGAGGGAGATTTTTTTTTGTGTGTCAGCAGCACTGCACTGCACTGCACCATTACAATGAGCCATGTTACCATATCAAATTCACTTTGGAGTGACATAAAAGTTGTCCTACAACTTGTCCCTGTATCTATGGCCAGCTACTGCACTATAAGGTATATTTTTTTTTCGCAGTTTAATGTGCTAGTGCCTAAATTACTTGACTATATGCATTCATTGTTTGGCATCCAACAGGTCATCAGTCACTATCTGCAGAATGTGATGAAAAACGTGTTTTTGTTCTTACTTGGCACCACAAAAATTAAATCAGAGCAGGTATATCAAAGTGGACATGCCACTTAAAACAATTATACATTTTTTCTACACAGGCAGGAAAAGAATGATGATTCCTTTGACTACTTACTGCCTTTCTCTAGTGTCATCTGCTCCTTTTTGTGCTCTGTGTCTGTGACCTTTGCTTTAACTTTAACACTGGCTGCAGGTCAACACATTCAAGACAACAGGACTTGAAGACCTTGTGGGAGCACACTTACCCAGTGACCCCTAGAAGGGCATTTGGATTTAGCCAAGGCCTCAATGAAACAAAATTCACTGTGAACAAAGGTACAGTTGTATTATTACACTGAAGCTTCCCCTCAACCTCTTAAATAGCTAAAATAAAAAAAAAGAAACAGCTGGTAACAATAAGACCACATACCATATGACCGATATGCATCAAACAAAGACGTTAAACATTTCAGCTTTACATTTTACAATGCATGAAAACAACAAGTAGTGAACGTGATGTGTGTGATCATTAACAGAGCATTCAGCTTGTAAAAAGTAAGGCCATATTAGCAACAAGAAATGCCTTGCTGGAGTAAACATAGCAGGTTTACTCCAAACGATGCTATTAAATCCAAGGCCTTAACAAGAAAAGTGTTTCAAGCAGACGAAGCACTGTTGCACTAATTTGGACCATGCATGTGGAAATCACATATTCTGCATACTCTCTCTGCGAATAAATGTTTCCCTTGTGTGGGTCGGTCAGAACCAGTTTCCTTCACTCTGTAATTTCCTGTTTGTCCTCATCTTGCTCTCGAATGGATAAACAAAGTGCCGACAAATGTCGAGCTTCCCCTGTAGTAAACCGAGCATGATAAATACAAGGGCTAGTGTAGAAACAGCTGGGCACTTGAGTCACTAACATCAATGCTTCCCTTTTTGACTGGCAGTACCCTGGCAGCTAGTTAAGACTCTCCTGTCTCACACCTGCAGTTCATCCACTTGGAAGTGCCATAAAAGTAACAATCACCTAAGATCTCATAGTTCAAAATCAAACTGAGCGTAAAAAGTACCTTGATTCTTGCTCCTTTTATTGATCTACATTATGTAGAAGTTGTATGGTTAGCATTGTGCAAGCTTGCATATGTTTTCATTTATTAAAGACAAAGAAACCAACCATGACAGGAAGTTTTCTGAATGTTTGTGTCTCTGTAACTTTAATACAGAGACAGCAAACTGTATGTGAGAAGGAGGACGCATTGTGTAATTACAATCTTGTCAGAGAAGCAACATATACATTAGCCTTCAGTTGAACAAAGGTCACTTAAAATCTTTGATTACAGGTGTATGTTCCATAATAAGCTTAAAATAAATTCTCATTGTGTGGCATTCAGTCATCTCACTGAATCTTCATTATGTATTACTTGAGTGTTAGAGCACAAACATGATACCAGCGTGTGGTAGCTTTTCAAAGCACCAAATTATGTATCTCAGAGTCAATTCTTGACTTTGTTTCCACAGGCCCAAACGCAGTGATATAAAGCCCATCTCACAGACCTTAATAAGACACATCAGTAATGTATGTGATGTTCAGTCATGCAAAATAAGGTAAAGCTCGCTTCACATGCCTAAAAAACAGACATGATGTTTTGTGAAGCAAAATTAAGAGTCCAAGAAGAGCGGTGCGTTTCTCCACCATAGCTCCATAGCTGACAAATAACCTGCCCACTGGTAGACGTTAAGAAGTAACAACTGCAGGATATTTAGACATTGTACTGTAGCATTTGTTCCCATTTGTTTCTAATGAATATTCTACAGCTTTTCTTTGATGTTGTTTCATCAGTCTTCTAAGTTAAGGCCTAAGCTGTGAGATCACCTGTCAGATGATCTATTTATTGTCGCCACAGTCATTTTGTTCGCACAAAAAGATGCCTCCAAGTATGTTGGTGCATACAGAGAGCTTGAAGAAAACAAAAGGGCCAAACCTTCATGCCTCAACAAATTGGCTTCCAGTTGCGCTATTATTTTTTTTCTAACATCTGCCAGAATCGCACTGCACCACAACTGCAAATGTAACTGTAAAAATTTCCAAATTAATTTTCTCAAGGCCAGAGGTCAGGCAAACATTGCTTTGAGCATGTTCTAATTGTGCATGTATCCCACAGCCAGCAGAGAAGTGATAGTGAGCACGTTAAGCTCACTGGCAAGGCTGAAATTGTGCAAAGTTTTTTCTGTTTTTTGGCTCTTTCCAATAAACAGGTTTGCTACTGTGGCATGCATATTCGACATCACCTGCTTGCATCCTTGCAGCTTGATCTTTAGGGTGAAATTACAGAAAAGCCACATTACTAAACCACCTTTCATCATAATTTTTCCTTGACGACCGTGAACCCGGTGATTTCCAAAAATAAATCCTTGGAGGTCTTGAAATTTGACACCCATGCTTATACAGATCCGGTCAGGGAAGCCTCATCACTTTTCCGAACAATGCTGCAAACCTCTCAAGGTTTGCCTTTCTTTATAGACAAAAATCACTGCTCGTTTGTTTCTCAAATCAAACATCTCTCCTTTGCAGCTCACCACTGAGGTTTGGCTCAAGCTTGTTCCTTATCAGCCCTCCAAAGCTGCTCTTTGACTTCTGATGGCAGCGTGTTGAACAGGTCCTCCTCCACCACCAGACTGCTCCTCTTCAACAGCCGACACTCACCGAGTTCCACGGGGAGACACTCTAGACGGTTCCCTCTCAGCTCCAGCTGGGTCAAGCCGGTGAGTTCTCCGAAGCGTGATGGCAGCGTCTGCAGGCAGTTGTTGCCCAGATTCAGAGTACGCAGCTTCTTACACTGGAAGAGCTCAGGGGGCAAAGTCTCGATCTGAAGTGGAGAGGACAAGAGGCAGTATAATGAGGGGTGTAAGTTACCAGTGAACAGAGAGGCCTAGCTGTTCAATTTTTAATCCATATGCCATGGCCAGATGAGGCAGGGATCTGAGATATGAGCAAAGGGCAGTAAGAAAAAGAGGCAGCTGCTTCCACTACAGTGAGTGGAGGATGGTTCATTTATAAATCCTGCTCATTTCAGATGTTACCCAATTAAAAAAGAAACATAACACAAGCCAGGCCTCAGCACAGGAAACAAATCAAAATAAGATTAAAGGGTACTCAAAAGTTGCTGTCAGACTTTAAGGGTAAAATCTCATAACATATTTAGGATACTGGAAAAAGAAAACAAAGACAAAATGGCTTCAAAGGCATCAACAAATGATTTAAAAACCAACAACCAGCCATGCACTCTTGAAGCCTTTGTGTAGTTATGTTCCATGAACTCCTTGTCCTATTTTTAAATTCTTCATGTTTGTCTAAAAACTAAATTTCACTTCAACTCTAAAGCTCTAAGTGGGTATTATTCACTGATGTCCATAGAAATCATATCCTATCATAACTCCTACACAGAAACAATATTCACAATTACTAGTTTGAATTGATAATGTGCTAACAGTGTAAAGAGGATTTAGGCAAGAGAGGCCTTAAAAACACAAGAGACACCAGAAGGGTCCCATTTAATGGAGCTATTTTTGGCTGCACATAAACCTGCTGGAACCTGTTTTCAGCGGGCAACACAAGCAAACACAATAAAATGGCAGTAATAGTAGCCTTTACTGAAAACACATGACCCTGTGTGCATGCTTTTGAGTGAAAAACAGCACATTCTGGAGAATGCTGTTTGTGCACCAACTACAACTCCCTGAATGAAATTCCTACGTCGCAAATCAAGGCATTTCGTTAAGACTGAAATGTTCTAGTTCACCACAAACCAAATGGACTAACCCAGCCATGACTGTAATGGCAGGATTTAGCACGGCCCTTAAAATATTTCAGTTAATGATCTGTGGAGCTGAAATAAACAACATCTTAGATAAAAGGATTTGTAAGAGTTTACTTGAAAAGTAATACTGCATTTCTCAGGATGTCTACAGCAGACAAAATCATCTTTTCTAAATGGGAGAGTTTAGATTATACTGTAAAAAGGGCAAGGAGTACATCATGCTCCAAGAGTCGTAATGTGGCCTCGGGGGAAAATTTGTATAATTATACCATAACTGTGTCTAAGCTTTGAACTCCCTAATGGTTTCTATTTATTGGCCTGAGAGAGGAAAAGAAAACAGACTTGTAGTAAAAACCTGTGCATTATACCAGACAGGAGGCCTTTTATCTAACATGTTAGCAGTTAGCATAATTTGACTGCTGTGTAAAGAACACGACTACCTTTACAACATGCCACTCAATCAGCTCTTCTTTTATTTCAGTCACTAGAAAGCAGATAAACAGACCATGATCATATTAGTGTTTTCAACCATTTTGTCACCTGAACTTGAATATTTATAAGGATACGTTTAAAACTGGGAAATATGCAATACTGTATCAGTTGACAACACACAACTGTAAAACTGTCAAAGTCTCAGTCATGTGGTTATCTTTAAAGCCATAATTTCCAACCTGTCCATGAACATCTCAGCATTTATGAGAGCTGACCTTTGTAAATACCTTATCTGGTCTTTGAGCCAATCTTATTCACACATGATAAAGAGATAGAGGGGTGGAGACAGGAACATAGGAAATGAGACAAACTTTCACTAAAATGAAAACATGCAGAGAACACATTTAAGGAAAAGTCTCTGATACTCACCCTGTTTGCTGTCACAGCGAAGTATTGCAGGTTCTGGAGGAAGCCTACATCGGCGTGGATGCTGGTCAGATTGTTGTGACTCAGGTCTAAAAAGCGTAGCTTGCGGCAGAAGAAAAGCTGGCTGGGGATTTTCTCAATCTTGTTCCTGTTTAGATACAGCCTCTCCAGGTTGGTGAGTGTTCCGATCTGAATGGGGATGTAGGCGATCTGGTTGTACCACAGCTTCAGGCACACGAGCCGGTGCAGGTGCTGGAAGCTGATGATCTCCTCTATTGTCTTCAGATTGTTGTCCTTCAGGTCAATCTCCTGCAGGTTGTGCAAACTGAAGATGGAGTGAGGGATGCGTTCGAGATCGCAGCGGACGAGCTCAAGCTCTGTCAGGTTGACCATTTTCTTCAGGCTGTTGAGCACCATCAGCTTGGTGCCCTCATTGTTGATGGAGAGCTTCTGGAGGTGGACGCCCACATCCGTCACTACCTGCGGCAGCTTGGTCAGGTTGCTTTTCAGACGTAGCACTTTGAGCCTTTTGAGCTCTCTGAGCCCGTCAATGACGATGTAACGATTGTTCTCGGCACTCAGGTTCCCGGTTAGGTGCAGCTCACTAAGGTTCTTCAGGCTGTAGATCCAAAGGGGGATCTCCTTGATGTCGGTGAACTTGATGTGGAGAGACTTCAGGTTTTCCCTCAGGAAAGCCAGAGCTGGAGCCTCAATTTTAGCCGGTGTGTGATAGAGCCACATCTCTCTCAGGTTAGAAAGCTGGGCGATGATTGGCGGGATAGTTACGTCTGGGATAAGCTCCAGCTTGAGCACTTCGAGCTCTATCAGATCAAATACTGTGTCTGGGATCCCACTGAGCATGAACAGATGCAGCTCCAGCTTATCCTGGGAGTTCTTAGTGATGCGCTGCCTCAGCTTCTCCAGCGTCCACTCGTTGTTCAGGTTCAGCTGCCTCAGCTTGTTCTCGCTCACCTCTGACAGAAAAACAGCAAAGCGCTTGGAGTAGAGAGGGTCATACTGATCTATCATGTGTAGCATGAAAGCAAAGTCATTCTTCACATCAGGAATGTCACTATAGCTGCTCTCCTCCCGGATTGATTCAAAGGAATATCTTTTGAGGGAGCGGCTGAGCATCCAGCACAGAGTGTACATGCAGATAAGACCATAAACCACTACTAAGCTGATGTAGAAACAGGCCAAAATCTTGAAAAGTGTTGCTAACGGGTGGGCACAAGAGAACGTGCTGTACCCTGTTAGCTTCTGAAGGTTCACCGCACACACCACACTGAACCTGATGTAGTGTACATAGTAGGCTGTGTAGCTAATTATCAGAATAAACTTGATTACTTTGATGATGGTCTGGCGTATGTAAAGACGGTAGACTATATCACCCTCCTCTACGTGGATCCTGAACTTCTTGACCTTCTCAAAAAGGGCCTTAGCTTGCTCCCCTTCTTTTTTATCTAAAACCCCAGTTTCAGAGCGATCTACAATTCCTTGCTCAATTCTGGACTTCGTTCGTTGAAGCATGGGCACGCTAGCTTCAACATCTTCACTCACACACGAGGCCTTCTTGTCCATCGAACCGTTCATTTTTCCCGGAGGTTTGGGGTCGCTCTCCTCCACCACGGTCTCAGACAAAGCCCTTGTTGTCCATGGGGAGTCAAAGCACTTGAGGAGAATGGAGACAAAGTGCTCCAGTTTAGAGCTTGTGCGGGGAAACTTGAACCAGAAGTTGCTGCAGGCCAGGAAGATGAGGGTGTGGAGTAGCACCAGATAGGGGAAATATTTGGCAAACCAGTGCAGTTCGTTCTCGTAGCAGACAGCGTCAACATAATTATACTGATGGCGGTCGAGGTCATACTGAATGCCTTTGGGTTCAAGTACATAGGGGGTGGTCATGTTTGGGACGGGCATGGTCTCGCATGACCTGTTGACCACCCACTTGCAAGGCAGGCAGATCATCTTGTCCTGCGTGACCTGCAGCGTGCCACCGAACACCGCAATCATCAGCATGACGATTGAGATGTAGTCGGTGAAAACGTCCCACCATGGCTTCAGGATACGATACGCTGGCTGGGTGTCAGCAAAGTACCGGAGCTCTGTGATGGGAATCATGATGGTTTATCTAAAGAAAAAAAAACTGACATTAGATGGTGGCGTGTCAAGTTTAAAACATACTGGACTATTCTGGAAACCTTTATGTGCTGTATGCTGGCCTCTGCACTAGAAATGATACAATCAGTCAATTAATTAATAAAGTCAACAATTTTCCTGAATTTTTTTGTTTTTTTAAACAAAAGTGCAGAAACTTCTCTGGTTCTGCTTCTAAAATGTGAATACCTGCTGTTTGTTCAACTCAAACTGTTTGGGGTTTGGACTGTTGGTCAGACACTTGAGATTTCCCACAGCTCAAGGTGACATCTTCAAATTACTTGTGTTGTTTGCCCCTTAATCCAAAACCTGAAGATACTTAATTTACCAATTAATTGAGATTTTTATTTGAATGATTCAAAAGTGATTTTTAAAATTCCCTTGCATTTCTGCCAACATGTACATCTGTGCTTGTTATGTGTAGGCATTGGTTACTTGATGTAAGTGCTTCAGTTAGGGCTGTATAATGTGTATAATTTCATGAACTAGTAGCAACATGTTCGAGGAGTTTGAAGGAAGCCTAGTGCAGCCTTGGTGAGTCCTGTGCTTTTTATGTTGTGAGAATGGAGCTGCTTACTCATCGCCAGTTTGCAGAACATCGTGCACATCATTTTAAAAACTGTACAGTCTCGCTAACAGATTTATCCAACCTCTAGTTCAGGGAAATCAATAAATCCTACATAGAGTTAGGCACTTGACTCCGCTTCAGTTATCATCATACATGCAGCCCAGCCATCATGTTAAAAGCCATGTGTGTAGGTTACCAGACTGGTAGCACATAAAAGGGAAGCAGTGATTATATTTTCTATAAGAGTCTGCTGTGTGTTAAGGATATTCTGGGCATTTTGCATGTGCCGACAGCACACTGTGGTTCAGTGACTGCAGAGCAAGCAGAAGCAAAAGGACCACAGACCCTGACACAGCATGCATGCTCTCACAAGTCCCAGTTTCTCCATCTGTCCTGATGTGATTAGATTTTTCTGCATGAACATGTTCACAGCATGCTGAAGTTTTAAATGTCTCCTCTAAGTTAATGGTTTTAAGCATTATCCTTGGAAGCTCAGACAAATCACAACATCTCAACAACAAGAAGGCACAAATGAGAATTCTAAATTCACGATGAGCTTTGTCAAATGGGCTGTTTTCTCTGCTTACAGAGTAAATGATCAAAGTGAGGAAGAATACTGAAATCAAGTCCAGAACAGGAACTTGAACTTTGATTTGAAAACACCCTCAACAAAATGGAAGTGAAACCAAGTGAGATCAGGCTGCTGACCATGTAACAAATGATTCCCAAAACCAAAAGACTCTCCCAGGCATCAATTTACACAGATACACATCTGTCAAACCACAACCCGGACCACTTCCTCACACAGCAAACATGTGAGTAATGCAACAACCACTGCAATCTAAGCATTTTTCTCTTATCCAAGTTGTTTCAAAGATTAATGTTAACCCTGGACCAACTAACATCGAATAAAAGTCTTCTTGTAGTATATGTAAGAAAATATTCAAATATCCTGATCTTATCCCTTCTATTTCCTATTTGGACACAAAGTTTAAAAAAAACTCTCTGTCTGCTCAACTCTTACTTACAGGAAAAGGATGAAAGAGGATAGCTGGTCAAGTCTGATCACAAAAAAAGCATTGTTTTATCCAGTTCAAACCAGAATGGCAGTACAGTCGCTGTGGGCCTCCTCGGTTAGGCCGCTGCTTCACCTCAACTCAGAGACTACAGCACACAGAGACACCAACAGCTGCCAAAGCATCTCTAAATGTGATAATTCACATGGTATTAGAAACAACAACAGACAATCTTCAAAGTTTTTGAGGAGCTTCACTCTGGTCATCCAGAGTATTAAAACACAATGATCCCATAAACTCAGTGTGACACAATCACAGTCAGTGATATCTTTAGTCGAAGGAACATCCAAGTTGTGTTTCACATTTTCCTGGAAAATAAACACAAGTCTGCAGACTGCTTATCTTGTAAATGAATCACAGTGCACATCTTCCCCAACCACCCCTCCAAGTAAGGACTTTTCCTTTGATGATGATTTACAGATTTACAATCTGATCCTTCTCACCAACACAAACAGAACCAGAGGAATATGACATCTTAATCCTAAAATTAAAACTGCATTAAAGAAAAGCTCAATGCTGGATTACATAATGACTCTTCTCTTGGTTTCCAGTTTGCGGCGTAACCCCGATACATTTCTCCGGAGTTTGTTCCCTGAACAGAGCTGCTTTGTGTGGCTGCTTTTTGTCGATGAGGCTCTGACACACGAGCTGAGAGCGGCACAGGTGAAGCTGGCTGCTGTGAGAGCCAGTATATTACAGAGCCAAGTACAATTTTTCTCAAGGACACTAGTGTCTCTCAACTGAAGTCAAACAGAAAAATAGAGAAAAAAAAACATCCTGAAAACATCCTTACGTTTTTTTACAGAACGTTCTGTGTGTCTATCCCCCTCTGAAAAGATTGTTAAGTTAGCCTGACTTTTTTAAAACTGAATTATTGAACAGCCAACATCTACAAACTGAATTAATAATCCCAGAAAAAAACAAACAATCTCACCACGGGCTAACTTTATACCTCACAGGAAGGTTATGGTTCTGAATCGGACAGCTGATTGAGACCTTTCATTTGAGGAGAGGTCATTTTCTCTTTGTGTTTATGGGTTTCCTTTGGGTGCTCCTGTTACCTCCAATTGTCCAAAGACCCTCAGGTTAGGAAAAAACAGAACTGAAGTTTGCCTGTTAGGTGAAAATGTGTTTTTATGTCTGTGTGTGTTAGCCTTGTGGATCTTGCCCAATCCATGCTGGGAAAGGCTCCAGCACCCTTGAAACCCTTAACAGGATAAGTGGTTTAGAAAATTGATGGATGTATGGATGGAAAGAATGGCAACATTACCATCATTTATAGAGGGCTTGAACTTTTATTACATTCCATTAGATTGATATGTGCTTTTTGTGTTTGGTACAATCTGTCAATATGATCCCTGCTTCGACTTCACAAATTTCCATCTAAGTGCTTGAATACACCCAAAGGACCTTCCAAGTCCTAGCAGCACAGAGCATCACACATTTACTGACTGTCTCTGCATCCTGACAGTGCACACACTATGATTCAGCATGGTTGGGTAACCTTCAAGGGATGACACATTCTGGGATTCTTTCACTAAGTTGTTGAAAATCATTATTTCCAGATCTCAGTGTTTCTTGCAATCTAAAGTCTCAGACAGGTTTAAGGCGGGATCACAACGGTCTCTGAGCATCTCATATTGAAAGTCTGTCAGTGATTAGTGCACATCAAAGCTGACAATTAGTTGATTGACAGAGAATCAGTTATCTATTGAAAATACCTATTTTGGGGACAAAAAGCATCTCTAATGTGAGAATTTGTTGCTTTTCTGTCTTGGGTCACTGTTCACTAGACATCCTTCCAGTGTTGGGACTGTTGGCTGACCAAAACAAAACATCTGAAAACAGAAAAAATAGTAATATTTACATAATTTATTTTATAGTTGAATAATATTGAATTTTGGTATACTGTAAGTATTTGTAAAATATTGTAGATACTTCTTTTGGTCATACCTGTGCTTGTTGTGAGAATAGTTTGGTGATCCTCTATATATAGACAGGGCTCAGGACATTGTTTTGCTTGTTTGTGGGCTGGAGTCAACCTGTCTCTATGCTCTAACATTCATGCTGCTGCATTCAATCAAGTCTGCACGCCATTAAAAAAAACAAAAGGCATATCTCTGAAAATCTGTACTGCTCTTCATTTCACTACTCTGAACACCTCAAAGCTGTTTGACATCCTGTGGAAGGGTCATTCAACCAAAAACCCTACATAGCTACCCAGAAATTTCATCTGTCAGTATCAGCCATAATACTGATTCAGTGGACAGAATCTCTGACAAGAGTCTCTTATAGTTTTGAAATTTTGTCAAGGACTCAAAACTCCTGACTATAAGATTTTGGTCTCATTGGCACAATTAACCTTTCCACATATACCTATATTTCAGAGGTGAATACATCGTTCTTATGATTCTAAATCTGCCTGTTGCTGGATTTAGCTGAAGCCAGTTCTGACAGGGTGTATTTTTTGAGGTTGGGATGTTTAAAGTTGTTCTGTAGGTCTAGAAAGGATTTAGGATCATGTTCTTAGCAGCTGATAGGAGGATCACAAACACCCACAGATCTTTCCAAAACATGAGATGTTCCCTGTTCCTTGAAAACAAAATCTTTCTTGATGGGCCACCTGTAGGAAACAAAGTTATCACAGCTTCAGATCTCAGCCCATCTGCCCAGGCCTAGCAATAGCAGACTTGAGACATAAAGTGATTGGAGCAGACAGGCCAGTCCTGACCAGGTCAAACTGGTTCTAGCTCACAAAAATGTCACAGTCACAAACACACACATGTTCACATGACACATCTGAAACAAGGGCCAGTTATACCTACTTTGTAAAAGCCTGTATTGATGATATAATTTGATTAATTTGGCAAGCCTTAATGTGACTACTTACTGGGCCAATATTGCACAGTCAGATATCCCACTTACCATAAAGGATTACAATAATGCTATAATAGATCTTACACAGACATAATACCAAGACCACACCAACCATATAAGCTTTTACATATCTTTTACAATAACATTATAGCCTATTGTGTCACTGCAATATTTGTGTTACAATATAAACACAAATTAACAAGAAACTCAACAATATACTGGGGCTGCAACTAATGATTATTTTCATTATCAATAAATCATTTCTAGGTTAACCGTTTTGCCTATGAAACTGAGTTATAATTTCCCACAGACCAGGGTAACATCTTCAAATGTCTTGTTTCGCCTGCCCAACAGTCTATAAGATTATCCGTTTACTTCTATGTAGAACAAAGAAAAGCAACATATCTTCACATTTGAGGAGCTAGAGACAGCAAATCTTTTCCATTTTGCTCAGAAAAGAACCGTTCGATTACCAAAATAGTTGCCTATCGTACTAATCGATTAATCGGCTAATGTTTACAGCTCTACAATATAACACAAAAACAATGTCATTCACAATAGAAACACTGCAGTTTTAACAACCTAGCTCTGTTGTATATAAAGGACCCACATTTGACACAGCCTCATAATTTATATCAAAATACAGCATTTTTATCTACTGTTTACAGTCTCAGTGCTTCATCGATAATATTGTTTTTGCCATAATATGAAAATACCTTGCTGGCCTTCAACTGTAGATGAAATGTTACTGATGTATGACCGAGAATATTTTATTAGCTAAAATTAATCTGAGATTAAGAGTCTGACTGTACCGCAGACTGACATAATAACATGTAATCCAACCCAGACAGCGACCTTTTATGAAGTGGTCTTCTCCACAACAGTCAGACGAGTGGCGACGGGAAACGATGTCTCATACCGATGCCCAGTTAGCACGCTGCGGCAGTCAATTCGCTCTGAACCACGCAGCTAACTGGCTAGTTACACACCTTAGAAAATTAAGAGAAAGACCCACCTGTTTTATTAAAGCTGGTGTCTCTCGCCTCCTCCGCACACGGGTGACACATTTCTCTAACGTTTCTCGGCAGCAGGGGCTAGTCGGACACCGGGCCGGAGCCCCTTACAACAGTGACGGAGGAGAAAACCACCCGAAGGCACAAGCCGAGCAGGTTCGTCTGCTCGCACGAGACTGGCGGAAGTCCTATCACAGAGCCGCTTTCAAAATAAAAGCACTGTGGGCGTATGGTAAAGTGTCATACAATAAAAAAAAATCTATCAACGAGGTAAAATGTTGTAAACAGTGATTACTTAATTGTGGTAATAAGTTATAGTTAGATCTTTGTTTTCGGCGTTTTCTTCCTTGTTTGGGTGGTATGGGGGGTGTTTTTGCAATGATTACTGTCTGTATACTGACACACCTGATGAATGGCTCCACTTGCATAAGCTTCTGTACAATAAATTCTAAAATATATGTATACAGCACTGTGTAAAAGTTTCAGGCACTTAAGATGTGAAGATCCTTTTCCATCACGCAATACCATTAGGAATAAATTAGGAAGGCATCTAACAATGATTTATTCTGACAATGACAACAACAACTGTCTTCAGAGACAAAAAGAACAGGGAGTCCTACAACAGACGTTCTGGCCCCCACAGAGCCCTGATCTCAACATCATGGAGTCAGTCTGGGATTACATGAAGAGACAGAGGACAGTGAGACAGCCCTAAATTCACAAAAGAACTGTGGCAAGTTCTCCAAGATGCTTGGAACAACCTACCTGCAAATACTCTAGAACTGGTGGTCACACCAAATACTGATTTTATTGAGGTTTCTTGAAGGCATCCTCACTTTATTTTTTAGTGCATACAGGTTTTGCACAGTGGTATTTGTTTTCAAGACATTATTGTCTTTGAGTGGCTTTGTTTTAACTTCATAGTGGCCTTATAACTAAAAGCCATCTCTAATCTTTAACTGTTTTTCAAAGCAGACATTATTACTTGTCGTGGCAGGAAAAGAAGTGTATCTACTGACATTAATGACATGACATTATTACGGCTCAGTTCCATGCACTAATACCATGGCTCTGGAACTGGCACATATAAATGGAAACCAGTCATTTTTGCTATATTGAAATGACCTTAAATACAGTATTGCCAAAGCATATTGGTTTTTAAGTTTCGAAGAAAATAAATATATGACACAATTATAATTGTTTTTAGCATTTTAGTCTCTGAAACAAAGTTCAGTGTTTGTGAAGCCAATGCAAAATGACAGTGTGTGTCAGTAAAAAAGCAGCACAAGGCACAACATGAAGTGTAACACAGCCCCCAGTTATGAAAAAAGCATTCCAAGTTCTTATCCTCTTGACCAAAAGTGTTTGAGCATTGCAATGTGCTCAAATGCATTTCAAACATCATACACTCAGTTACAAACATCATATGCCTCCAATCAAACATTCAGAGAGAAGTGTTCTTATTCAATAATAAATGCAGGCTTAAAGTGAGGTCTTATAAATAAGTAATGAATACTTGCTGTAAAAATGAATTGTGATGAATAACAGATGGACTAGCATGTAGTGTAATATTAACCCAGCAGCATTTGAATCATGTCTTTAAAGGCAGACAACCCCACCTTTTATAATTTCTTAGGTTCTTGTATAAAGAAAAGGACATTTATTCTGCCTTTGTTTCTCTTAAGTAATACACGTAAGCCCTATGCTGAAAGTTCTTTCTGTTCAGGTTGTAACAATTAATTTTCAGTCTGTTAGCGAGGAATACACTTCACAAAAACTGCATGTGAACTCACTACAGAGACAATGTGTCAGCACTGGAAAAGACTCCCTGTCTCAGACTGATTGCAGTTTCCCCTAAACAAGCTTCCCCCCACATTTCCGAGCCAGATTTAGGAACACACCCTTCATTCACCACAAACTCACTAAATTGATGGTGATTGCCATTCAGCTCAGCTGCACACTCCTGCAGCAGCCTTGGCCTTAGCTAGTTGGAACAATGGTGAAAATTGTTTTGTCATAAATGCATTATATGCCCATACTTCTCCTATTCCCTCTAAAGCCTTGGCAAACAATGAGGTGATGATAACTGCCTGTGCACAACTCAGTACAATATTAATAATAATAATAATATAGGATGTTGGTTCGGATTTATGCCACACTGACCATCCCAGACGTATTTTGAGATTGAGAGGAAAATCTGTCTGAGGTGATATCAAAGTCTGTATGTCACCCTCTGGTGGTAATTGTTCAAAGAAATGACTTTACCACAGGATGTTTGCTAAAACAAAATCTAAATTGTATTTTGTCTTTGGGTATAAACTTGCACAATCTTTATTTGTGAAAATAAACTCAAAGCAAAGAAGTTCATTATTCTTTTTGTAAGATTGCCTCCACTCACACTGACGTTGCCCAATGTGCATGACCAACACTGTCACTCCTGACAGAACAGCTGCATATTAACAATATACAAGGCTCATTGAAATTGCCCTCCCCTACAATGTAGATTTTTTTTCTCATATATGTATGGGTAATTTTTTATAACTATATAGCTGTCCAATTTGGCTCGGCTGACATTGATACAGGATTAACTGTACAGTTTCCTCTCCTTCCTTTTGTATCACCTCCAAAAGCAGTCCATAAACTTTGTGTGTGGTGAAATTTATACAACTACTGATATGGCATCTGCTGTACTCAATGTTTCATCACTAAGGACTACTGACAAGAAAGAATAAATGTAATTACATGACAAAATTTCATGTGGAACTCTACTTACAAATGTTCAGTGTTTCATTTGTTGTCATGCCTAACTCCTTGTAATAACAAAATATTTCAGTTCCAGAAAGCAACAAGTAAAAATCCTGCATTCAGAATTTTACTTGAGGAAATGTTCACAAATATGTTGAGCAAACATTACTTCAACTATTGAAAGTAAAAAATACTCATATTGCTGAGTGGCACCTTGTTGAGATTTACAAGATTATGATTATTGATGCATTAATGTGTAAAAGATTTAAAAATTATAAGTGCTCATGGTGGGGATACTATCACTTATATACCTAACATATATCTCATATCAATTCTTCATATTTCATTTATTGATCATAAGTTCTGTGTTTGATGTCTGCAAAGTAATTTGTAACTATAATTGTCAGATAATTGTAGTAGAGTTAAAAAGTGTTTTTTGTTTGTTTGTTTGTTTTTTACCCCTGAAACATTGTAGAACAGGCAGTAAAAATAAAGCAGCACATAACAGAAAAACGCATGCAAAAAGAACCTCTCAATTCAACATAAGTTGCTTTATTTTCCACCACTGAAATTTATAACCCATTGGAAATACTACATTTTAGACATGCATTACAAAAAGCTCATTTATATCACATTCTTAATGAAAGCTTCCAAACTGATCTATTACAAAACTATTATACATTCATAGGATGCATTTTCTTTTCTTTTTTATTTTTGTTATTAAAAATATTTGTATCTCAGCAGACAAAGTGCAATAACACTTGCTGAAATGTCGTGTCAATAAAGTGCTTTTCTTTTGTTGCAGGAATAACTTGCTAATAAAGTTTGTTTTGAAAATACCATTTGGTGAGGTGATGTCATCATATCGCGACAACACACTCGTTGATGAAATCGCTGGTAATTTCTGAACACGGCAGTTGTCATTATGATTTTACACAAGTGTTTTGCTCTTTTACACTCACCACATTATTCGCGGACGCTGCTGTCTGTCAGCCGGTTGTTTCGATGTTATCACATTCGTTTAACTCTGTCCAGACTGTGCGCTGGGTCTCACCGTCGTCCGCCTCCGGGACCACCGACGACCACAGCCGTAACGGGGCTCCTCTCCCGGCTGGACCAGCATAAATTTCGGTGTTTGTTACCCGCTGACAGAGGTGAAGCTGGCCTTATCAGTTGCAGAGGAGTCTCGACGTCAGCGAGTATCCGAAGTGACGCTGTTGGGAAGATCGAGTCAACGCATTATCATCTTATTTACACATGCAAGGTAGCAGAACCAGAAACCATAAAACGCTTGATTGTCCTGGTCTGTTTTTATTGTGCTCTGACCTGTGTCTCTCGGGTTTAGAAGTCATAAATCTGACGTGCCGGCTGCGTCATGTTTACAGGTTTGCTCCACTAGATCCATGAAGAAGATATCCAAGCTGGCGTACCACAAAGGTGTAGTGATAGTGACATGTCCAGGATGTAAGAATCACCACATCATCGCTGACAATCTCAGCTGGTTCTCTGACCTGGAAGGGAAAAGGTTGGTGATGCTTTAAACTTCTGGCACTGATTCATCCATCCAAAACATAGCCATTAAAACTGGCGTGATTGCATGGACGTTACATACATACATATTTTGGTAAAAACAAAAAACATAAACAAGAAAAAAATACAATTCAAACAAACAAAAGACAGAATGGGATTAGTACTGTCTTCATGATGGCTGTTAAAAGTCTTTAGATGGGTTTTAAAGAGCTTAATGGAGGGAGAAGATCTAATGGTGAGTGGCAACTATTCCACAGTTTAAGGCCAACAACAGAAAGACAGTAGATCCGCATACCAAAACCTGACACTGACAAACCACTCAGAATGCGAATATACCATCAAAACAAAAGTGAAATAACATCAGCCACTTTTAAATCTCTGCATCTCCCCATGTCTGTACTGCAGTTTCTTGTTAATTATTGGCTGACATATCTAACAGTGCCTGTTATGAGTAAATATTGGCAGATAATATTGATTTGGCCAATAGACTGAAAACATTGTTAACTGTTCTTTACAATGTAAGTGTTAGTGTTTAACATAGCAGTAAGATCTCTTTTAAAAGAATGCAGAAAGTAAAGTGTAACTGATTTAACATTTTTGATTTACCTTTCATGTAACTTCATTATATTCTGAATGACTCATGTCCTGTGTTGTTTTATGTTTTAGAAACATCGAGGAAATCCTTGCTGCCAAAGGAGAGACTGTGAAGAGGGTTGAGGGAAGTGCTGCTTTGGAGATAGTAGTGGATGAAACCAGCAAAGACAAATCACAATGTAGTGAAGACACCGAAAAATCAGACAATGATCCAGAAAAACAATAATGCCATGTTTGTACTATATGTGTATATTGCAAGATGTTTATATTTAATCTAATAATAAATGTAAATCTTTTTTGTGAATGTTCTTTTGTTATGCATTCTGAGCAATAAATAGATAGATGTAATCCCTGCTAACTGATTGCAAATGAAACTGAAAAAAGGCACGTTCGGATAAACAATACCTGCATTTTCTAACTACAACCTAAAGTATATTATATCGTAAATTATGTTGTGAATGTGAATTGCCGAAAATGTATCTGAGTGATATTTTATCATATGTCTTCTAAATATTTAATTCAGTTCCGCTCTAAACGTGTACAGGTAATGATTAATCTTATTTTATGTGAATATTGAATGCAATTTCGTTCTAAATAGTCCTGGTTGAAAGAACGTCAGTTCTCGCGAGAAGCGCGCGTTGTTGTTGCCACAGATAGCACAGCTAGCGCCTAGCCGAGCTATCAAGATTTCTGCAGTCTTTCGCTTTCTGTTGGACTGCAATGGACCCTCTCGGAGCCCTAGACGAGGCAGAGAGGCCACTGCATCGTCCGTTTTTAATCGGGGTTAGCGGAGGTACCGCCAGTGGCAAGGTCAGTAATTTTTCAGCTGGAGTATCTCCCCGATAACGGAAATTAGCATCACGAGTAGTTTAGCTTAGTTTGCTATACATCTAACTGTCAAACCAGCCGGCACGCCCCTTCGCTTAGTGAATATTTGCTCTTTACTATTTCATTAACACAGCAGCACAGTCACCATTTGCCTGCCCCGTTAATTTTACTGCCTCCTCTATCATGTGTTTGCGGCAGTTTAGCCAAAGAGCTTCATTTGGCTAACTAGCCGCTTTAACAAATGTGTCAGATCCTCGGCAATGATAAATACTACAGTGAGAAGGTCATTGATGCAACACTTAAACTCACACCTCAGGACCTTTGCTCCCCTCCCGTCCACAAACTGTATTTCAATTCGTCTTTGTTAGTTTAAACAAAACAAAAAATTATACTGGATCATAAATAATAGTGACTTTTTTGCCACAGTCAACAGTTTGCGCCAAGATCATGGAGCTCCTGGGCCAGAACAAGGTGGACCACCGCCAGAGGAAGGTGGCTATTATAAGCCAGGACAGCTTTTACAGAGTCCTGACTCCAGAGCAGGAGGCAAAGGCGCAAAAGGGCCAGTATAACTTCGATCACCCAGGTATGCCCAGGCTACACCCTGGTCTTTGTCCAGTTAATACACATGCACACACTGTCTATTCTAGAGATGCAACTGATACTTCATACTGTTATAACGCATTTATAAGGTAGTTATGGGATTAAGACACTTTTATTCTGTTGCTGATGAAACACACTCCTTGGAAAAGAAGCAAAAATAATATTGGACTTACAACATATTGCAGTGAAAAACCTCTATTGGCCAACACAGATGCTATTCTTCCTTCAGACCTTGAAATGGTGCCAAGTACAAGACCAGTTTGAGATAATGATTCTGTCCCGAAGAAGAGTCTGACAGTTATAGAGGAAGTACTCAGTTCTTTTACTTGAGAAAAAATAGCAACACCACACTGTATAAAATACTCAAAGTAAAAGTAAGTATTCAAAATGTTTCTTAAGTGCAGGTACAAAAGTATTAGCACCAAAATATACTTTTAAGTACCAAAAGTAAAAGGACATACTATTCAGAAGGGCCCATTTCAGAATAATATTAACTGGGGTAACTAGTATCTTAAATGATCACATAAATGTATCAGAGTATAAAACACAATATTTTCTACCGAAATGCAGTGGAGTAGAATTATAAAGTAGCGGAAAACAGAAATACTCAAGTATATAAGTACCTTAAAATGGTACTTAAGTACAGTACTTGAGTTGGTGTACTGAGATCCTTTCCACCATTGGAGTTTGGTTTGGTTTGCTGTTAATTACTTTGTGTTTTCTTAAAGCTGAGGCACAAGCTCTTACAGGTTTTTGTTGTTTTTTTAATCTGTGTTTACTTTGGAAGATTACACTGCATACTAGATCACTCTGTTCTCAAGCCAGACTAGTTCTGGTTGTTTGTAGATGATACTTTTGGACTAACACTGTTTTTTTAGGCTTGCTTGTCAACCCTCCTTTTGCAAATAACTTGTAACACTAGCGTTTACTGGTTAGTCTACCATGTGGTTTTTCTTACTTTTTGTTTTTTACTTATTCTGAATCATCTGTTGTTTATTAATTCAGAAATGTATTTTCTCCTCATCATCTGAGATAAGCTCGTATTGTATCATTGGGGGCGCTCTTATTCATAATGGTTACACATTCTGCATTATCAAATCCTGTTTCTGTTTGTTTTGCAGAGGCATTTGACAACGAGTTAATGTACAAAACCTTGAAGGACATTGTGGAAGGAAAGGTGGTTGAAGTGCCAACGTATGACTTTGTCACCCATTCCAGGTAGGCAGGAAGGACATCGATAAGGTCCTGTTGAGAAATCCTCTGACCTCCAGTGGCTTTGTATGAGAACTCTGTGTCTGTGTTTATAGGTTGGAAGACAGGATCACAGTTTACCCAGCAGATGTGGTCCTCTTTGAGGGGATCCTGGTTTTCTACCCCCAGAAAGTGCGTGACATGTTTCACATGAAGCTTTTTGTGGACACAGATTCAGACGTCAGGCTGTCTCGCAGAGGTATGTCTCTGTCAAACACAATATTCCATTTGTTGTCAGCGTGTGTCAGTGGTTTGACCTCATTTCTCTGTAGTTCTGCGAGACATGAGCAGAGGGAGAGACCTTGAGCAGATTCTCACACAGTATACAACATTTGTCAAGCCTGCTTTTGAGGAATTTTGCTTGCCTGTAAGTACGATGACTGATGGTCACCAATTTTCCAATGTAATTCAGTCAACAAACCTCCTTTGAGTACTGTCACTTTGTTCTCTTCCAGACCAAGAAGTACGCAGATGTCATCATTCCACGGGGAGTTGACAATATGGGTAAGTGTTTTTCCTGATAATGATAATTTTTCAAACATCTTCGATGCTTGACAAATTCTTCATCTGTCTCTCATCAGTGGCCATCAACCTCATCGTGCAGCACATCCAGGACATTCTGAATGGAGACATCTGCAAATGGCAGCGGGGGTCCATCAACGGCCACGGGCGGGGCTTCAAACGGGCGATTTCCGAGCAGGGCGACCTGCAGAACGGAGCCATTAATCCTCCTGGGAAGAGGGTCCTGCTGGAGCCCAGTAGTCGGCCTCACTGAAAACTGTGTGGATGGATGGATGGATGTGTCCAGACTGTGAAGATGAGCTTTGAGTTGGGATCGCTGCTACTGATTTGTGCAGAGTGGGTCAGTGACTGTCAATGCCAGTCTTAGCCTCTGCAGCCTTTTAAAAAAAAAAAAAAAAAGAATATCCACAGTAACAATGTTGGAAGCATTTAGTGCTGCAACCTCTTCATAATTCTACTGTAATTATTGCTGCATAACAAATATGCTAATAGTTTGCTTTTCACATGTAAAAGTCTTCCATGATATTGTTTGATTTTTTTAGTGTTAACTGCGGTCTGATGACCTGTTACTGAAATGGAAGGTTATATATTCGAGGCTATGAGGTGTTATTTAAATGTTCAATTTCAATCACGCTTTTGCACTCTAAGTTTGACCTTGTAATTATTACACAAGCTTTTGCTTCTTTGTTGCTTTAATAGAGGTTAATATATTTACATTATATTAATAGGAATGTGTTGTAGTTACCTCATTGCTTTCCCTGTTTCTGTTTTTAATAAGTATTGAGTCCTTCCTTTTGATTGTTTAATTCTGAATACATGCCTTAACTTTTTTAAGTTCATTTTCCACGCACCATTCTGTACGACAATACAGTAAATTGGACTTCTGTTATTAAGGTTTTAAGTGTCAGTCTTGTTTTGAATTTTGACAAAGAAAATGAAGTTTCTGACCAACACACTGTGTATAGAAACAGAGCTGTTTTGTTTTATTGGAGTTTGAGAGCACAGTGTGATGTGTTGGTTTTGACCATTATCCCAAAAAGGAATCAAAATGATTTTAACTACAGCACATTTTGGAATGACAAACACACAAGTCGCGGAGGACTTCAGTCACACACAAACACTTTCACACACCGACATGACTGGGACATGATTGTGACTGCCTGATGGTTCTCTACACTTGAACACGGCACACAATGATTCAGTATGACATACACAGATCACAGCATCTTTAGTAATTTATCTTTTTGTGTTTTTGCTTTGCTTTTTTTAGTGCACATATGTATGGCACTTGGGAGAAGCTAAGCTCTTCTCATAAGCATAAACATCCTTTTTAAGAACAAAAGGAGCACTGTATATAATACATTTCATAACCATACATGATTCTTACACAAAATGTTTCAAAACAAACTCATAGGTTCCAGTCTCTAATGGTCATCCTCTCTCTTCAAGTTCAAATCCCCTCACACCTCCTCCAGTAGACTCTCAGGTCTGTAGCCTGCATGTCGACGTCACAGCTCACGGCAGGTCGCTCTCGAGGGTTCTGCTGTTTGAGGGGAACTCGTGGGTCGGGGGGGGGGGGGGTCGCAGAAGATGACCAACAAATGGCACATACATAAAGGAAGAGGAAGGAGCAACTTGGAGAGTAATGGACGATTCAGCTCAATCTCACACACACACGCAACAGCTCCACTCTAAAACAGAGAGCCCAGGGAGCAGACTTTGGTTATTTCCGTAGCATCTCCCTGCCCACTCTGCGTGACTCCTCTCTCCTCCTTGGCACCAGGGTTCCTCCCGTTCCACCATAGTCACAATCTCTCCCTGTCTAAACGCCAGAGCCACAGTAATCCCAATTATAATCTCCCAGAGCAGCAGAGCTCTTTGTAAACCTCGGCCACGCTTCAGTTGTCTGTAGTTTGTTCTGCATCCCCCACAATGAGTCTCCCATTTGCTCCAGCGGATAGCTTCCATTCGTCTTTCTCTCAGTCTGTAGTAAAGTGGAGTTAGTGTCATGAAGCACAGTTGGAGGTCAGTCTCGGAGGCCCCGCGGGCCCTAGGTCTTCTCCTCGCGGTCCGTCTTGCGCCTGGCGATGTTCCGCGGCTTGATCTTCAGCGACAGCTCCCACAGGGCCTCCTCCGCGAGGTGGTCACTGAAGTCATTGAAGAAGGAGACGATGTCTTCGTTGCGCTTCAGCTCGTAATGCCTGAGACGAGAAGAGGTCACAGTTTGATGAATGCAGTAATTCATTAGCGAGAGAACAAACAGCCCATGTGGAGATGACAGCGATGTTTTATGATATTAGAATTTAATGAAAAACAAAGCAGGTGCATTATATTCCCTGCCAGTGGCAAACAAATGATGACATTTATTACTGTGATTGATGTTTGCAAAGCTTTCCATTGATATATCTTTTCATCATAAATGTACCCCAGTGGACTTACACTTGCTGGAAGCGCCGCATGCTGTCCAGGATGTTGAACTGCTGCCAGCGTTTGGAGAAATTGACCTTTCCGTCGATGAGGTCGGGGTTCCCCAGGTGGACGAAGGTCAAGTCCTGGAGGATGAGACCCCTGGAAGAAGGGCGAGTCATGTCAAGTTGCGGCCCTCAGCCAAAAATATGCACGAGATCAAACACGCGATCACTTACAGGTACGGGATACACGGAGGCTCCACTTCAGCCAGAGCAGCTCTGTATGCTCTGAAGGAGGAGGAGCTGTCAATCAACGTGCAATATTCCTCCAATCCCTGAGAGAGATAAAGGAGGAAGGTGGATATGAGAGAAAAGGGGTAATCACTACTACTACACTAGTAGTAACTAACTACACCATCATCAGACATGACACCTCGCTATAGCATGCTGACTCCTCTCACCTCTGAGGTCTGTTTCTGCCACTCCAGTCTCCTGATGGGGGCAGAGTCCAGGGCGGACAGTATTGCCAGGTAGGAGTTGAAATTATTCAACTTTCTTAAGTGCTGTAATAAGAAATTTGTATACATGTTACTGCCTAAGAAAAAAACAAGAAAATTACACAGAAATTAGGATATTTAAGTTAACTAACCTTCATTATCTTGATGAATTTGAGGAGCAGCTTCTCTCTGTCTTGGGCCTTCTCCTGCTGAATTATCAAAGAGCGGACCCTGTAGGATAAAGAGAAATAAACAATGTGGTGTTACTATTTGTGAAAGCAAGAGGAGCCAAAATTACCAATGACAGACATATGAGGGCATGAGGTTTGTGGTTTTGGTCTTTACCAATAGCTCATGTTGTTAAAGTGCTCTGTGAACTGAGTCAGGTTCGGACTCTTCTCCTCATTCTGCTCCTTGGCCCAAAGCAGCACTTCGGGAATCTGAAGGAAAACGGGAGGAGTTCAAATTGGGATTGAATATGTGGAGTTCAGTGTCAAAACACAATAAATGACAATTAACTTGAACGCAAAGAATCCGCCCTACCTCTATTTTATAGAAGAGTTCAGCATCAAGAAGAGTGAGCTGATCAGCAATCTCATGACTGCGGAAGTCGTGAAGAGTTCCAGGCCTGTTGGGACATACAACTGTTAAATGATGACTTGGCTGAATTTTCACATCGCAGATTGGCTGTAGCTACAGAGCTGAAATGGATAGAAATTACTCTTCCCAGTCTATCTGGGTAATTACTTTCCATGCAGTGAAAAGACTTTAGAGAAAGTCTGGTCATAAATGTTAAAATAAGTAAGATAAAAATTAACTAAGAGTGAATCTCATGTTTTATGGGTGTGGATAAACTAATAAAACCATTTTAAACAAAATCCCATACATATTAATAGATCTGAGTGCACCATATTTCGTAAAATACGGAGTGCAGATTTAGCTCCCACATAATGAAAAATGGAGATTCAATCTTTTAAAGAAGCCTTTAGTCTGCATCAACAATGACTCTGCAAGTTTACTTCAGGTCAAACTGTGTGAGATAGGTCTAGTAAAATCTTGGTCGCAGTCTGTATCTATCACTTGGATGCATGGTTGGTTGTAGCGCTAAGATGTAAATGTAAAAGATAGAGAGCAGAGGCACATCATCAGCTGGTGTTCTCCATTTGTGCTGCTCTTACGCTTTGAAAATGCAGCTCTGCAAGGTTTTCTTTGCTGGAATCCCTCAGTCTTCTTAGTCTCAGCCTTTTTAGTTTCACCTCCATTGTTTGTGGTTTGTGTGTACGTTTTTTTTCTTCCTATACTGCATTCAAAAATGGCACCTACAAATACCATGTTGGACATTGTATTTGATAACATTTTATGCCATAGTCTACTTGGTTCGTAGATGTGGGTCATAGAAGTGGAGCATTGTTTTGGATTGATTTTACCATGTTTCTCTTAAGACTGTCTGGGAGTTTCGTTGAAAAAGTTGGTTGTAATATTGTATGTTTTTTTATTTATGACCATTTACATTTCTCTTGAACACGTCTTACTCACATCCACTCAAAGTAAAGTATTTTGAAATGTTAAATGATATTGTTGTTTTGTATAAAGTCAAATGACTGATTAACTGTATTTAACTGAAACTGAAAACATTCTGGGAAGAAAACATGGTTTACCAGGGGATTTGTTTCAGTGTGCTTTGATACTGGATTCAATGGAACATTATCAAACCATTATAAGCGCATCATCTGGGAATGACTATTAGTTTAAGTAGTCTTGTCTGACCAGACAATTGACCCTGACCCCCACAGTACCTTGCAGAGACCCCTCGGGCGGCGAGGGGCTTGAGGGAGTTAGTGTAGCGCAGCAGCTTCTTCTGCTCCACCTTATCCAGGATGTTCTTGCGGAGCACACGGGCGAGGCTGAGCTCGCCATTGCACACCAGCGTGAACACCAGGTCCATCAGCTGTTTCAAGATGTCCTCTGTCAGCTCCACCAGGCTGGAGGACAGAGGGAGAGAAGAGGGAAACGATTAGATGATTACAATGTGCGATGGGGGAAAACAGAGGAGCAGAAGGAGAAAGGTAATACAGTTGGTTGCTGAATTCAAACATGTATGGTTATGAGCATAAAATGTCAGTTACAGAGAGATTTGGAATAAAGAGATTTGTGGATGAGCTCACAGAAAGAGATTTTCTGGTTAAAGCTGTCAGCAGAACAATTAAGTAAAGCTCGCAGTAAAGCTCGCAGGATAAACATTATATAACGCTGCAACTCACTGTCAGTGCAGTAACATGACTGAAGAATTTTATCATTATATCCCAGCACCAAATGAATCATGAGTTTACATGATGGCGTTTGCATCAAGCAACATTTGACAAAGTCAGAAAAATAAACACATTTTTTTTCCAGCAGAAATTATATTATTCTTATTTATTATGTCTTATCTTGTGACCCTTTGGGGGATCCTGACCCCAGGTTGGGAACCATGGTTTTAGTAAACACTAGTAGTGTGCTCACGGACGAGGTTTTTTGTTTACTTGCAAATCAAAATAATGGCATAGACAGTTCTCCTCCACGTCTACTTGGAAGCGTGTTCAACGTGTACACCACACACATTGAAATGGTAATTATCTCCAGATTAGGGACAAAAATATTGAGTCCTACTCACCACAACTCATCCACCACACGAACCAGCACAAAGAATGTGTTCTTGCTGACTCGCTTCTTGAAGGTGTCTGGACTGTGGCAGAACCTGGTATATGTGCTTTGTGGTCAAGGACAATGAAAACAATACTACATGTGGATTACAAAAGTACAATAAACATGCTAAGAATACAAGCTTTTACACATTCCTCAGGCTTCATTATTAGAGAAGATGTGTGAAGTTTTGCTCTCTCCAACCAACATTTGGATAATTTGTGGTTCTACAAATCAATTCAATAATAATAATACAGCTTTTATCCCACATAGTGTTTCTATTATACTCAAGTTAAAACAAGCAACTTCACCTTGTTTTAATACATTATAGGAGAGAAAATGAACAAACATAACCATGATACAAAGTCTGTAGTTCTCTCTCAGCCTCATGGCATGTAAACTTACATCATTACATAGCAAATGTTATCAGTGCAGTATCTGTTAACTTCATTATCAGTGGATCTGCTGATTATTTGCTCAAACTTTTTGGTCTATAAAATGGTGAAACTGCTCATCATGATTTCCTAAATCCCAGAGTGATGTCTTCAAATTGAGACAGAAAAATGACAAAGGATTGACTGATTATCCAAAGATTAATTTTCTGTCTATCAAATAATCCATTAAACAACTAATAATTTCAGTTCTACAAGGCAATGACAATACAATCATTCATATCATAGCTGGAGGAAGACACTTGTTCTCCTGAGGTGCCATTAAACAAGACACACGATCACAAAAAGCCCCAGCAGATTCAGCAGTAATTTAGACTTCAGTATCCATCAGACGAGCATTATGGTGTTACTGTGGGTTTCCATCTGTGAATGCTTTTAACTGAAAGATCTAAATAAGAGCAAACAAGATAAACAAGTCTTTCCTTGGTAAATAAGGATTTTAAAAAAATCTGAAACGAGGCAAGAAAAACAGTCTTCTTCCAACAAAACAACGATTAAGCTCAGAGTGACATGTTGAGTGATTTGAAAAGGATATCTGTAGTGTAGCTTCTTAATGAGGTCCTCGGGGGTTATAAAAGTCCTATATGTAGTCAGAAAGGCTTCACAGTACAAAACAAGATCTGTCAAGCAAAAACAGAGAAAAAAAAGCAGCATGTTTCAGTTTGACGTGCTGCCAGAGCTCCCAATTAACTACCTAAAGCTGAAAATACATCATCAAATGTGAAGGCTACATAACCCGGAGTGACACATTGCAAATAACTGAACCGGAGAGAGAGAGACTGAGGCTATTTAAGATGCTTCTCAGATGAGGAGATTATAAAAGTAGTAACACATCAGTCAAACTACAGAATCACACATTACAAATATAAATAAATGTGTCTTTGAATGTGAATGATTGCAGGTCTGTCGAGCTAGCAAAACCGAGCTGTACCAGTGACCCTGAAGCACAGTAACATACTCTACATAACAAATATATGTGGTTAAGTGTGAGTCTTAATGTGTCCTGTCATCTGTACTGTACCTTTGCGGTCCGTTTCTGTAGCGTGGACTAATAGAATATCTCCTGATCCAGCACGAACATCAGGGCCATCGTCATTCTGGGAAAAATAAGGAGAGCGAGAAAGGTGTGGAGAAATGGAGAGAATGAACACCCGGCGGAGAGAGAGTGAATGAGAAGGAAAGCAGGAGAGGAGAAGAGTGGTTACAGTAACTCAGCCAAAACAGCACCCACCTCTCCCCATCCTGCACCAGCTCCTCTGATGACGAAGAAAAACTCAGACTTGTGTGAGATAAAATCACCACCACTGCAATATGTCTTCTGTAACACCTTTAAATGTCATCACAGACCATGAATCTTTGATCCATGCATTTCTGATCTTGCTTTATCTCCTTTTATAAATCACTGTTGTCACATTGCCCCTAACCTTGCAGAGTGGTGAGCAGCATTTTCACACATCTGTCTATCAGACTGCACCACACAGGACAAAGGAGGAAGGCGTAGGAAGAAGAGGAGGAGGAGGAGGAGGAGGAGGAGGAGGAGGCAAGTGGTTTGGCAGTTTCAGCTCTGCAATTTCAGAGACCTGACTCCAGAGGGCAGCAATGGCTATCAGTGGCGCATCTCAGGATCTGATTTCACATCTCAGTGACTCACAGTGACCTTTAGCCTGCACTGGACTAACAGGATAAAATGTGCTTTGTATGCTGGTGTTGCACAGTTCTGTCACAGCAGATTTATAAAAACAGTACACAGCATCAGCGGCACAGTGGCGGCTGTCTTACCTCTTGTTTTAGTGTTATCCTGTTCATAATCTCCTTGTGGTCTATGAGGGAGAGTTCATCCACATCTTCCTCATCGCTGCCAGCAGACTCTGTTGACTTCTGCCTCCTACAACACATACAAGCATCATAAGCACAGAAACACTCGCAGCTGTCTGAAGCTACAGCTGTGTACTACATTTTAGAGCTGAAAAGATTAAAGATTAGTATGAATTGATAAGTTGGAGACCTTATGATCATCGTTTTCATCATGTTTAAAAATGTCATCTAGTTTTTTCAAGTTGTTTTTCTTTATTTCTGAAGGTATTCTAATGTTTCATGTCTAAATATGAATGTTTTACATGGAAAATGACAATCGTCACAATGAAATAGTTGTCTTTAATATTCATATTTCCACATAAATGATCTATGACAATAGTTTTTTTGTTTTTTGTTTTTATCATACTCTGTTGTTTTTGAAAACACCATTATAAAATGTAAGCCTAACAGCTTCACATCATGTTGGTGATTGCAGCAACATGTCTGCCCGTATTGTAATTAAAAACGCAGAGCTCTGGGAGTTACTTTGGCAAGACTTGTAAAAACAAGGTGGAGCACACCGCTGTTGCCCCGGTTACCTGGTGTTTTGGATGGAGACACTGGGGAGGAGAAAGGAACGGACCTGACGGTCCTGAGGGATTTATTAGAGGAGAGAGAAGTTTTAACTGAGTTTGAACTGTCAGGCTCCAACACGCCTGTCGATTTATAGTGGAAACTGTAGAATGATCAATCAACACAGAGGTTTGATGGACACATAAGCAGTGAGGTTGTTTTGCAAGAGTCTGGTGCTGGTTGCACAAAATTTAACCAGCAGATCTGGTGTATTTAATTTGGCCTGTTAGAGACTGCAGATGGAACAGATTCGTGCTGCCTTCAGATGGCTATAAAGAGAGTTATCAGTATGGAGGAAAATCCTTGAGCAGAAACTGCCTACTAACTGTTGTGGAGTGTGGAGCTGGTGAGAATCATACATAAATCTTTATTTTTTCCAGCCAAACAGAATAACTTTTTTGTGACTATGATCACACTTCAGCTGGTTGAAAAACGTAAAATAAAAGCGGAAAGACGACCCAATAAGGTGACATAACAACATACTGCAGAATTAAAGTGCAGCACAGCAGTTGAACTGCTCTGCGCAGGTGAGCGGTGGTGGTAGACCACACTAAACACACTCATTCTTGTCACCAAGATTTCAGTGCACCACTGGATTTGCGCTGCCACATTCTCTTTGGTGCCTCTCCTCCCACTTGGGCTCACGGTGAGTCATCAAGGTACCAAACCAGCACAGTTGAGGAATAACCTCAGTGTGCTGCAGGAAAACACCAGTTCGCCGGTTTACTTTGCACCTTGCAACTGCACTAAAAATAGAGCCCAAAGTATACTCAGAACAGTCTGTGTGCATACTAAAAATCTCTCTGTTTATGTATACGTCTCCAACAATGCAATACACAAAGGGAATGGAGGAGCTACTAACAGCTGGGAAAAAAGAAAATCTAATTATGAGTGGTGGTGAAATAGCTCCAGAACACCTCAGAAAACAAGAAAATACTATTAAAGTTTTAGACAAACATTTTTAAAGTCTTATTCTTAAGTTTTTTTGGCCAGTAGTAGTACATGCTGTATACAGTTAGTATATATGGAAGTGGAACGCAGCGTAGATCACTTAAAGGATGTTAACATTATGACCCTTACCTTTCCTTGTCCAAAGCCTCTTTGCTATTGGTGGATGGCATCTGAGGGGTGGGGTCTTGAAGAACATCGTCAGCAGCAATCGTTTCCTAATCAATGGATGGAAAAACAATAATCAACATCTGTACAACGGGAAACATGGAACATCATTCACGAATGGTTCCATGCAGTGACAGGAGCCTGGTTATTGATGAGATCGTACAGACCACCAGGATCTCATGCAACACGTTTGATGGAGGAGAGGATGGATGCTTTGAATGGACGGCTCAAGATGTTATCCCTATTAGTGTTGACATAAATTAAGTGTAAAGGGCTGATGGGTAAAATGCAGCTTTTCCTCAGTATGAGCCAGGAAAAACCAGACAGATGAAACTCAAAGACACCAAAGTTTAGAACTCACTCACACTGAAACTTCACATTTCAAATGGAGAACTACAACTACAATCACACATCCATTTGTCTCTTTACCTCTCATACATTTCCACACACACCGAATCCCAAACATGACTGAAATACACCCCAAATGCACACGCTGACCCAAAGGAATACGAATACAACCACACACACGCATGTGCACTGCTATGAAAATATATTGTTGTGGGAATGTTATTGAAAAAATTGAAAACCGGAGAACCATTGAGAATCCCTTTTGGAGCGGCGACATGTCAGGTGTTAGATCGGAACAAGGTTAAATGCTCGTTACAGTTGAAGCGCAGCCAGAGAAACAGCAATCGTCAGGCAATCAGAACAACATACAGATGGACATCTTTTCCACAGACACCAACCACAGCACATGAATCCCTCGCAGGCAAACCCGTGAACCTTAAGTCATGCTCGGTCAGGTTTGGCTACATTCATATTCCATTTCAGCACTGTCAGTTCAAGAGATGAATCAATAAGAGCTGCTGAGTGCAACAGATGACAGGTGAGAGTGATACCTGCCAGTCAAACAGGCCTTGATTCATTTCCTGAAGTGATGGGACATGCAAATGGAATTGACCTTTCACCCGTGGCGGTCAGCTACTTACTCTGAGGGAGAGAGGCAGCTCCCCATTGGCCTGGCTGGATGAGTACAAGTTGACGTACTCTCCCTCCCCGCCCTCGTCATTCGATCGCTCTCGCTCTACGGGAAAAGAGGAGGAACACAAAACCGAGCGCAGTTGCTTGAGAAGGAGTGTTCTCTAAGGGTGGGGACAGACGTCAAGTGTGACTATGTGACTAAGGAGTAGAGATAGCGGCTAGCCGAGGTCTGGCATTGTACAGTGAGCGGTGTGTTTTCCAGCTCAGAGTCATCATGACCACCAGGTGGCACTGGAGCGCATCGTTTATTAAGGTAATAGTTTTTACTAGCAAAAAGAACATGCAGTGCAACATGCTCTACTGGGATTCTTTTAAGGCCAATAATCAGACAGCAGACAGTTTGTCGGCAGTGATAATAACAACAAGATGCCACTAAGTGAATGAGTCATTATATTATCATCTGAGCAACAATACTGAATACCAAACTGCTGTAATCTAACACCAATCTGCCAAAGGGAATGGGTCCAGTATCACATTTTATTATCCGACTGAGAAAGTGCTGGTTCATACAAGTATCCTGCTTGTGCTTCCACCATCTATCCTCTGTAAGCTCACCGCTGAGGTGTGGAGAGAGTCAGTGAGAGAAGACTCAGAAGGAAGACAGACAGCCACAGAGCCCATTGAGCCAGCCAGGGAACCGTTGGGCCCGCCCCCGCTGCCATCCAGAATGGTGGCATTGGTCAAGGCAACATGGTCCAAGCTCTGTCATTGGTGGAAAGAACGAAAGCAGGAAAGAAAAAAATAAAAATAAAAATAAAAAGACAGGACTAAGGGATTAGAGAGGTGAAGACTGAGCAGACAGAAGAAGAATCTGAACAATAGGAGGTAAGTTAGTTTCACCTCATTCTCCAACACCTCTATCAAGCCTGGACTATGGGAGTGATGTGCCTGAACATGAAATGCACCGCACTCACATACACCCAAGAATGTATAACTGGAACCAAGTGGCAAAAAAAAAAACACCTCCAGTGAGATAACATGGAAGATGAGAGGACGGAGATGTTGAACAGAGAAACACTTAGATAAGCTAATATCAACTCTGAGTATGTAAAATGTGTTTAGACAAGAGATGTCTTAAACAATGTGCGTGTGTATGCGTGAGTGGCCAGTTGAGGAGATGCCTGCCAGCAGGGAGGTAGCTGTAACCTGTTTTAACTCGTTGTGCATACCAGCCCCATTTGAGCATTCCAGCACAAAGCGGTGCATACACAAATCACTGATGAGCACTGCACGCATGCATATACGCACACTGACACACACAAATCAATGCATGCATGTGTTCAAGCACAGACGCGCAAGTTCAGCTGGCCCAAAAGCTGACCTCTCATTCTTCCTTTTTCTGAGCACAAGTGTTAAAAGACTGATCAAATTAGGAACTTCTGTCAACCACTGAATATTTCCTTCGCTTTCCACTCAACATATGCAAAGCAGCTTTCCTGGCACGGCTCACCTCCCCCATGACATCCCCTCAAAAACATCATGCCCCAAGGAGTTGAGGAATGCAAACATGCCATAGAAAACAGACAAATGGGAAGTGTGTGCGTATCAGGTGGGGGGAGTGGGGGGTTACAGCTGCAGCTCGGTAGAGACTAGACAGATACGAAAAAGCATAAGGAGTGTGTGGACAGTGAGTGACGTGGGAGGACGAAGAAGATGAGGAGGAGAGACGAGAGGAAGGAGGAAGAGCAGAAACAGGAGGAATGTGTTTTCCATCAGATCCATCTGGTGCTGCATTCCATGGGAGATATCCTGAGGGAGATCCACACCATGTCTCAGCATGTCTCGCACACCACAGGGTCATCATGGGTCAACCCCCCCACCCCAATAAATACTGACCAAGCCACTGTAATATATAGGCAGGTCCGCTCTGAGGTCAGGGTGAGGCTCTAACTAACTGGATTATTGCACTGATTACCCATAGGCTAATTCATTAACAAGAACTCGTTGATGGTTGAGGCGTTCCAGTTGTTCAACAAACTATTTGTTGTTTATAAACCTAAACCTCAGGCCCGACAGCCCCCTGTGATATTTGGATGAGTTACTCAAGACACAACCTACTGACCGTCTCTCTGAACCAAACTGAAAAGAGGAAAGGGTCAAATAATTACCTGTCATGGGAGGAATGCCTCAGTGCAACACACAAACACACAAACTAGGCTAGCCAGCGATACAAACCACAACAAATAACTGCACACACTCATGAACACACAAGCACACATTAATCAGCACCATATCTAAAAAAAACCCAGAACAAAACAAGTAATTCACACTGTGAAAACAAATGCACATGGATGGGTGTATGAACAAAATTAAGGACCACACAGCAAATCAAACTACCACCCTCAAGGGATGGCCCCCATCAAAACCCTGGGAGGTGAGGTGGTTAGATGAATAGACTGTATCACATATGAGAATAATATTGTGGTCAAGCCACCCCTGGACCAGTCCAGGACTACACACAGCACCCACGCCAGAGGAGAATGGGAGGGATGGAGCTGGGGGGCGTGGTGGGGGGGTGAACTCACTGTGGCCAAGGATGCCTGGCTAATCAGGTAGGAGTTAGAGACGGACATGCTGAGGCCCAGTTTCCAGAGCCTGCCTCTCTTCCATGGCTGCACAGACGGCTGAGGTGGCAGGAGAGAAGAGAGGAGGAGGAGGAAGAGGAGTGAAGAGGGGAGGCCTGAGAAGGAAACAAAGAGGGGAGATAGAAAAAGAGGTAGAAAAGAAGTGACAGTGATGGAGGTTAAGGAAAGGCAAAAGAGGGAAAACAGGGGTACAGGAGGAAAAAGAAGAAAAAGGGACAGTTGATTATACTAGTAAGCAAGATTGGAATTAGAGCAGATTTAACTAAAAGTCCAGCAGCAGAGTGGTGAGGTCAAAGTGGTGAAAGCTGAGGAGGATTCTGGTAGTTGAGCTGAGAAGCATCAGCCCGCTATTGGCTGCAGATATAAATAATAACAGAGAAGCAGAATGACTAACACTGCTGAGGTATTACAGAATATGAGTCTGCTGTTGTTTAAGTTAGAGCTATATTCTTGTGAAAGGCCCAATTAATACAGGGTCATGTGATTGAACTGGTCACACACACTCATGTCTACTGTGACAGTCCAGACCTTCTTTAATGCGGAGCCTTAAGGGCTTTACAGAACCAGGCCAACCAGGCACAATGCTGTTCTAAACAGGGCCAATATGATCTACTGTGTTTTTTCACCCATTTCCTTATCCACGCAGCAGCTGAAATTACTTTTTTTTCTCTTTTTTTTTTTGCAAAGCTGTGTAAAGTCGCCAAAGCATGTAAGCCTGGAACATGGGCTATGGAGTGAGGCAACAGGCTTGCCTGGGCTGGGCCACGAGCTCATCAAGTCCAAACATGAGGCCAGATTAGGCATTGCGCAGGAGCAGAGATGACTGCAGTTCAAGTGCATGCTCAGACAAAAGAATTATAAAATAAGAGCTGGGCACACGCTTCTAAATACAGTGGTGGCAGAAAGAGGACAATGGACAAGAGAATGAAGAAAGACTCTCTGAGGTGGCCTCTGTAGACTGCCACTCAGCCAAAGTCTATTTTCTTTCCTGAGCTATGATATCACATCTAGCTCCCTCGAGAAGGATGTCATCTGTTTACCGTCCACATGTACTTTTCATTACTGCAAAACTTTAGGCCAACCACAGATCGCTTCTGTCACCTTCTTACAGCAAGCTGCTTGGTTCTTTCTGAGAGCACCATGCCTCATATTTAAAAACTTCACTTAACAAGCAATGATCTCATGGCTAAAGCTCTGTAAGAGTGATCATTAAAAGGCTTTTCGTTGACATGTAAATCATGTCGGTCGGAAAGCAGTAGGAGGCTTGGTAGCACAGCTAGGCCTGATGCATGTTGTTTCCGCAGGAGTTCACATTTCAACAGAGGTGGCATTTCACAAATACAATACAAAATAGTATGTACGACCCCATGGCTCATAATAGAAACATTGAAAAATTGCTTTTAGGCCTTAAAGGATTCACTCTAACCGCACAGTATACCTCTCCTTGCCATGACCTATCCTACTGTCTCTCTTTTCCTTTCTCTCCCATCAATCTACTGTCAGACAAAGTTGTCTCAATTAACTCCAGACGCCACCCAGACTAAGACAAGTGGCTCAATCTGATGGGCCTGATACCACACCCATCTCCTACTAATTACCTAAACACCTGCGGTATTATTAAGATGTTCGCTTTGCCAAAAAATGGTGAGAAGGGAGACAGAGTGAGGAGGGGAGGGCTGAATAGGTGAGAGAGATAACAAGATAAGAGGAGGCCGGGAGAAAATTGATGAGGATTACCAGGAATGTATTTTGCTTCCAGGTTGCACTGCATTCTTTCCCATTTTTTCTTCCTCAGCCTGCATAAAGCATGAAGGCATTTGGACTGAGGCTGAGCTTGATTCAAGAGAGGAGTGTTGTTAATATTGTTCTCATGTCCTCACAACACTCTAGGTGAAAACTCATAAATTACTAGTGTAATCTGGCACGAAAGCTCCATAGCTTCAGGTTTTGATTTAAATAAAGAAGATGAACTGAACAATTTCAGCAATTTAATTACAGCTTGCTCACACAGTACAAATTATTAAAGAACCTAGTTATTTATTTCTATCCACTAAAACACTTATTTACTTTAACCCTTAGCTTATGAGAATGGTATAATATTAAAGTAACCGCCTTTTGTCCTCGAAAGATTGCCATTTCCAGTGCACGTGGGAGGGTTTCTTTACCAGCCGCCTTTGCTCGGGGCAATGTTAGCTGCACGGCTCGTGGGACTTGAAATGGTGCTGCTGAGCGAGCTGCTAGTCAGAGACTCCTGGAAGCGCCATGCGCTGCCCAGTAGATGCCTCGCCTGTGGCATCTGGTAGAACACGGAGGGCTGGTGGTTCAGAGTAGTCTTCCAACCGTATGCACTGGAGGACTGGAGGAGGGAGATGGGGTGATTAGAATATTGTTAGGTTGCCTAGAGTTATGACTTGACTCCACCAAGCCAAATGGACGGAAGCAAAATCTGTGGAGTGTCACTTTAAATTGACTTTCAAGACGTTGTCCACTTTGAAATTATAAAAGTACACATAGTCATTAATTGTGAAAAGTACCAGGGCTAGCAGGAAGGGTTGACTGCTGGAATGACATAACACAGCAGCCTGAGAGTGAAGTGATGTAGCAGGTGTGTCAGAAATGACCAAATGTTGCCTTCTGTGCCCTGGAGCCGGACTCATTGTAGCACATCCCTGGTATTCGCTTCGCCTCTATTCGCTGTGAATATTTCTTGATATAAGCTTGCTTCAATGAACTGATGATAAGTGTTTGTGTCCCCACTGTCCTCTACCAAATCAACCTCATCTTCCTATTCTTCCTTCATTAGACTCTGTGTCCTTCCTTGCTTCTGTGCCTCTATTCAGGCATCTCATTTAATGGTCTTTCCTCCTCGTTTCATTACGCCTCCCATCCTCCTTTCCTCACTTACTGTAGTCTGCTTTTTCTTTCTGGGAGGCGGCCAGGACGCCGGCATTCTCGCTGGCGATGTACTGAACACGCCCATTAGTCTGGGGTGCTGGGTGAGATGGTGAAAAGGGAAGGCGAGGGTGGAGCCTCTGACAGGTTGTCGATCGGGAGGGGTAGCGCTGACAGAACCTCGACCCTGTGTCGGGGAAGGGCGACGCCTGAGTGCTGGCGCCCGCTTCTTCTGGGGAAGGGCGGGTGGCGCGCTGATGGGAGGACTGTAAGGATTGGTTTGATTGGGCTATGGGGTCCAGTACCTGGTGGCTGCTGTGAGGAGCGTGCTGGGGTGTGAGGGATGTCCGGGACTGGGAGGAGGACTCGCCAGAGACTCAGGCAGGCTCAGGCACCACCGGTATTGGGGCAGGTTTTCCAGCCGACAAGTCCTGGTGAAGGAAATCATAACTGGTCGTAATTTCTGTGTTGTTCGAAAGTGAAGATTAAACATTGGTTAATTCGTGCAGTTTAACGCAACTTTTGTGTGTTGTCTGGTCAATGCCTTTGTGTCGGGTATCTGTGTTGCTGTTCAGGGTTCTCATTGTTTTCACCAGCCACCCTCACAGCTGTTACGAGAGCACTGACCACTGTCCTGCTCCATCGAAGAGAGTTGTTCAGACTTGCTGAGTTTCCCCTGCCACAGAGACAGACGGGGAGTCACCCTGCATGACTGGCCTCTCAGAGAAACGCCTGAAGGAACTCTGCTCGTAGTCCTGTTGCTGTGCAGACAGAGAAATTTAAAGGTTAATCTATTTCCTGCTGTGTTGATGCGGTCTTAGACTGAAAGGACAAGATAGAACGAACCATTAAGTCTAATATCTAATCATGAGATGGAGTTACACCCTCACCTGTCTGTGCACGCTGCTAGGCAGGCTGGAGCCACGGCTCATAGGGGCAACCACTGCCACCCGTGCTTTTAAGGCCACTGGCGCTCTTAGGGGAGAGCCAGGAGGACCATAGACAGATAAACAGACACAGCAGAATTAATAACAGGAATGTTGATCTTACTGTCCCTGAGGTAGAGTCATTACGACAATCAGGCACAAAAATACTTTCAGACATGTATGCACACACAAATCCATGTATGAATACATGAACAGAAACATTTCTCATCCCTCCTGGAGAATAGTGAGATGAAAGTGAGGGTGTTTCATGTTAGCTTCTCTTAGCTATGACATGAAGCTGTCCTGCTTGTCAAACCTTAATTCCCTCAGTGAGTTAATACCAGGTCACAATGCGGCAAAGGAGCAGGACATAAGGCGCCATGATATGGAGGCCAGTGAAAGGACACTGTATAGGGTCAGTCACACACTTTCATGCTATTGGACGGTCTTCTGATTGGATGATGAGTTCTTCGAGGAATGCCGAGGATGACACAGACGTTGGGGAAAAAGCAACCATGCAGGTCAAAAACACTTTCATCCAATCCAGAAGCTTTATGGGGAGGGGGTCTGGGGTGGGATGTTATAATGGAGACGGATGATCCTATAGGGCTAACATACTTCTTGAGAGGCCTCGCCAGCGTCAGCACTCAACTGTGCTCTGTCTCCCAGAATCCAAAGGAGACCAAAGAAGAAAGAAATCGAGAGAGACAGCAGAAAAGGCAGCGAAGAGACAGAAGAATAAACAAAGCAAAGTGTGCCTACAGTGAAAGCAGTCAAAGACTTTAGGGAGTCTGGAATCTTTGCATTTGGATCGATGGATCAGAAGCCGCGCTACATGAGAAAAGACTATTAAACCACATCAGAATATAAACTAGAATGTCTCTGATTTTCAAACTTAAAAAGGTCTGAACTGAAAGAAATGAAAATAATATGGGGAACATAATCTTCCATACCTGGCTATCCTAAAAGCTGTCCTCATTCTCATTTGATGTGTGTGAAACATTTCAGAAAATGCTTTAAAATAACTTCAACGAAATTGAAACAGCTGTGATAAATAAATGCAGAATGGGCTCTTTCTGCTTTGTGACTACAGTTGAAATGGTCACAATTCCTGTAGGCCATGCTGCCAACTGCCAAGCCACACTCTGCATTTCATTGATGAGACAAACACAAACCAGACTGAGAAACCTTTTGTACTGGAGAAAATATCACAAATTTGCAAAGATCCGAGGAAACCATTAACCAAAGATGGTTGGTATCAGCACTTGTTGTCATGAACTTCACACAGAATTTATATTTTAGTCTCTTTTGAATTTCACCTGTGTCCTCACCTAAGCTCTGCCATCTTTGCCTCAGGAAGGGGGGTCAGGAGGGCTACGTCCTCACTGGCATGTCAGAGGCAGCCTCTGCATGACAGCTGTTGGAGCAGTCTTACCGAGACCTCCTGCCCCGACCATCAAGGGCATCTCTGATGACACGCTGCTATTGCCATGTGCCGTCTGAGTGGGAATGAAATCCACTTTGAGAGTCTGAATTTGTATTCCAGAGAGCACACTTTTTACACTCACCTCTCTGCTGTGGTAGCAGGTGGTTGGCTTGTTAGGGGTAGTAAGACGGGTTGCCCTGTTTCTCTATGGTCAGCTTCACCAGCCCTGTTCAGAAAGACAACCCAGACAGTTTCAGCCTCCATTAAAAGAAACACCACAAGAGGATGCAGCAAACACCAACCATAATATTTACCTTGACTCCATCCAGCACTGCTTTGATGATACTTAGACAGATGCCATATTTCGGTCCTCCAAGTCGATGCTGTCCAGCATCACCTGGTCACCAGCGGATGAGGGGTTGGCCAGACTCTGGCACATGGTTATGCAGGCTACCAACTGTTGAAAGGGTGGAACAGAGTTACATGGGTAGAACAACGCCATGGAGAACAGGCATGAGGAATTCAGGAGGAGAGAAAGAAGGGCAAGTGGAATATGGATCAGATAAAAGGAGAAGATGAGAGAGGTGAGAGAAACCAGAGTAGAAAAGAATGATTCCAGACACACAACAGAGAGGTGAAAGGGACAAACATATGTTAGACAGAAGGTGAGAAATTCACATAGAAACAAGAACACATGATACATTTCTATCTATCTACCATCTATTGTACAACTGCACTACACATTTAGGGGCCCATTTGTTGAGGAACTGCAGGCATGCCTGATACATGTTGGGAGGCTGGAATAAGCTAGCTAGTGCTGATAGAAGAATGTATAACCACAGGAAGCTCTAGTGAATGATGCGCTCAGACCTAACACACTAAGGTGTGGCGAGGCCTGTACCAACATGCTGCAGCTGATTCACAGTGCTGGAATATCCATCCACTGTCTCAACAGCTTAGCCCTACAGGAGTGAGAGATGACTGTAGCTAGGGGGCCAGAGCAAAGGATCAGGGTTGGGAGAGGTGAGAGGCCTGGCTACACCGGGACTAAGTAGAACAGTGAAATTATACCGTCTGCAGCTTTGAGCGACGTCACTTTGTAGATTTGCAACAAGGCCCATCAACTGAACACTGTGTGCTGACAGCGCGGAGCACCCACCATTGACCCATTTATTTGACCAATATTGATTTAATTCACTGCCAACAATCCAATGCTGTAGAACACTTCTTCCATGTTGAAACAGATGCAAAGCTAATCAAAATATTGACACGAGTAAAATTCTTCTTTGACCGTCCAGCAAGGCCACTAGAGAGATACAGCTTATTTACCAAAAACATCTGGGCTGCCCTTTAGGAGAAGAAGTTTCAACAACTACCTTGTGCAGTGATGTTTAACTTGCTGCATGTAGTCTAAGGTTAAGGCAAACACTAACAACAGAACAAACCCCACTGTGATCTAGTGGTTTAATTTCATTAGACTGAGGTCAAATCTCAGAGACAGCTTCGAAAAAGGTAAGCAACAATCCATCAGCCGCTTTTAACACAAGTGCTGTGAGATATTAACTAACATTCTAATTCCATACCTTCATCTGCATTGATGGATGGAGAAAGTACAAAGACAGAGACAGAGACAGAGAGGTTCTAACATGTCTTGACAGTCCAAATAAAACTGCAGCAGTTGTTTACAGAGTGGGATTTATCACCCAGAGAGGAAGTAGCAAACTCGTAATATCAGTTAATGTATCTGAGAGATCAAATTTATTTCTCTTCTCTAAGGCAATATCTCTTGACACTGTGCCACATCAATAGTTATTAACATATGAATGCAATTTGTGACTGTGCACTGCCCAGGAAATGTTGCGGTGAGGGGTACTGTCGCAGCGCATGAACAATCTTCACATAGTTACCATCATGCTTGTTCAAACATGTACAGAGTGCAGCATACCAGCTACGCGGCTGGTCACACTGAGAGCAAGAATGATAAGAAAGGAATCGACAAATGGTACATTGTTAAGTATTTTATCTATAACAAGAAAAGGACAGCTTGAGGGTTCCAGTCTGTGTACAAAAGATGAATAACTTTTGTGCTATAAATCAAAAGGGCAAATAGAATGAACTCTTTCAATATCCCAAATGGTGGCTCACCTGTGTTGTATCTCGAGCCCACCTGCCAGGGAGGCAGAAGTGGCTTGAGCACTCAAGGGCTGAGCCTGGCAGCATCTCCAGCACCTTCTTCTCCACCATTTTGTCCACGATTGTCTTGAAGTAGTGAGGCACTGACCACCTCCTTCTCGTGCTCCTCCAGCCGATTGGACCTTCTAGAAGAAAGCAGTTTAGAATTGTAGTACAAAACTACTTCTGAAACTTTACAAGCTCATTTAACAACAAAACCATTACACAGTAAAATACCTATCACTGAAATTTATTAGCATTTGGACTGTCGCAGCAGTTCACCTCACTGCTGTGGTTGTTCTATTACTCCCATGGTTTGCCTCCACAGCTTAAAACAACATCTATCAAGTGATGTGGCTCAAGCCACCTTGGTCCTACAGCAACAGGCTTCTTTTCAGTTTCTACTCTTCACAGCAGGACTGCTGGGGAATATACTCATTACACCAAAAGCCTTAAGAGGGAGCGGAGGAGAGTTCATTCAGGAAGCGCCCAGTTCCATTCATGTCTTAGGTTTAGACACCTGCTGTAGCGCAGCCAGCCGCCACAGCGATCGGGGAAGCTGGGAACCAGCAGGGATACTGCACACACCAACACAATGGAATACTGGAGCACAAAACATTAGATAGAAAACAATTGTTTCACAACAGGCAAATAAACATAGGAATAGGTGGGAAAGAGATGGATTTCTACAATATAATACACACATGCACAAGGTTTCTGCACACACACCTTGTTAGCAGGTTTCAGTGCTCTTGGCTGCTGGCTCGGGCTGCAGTTGTTGTCTTCTTGATGGAGTCTCTTGATCTTGGAGAGGGAACTTGTCCACTGCCCATGGTGAAAGAGGACAGATGGGACTGTTGTGAGTCTGTGGACAGAGGGAACAGAGAAGTGGAGTGGTCAGTCAAGGAGGAGAGATACTGGGGGGGGCAGACAGGCACAAGCACAAGCACACTGAAATGTTGATACTACACAATGCCACTTCATGTAAAATTATGCTCACGTGAAGAGCCTGACACTGGCGAGATACAAGAACAAGACTTGGAATTTCAAGGAGGAGAACACCAGAGATTTTATCACATTTGTAACATCCATTTCATCTGCTCTTTTGTTTCAACATAAATCTGCTGGACAGATCTTCCAGGTCCATGATGTGCACAGATGTGAGCAATACACATTTGAGTGCACACAGAGAGAGACAAGGACAGAGCAGGAGACTGTGCTATACTAAATACTCTAGTTAGTGGCTAGGACAATAACATAATTGAGAGAGGCGTCATAATAGCGGAGTAATTTAGCAGAATTCCACTGATCACTGTTGAGCTTGATTGTATCTAGAGAGAAGAGTTCTTCCATTAATCCCAGGAGAATGGACAGCTCACCTACTGTCCTCTTCACCTCTGCCCCTCCCTTATTCTCCACATAGCAAACTGAATCAAGAGATAAATACTAATAACAGCGTGGTAGCCGGCAGGAAGCATGGGCTTTATCATGACAAATTACACTCTATTCATGTAATCTCCTCAGCTGATGACATGATCTGCATCTCATGAGTCATGAGTGTTTAAAAAAGAAAAGAAACCGTGAATGTTGAATAGCCACAACAGCAGGAAAACACCACAACCAGATTCTCCAGCCGGGCAGTGTCATCTGCACCATCGATCCACATGTCACGCATATATCCACCCTACTGTTCTTCTCTTCCACCCCTAATCCTCATCATCCCTTTATTCCGAAAGCAAAAGCCAAAGTTCGCTGAGGCAGCCAAGGACGCATCAGTGTCCTATTAAAATGTTGATGTGAACATTTCTCTCATATAAATGCTCCATGAGGCATGCATGACCCACAGGATTTTTGTTTTACTGCATTTTTTAGAAATCTTATTCCAGTGTTGTGCAAAAATAAATCAACAATTGTTTCTTCTGCAGGCATTAGTGGTTACCTACAGTATGTATTGATTAATAAACCACTGACTTATTGGAAATGTATCTCATGACTGTGTTGTCATTTTTAACCTGCATTTGACCTAGTTCCTAACATCCAAACTGTTCAAATCAATTACATGTAGATGATAGGCAAATTTATCTTTCATAAACAGATTAGCTTTTACAAAATACAACATGACTATACTGCTGAGGATGTGCAAGATTACTACACCTTGTAACCTATTGGTAGCCCAGTTATGTCATACTAAAAGTAAAACCACCACGGGACAGAGTTAGCAGCCTTTGTGGAGAGCGTTTATAAATTGTGTGTGTGTGTTTGTCTCTTCATTTCCCACCACTGCGGAGCAGACAACAGCTAGTCAGCCAGGCAGAATTTAGGAGAGAAGAGGAAGACAAAGAGTTTGAGTTGCCAGGAGTAAGGCCTGGGACTAGAGCTACAGTGAGGACACTGCAGAAAGGGACACCACCATCCCAACAGCCGTCTGTATCAATAGTCTGTAGCATAGCCACGGGGATACTGTGCTGCTTCAGTGAACCTAAATAGAGTCTGAACAGTATAGTTAAGGCTGACAGGATTTTTTTGGTACCCTGAGCTACATACCTGTGTTACTAGTTTTGCTGCAAGCCAGCCTGCTATCCTGGCAAGAATTCGATTATGGCAATGTGTAGTGGACCATATGCTTTTGATTTCACAACAGCCTATATGAATTTAGTCTTAGATAATCCTATCTGTTTGACCTTTGTTGCCCCCTTATTCCTGGCATGAGCACAGGGAATGTGGCTAACATCACATCCTGGTCCTCTCCCTCCATCCAGGCTTGAACAGGCCTGTAGAAGGACTATGTGCGAGTTTACAGCTGCAACTCAGCCCTGGCTCCAGAGTTGAGAAGCAGTGATGCCGCACAGTGAGTCACCGCGTTGATCGACAGCGCTGGTCCTCAGATACCATCGCAGCCCCCGTGGCTCGCTGGCTATCGCGGCCACGGGCTGATTCCCTGTCTGCTCTGGTCTCTATTTACTTCTCTACCACCTCCCTCCCTCTCTCTTCAGTTCTGAGAACAGAAAGGCCTCCCCTTCTTACTCTTGAGTTCGCTGGAAGTCTGGCTCAGCATGGAAATGACATCATCAACAGAGAGAAATGAACAGGGTGAAAGAGAGAAAGTCATTGACAGAGGAGAGAGAGAGAGGGAGAAATACAGTGAAGTGCTCTGTTATAATCATGTAGGCCTCTCAGCGTCCACCCTCCACCCCTCCACCAGAGACGGGCCAGCCATCCCTCCTGCTCTCCCCAGATGCCTGACTGCTGCTGTCCAGAGTTATGAGGTGGTGATGTCATTGGTTGTAATGTCTCTCACACTGAATCTGACGAGTCATAGACTGAGTAAAAGACTGGAAGAAACCTCACAGTGAAAACATTTTTTTCCCTTTATTTTTTTCAATTGCTCAAGCCACAACACGCCTTTATGCACCTCCTAAACTCTGTGTACATGTGTTAACATTTTCATACACAAGCTTTAATGTTTCTTTATAGCCACTATTTGGATTTTTACTGCTTTAAGACTTGCTTTTAGCAATGTAATGAACAGAGATGGATTGGAAATGAACATTTCAATATTCCAAGAATGGACTACATCATTCATAAGAGTTTTTCCTTGTGGATTCCTGCTAGTGTTCTCCCAAATGTCTTCCCTGCTACTTTTGAGATACAGTAAAATACAGCAGCATAGCCAGCCTGATAAACAGTAAAGTGTGGTTACACTTCCATAAAGGGTTAGGTTTGTCTCCTCTGTTGTAAACTGTTACAGTCCCACAGAGAACCAAACACACACAGCTCCCCTGAGCCTCTCTATGTTACACTGTAACCTCACAGTCACTTGTAGAGCGTAGTGTGATGAGTTTACATCTCAGCAATTAAGGTCCCTGTGAATAGCACAATAATGAAACATTATATGATAAACAGATCAGGTTTGTTATTCTTTCTGATTTGGTATGGGCAGCAAAAGTAAATTTAGTAGCATATTTTTTATGATGCTATGAAGGAAAAAGAAAAATCAAGAAATCACTAAAATCAGTTTGTTAGGAATAAATAGTGAAGGATTCAGCATGTAAACATCGTTTGGAAGAAAACAATTTAAATTGCTCTCAAAAGGCCTTGGGAACATTTAAAGCAAACACTCCAGTCTGAACTACTCCTGAACAAAGCCTGGGAGAGTTCTCACACAAGTCTGTGGTATAGCAGAGTCCCCGGGAGCCCTCCAGTTGCTGAATTGTTTCAAAGCTTCATTACACAATAAGCACATAATAAACACAAATACAAATACACACACACAGGGTCTAAATTTATGGGTGCTTCTGGCAAAAACACACTGTTAAGTGCAAACCACCTTAAATAGATTTTGTGTATATTTCACAGTGCCCACATATTTTCTCATTTGCCAAATTAACTGTGAACCCGAGCAGACCTCCCTATTTACTTTTGTTTAAATGTTTGCTTAAATGTCGCACATAGATGTGAGTCTTCCAGCTACATCTAGTTTCTTTCCTGGAAATCTGACGAATCCATGGTTTCCCCTAGCATAACACAGACCCACCTTAGCCGGCCCACTGGCCCAATTATATTTCTTCCAGGCTGTATATGTTTAACATCTCTAAAAAAAAGTCTTAACTTGTGTTACTTTCAAGGATCTCTCTGCCTAGCCATTGCCAAAATCCTAAAGCACAAGGTGCATTGCAAAACAAAAGGCAAATATGATCATGTTCACACAAGGAAATAATGAATAAATGAAGCTTATGTGCATATGGTTGGTCTGTCTTTTACATGTGAGATTTGCTTTAAATGATTTGCCTCAGAATGCACTGAAACAATGAAATAAAAGTCACATTTCACAATACATTTAGATTCATATGTTCTTTTCTTGGTGCCTGGACAGAAGATATACAGCAGAATACTTCAGAGGGAAACCCCAGGATCCCAGTTGCTGCTAATGATCCCTTCGCCACAACTAACTGATGACATGTGACATATGAGCTTGTCCAGATCTGACAGACTGGCAGATTGATCTGGCTCTTGTTCAGTACAGGTGTGATCTATACAGGACAGCTGGTCGCCCCCCACCCACCCTCTCAGAACAGGATGAAAAAGAGGGCGTAAGGATACAGGACAGGCTGTTCTTAAGGTTACACACACAGCTGTCACCTCCTGCTGAACTCAGTGAAAGTGTGTGCAAGCCCCGCGTATATGGACTTGTTGAGCCTGCTCAAAGACTGCAATAAGGGTCAAAAGGGTTACCGAGCCAGCTGTTGAGGAGGGAAGAGGGCAAGAGGAGAAAAACTCATCTGACAGAGCAAGTACGGGACATAGTTAAAATGATGCCTGCGAGAATCTGCTCAACAAAGCAGAACAGGACAGCAAGCATTAGCAGAAATGATGTGTGGAGAATTAATGGACTACTTAAATCAAATTTTGTAATCTGTTCCTGCTCTCTATTAACTGCCTGGGAAACACAATCTGTGAGAATGTGAACACACATAGGGCACACTGGGTTTACATTTCATAACTGCATTCTAGATAACATATTGCAGCATGCATTTTTTATTTTTATTTTATGACAGCAGGGGTATAAATAAAGAATCTACAGCTATACTCACAGGTCTGTGAGGTTGTATTTAGGGATGAGATGTGTACAATGAATATACTAATACTCTAATGAATATAATACTTATATAAGAGAATATGTGCCATTTTCATACATTAACAGAATAATAACCCAACATTGAATTTTCATAAACATGCTTAATACAATCTTCTGCTATCAATGGATGCAAATGTATTTCACCTCAGTTTAAAGCACTGGCTGCAACTGGTGTAACATATTATTTCCTGTACTTTCAAAACATAGATATATTAATTCTTGGCCCACTTAAGCGAAATTTATGAAAATGACAGAAACTCCACCCTGGGATATGTAAATAGACGGTGCATTGTTTACAAGAGACTCTGCTTGCAATGAGGTCTTATTTGTCCATAAAAACGACAACATGGAGAGTGAATTACTGTCTGCTACACTGTAAAACAAAAACCACGGAGAAGCAGTGCCAAGTATCATATCTCCACAGGCAAGACCTGCTGTGGTGCAAGAGAGAGGAATGCAAGCCTGAGGCACGTGAGATGAACAACGGGGAGAAAAATGGAGAGGAAAGAGAGAAAAATTCAACAGGAAATAGTTAAGTGCTTAGTGAATTATTTATTCTCTCCATTGTAGTGGTTGGCTTCCTGCTGGCTGTGTTCAATTTTCAATAGGAATCCTCTTTATGCCCGCAGTTATCAACATGCTGCACTATAGGATACAGCAAGCTGTATGTGTGTGTGTGTGTGCGCGTGTGAGTATGTTTTGCAAGCCAAGCTGCAGGCCAAGGATGGCAGGGAAGGGAGGAAGCCCTGGTATGGAACGTGGCCCTGGTTAATGGTTGATTTGAAAAGTAATGGAGGAGGAAGTCCAGTGGTGGGTTTTACAGTTTTCCAGCTGTGCTGTTTGAGTATGCCATTCAACAAGGAGCCACAGGGACACTGAGAGCATCTAGTCCACTTACCGAGTGAGTAAATGAGATACAGTGGATGCTAAGTGCTCAACCCACTTACAATCTATTGTATTTCACTTAACAAATGAGTAAATGAGACACAGAAGATGGTTTCCATGTGGACAATCAAATTATCAGTGCAAGCTGACACATCCAAATACTGGATTTCTTCAGCTCTTCACTTCCCAATGACTTCTAAAGTCCTAAAATTAAAATAATAATGTGAATAATTTTGACTTGGCATCTAAGCAATTGCTTCAGGGATTACAATCAGCTATTACCAATTTCTAACAGAAAGAATGATGAACCACTTTAAAGTTAATTTATATCTAAATGAACACTTCACTCATTTATAACATGCAATTACGTTTTAAGATTGGAGATAGGAAATCTAAATGTTGTAGTATGTTTTTATTACATGATTTATTTGACCAGAATCACATATTTTACCATTATTTCGATTCTTGTCTGAGAGAAAATGCATGTCTTATTTTGTCTTTTTCTGACCTTTGCTTCAATAAAAACCACCTCCTACAATATTTTAAGCTATTAAGAGCTTACACAAACATGCCCTTCAGTATGTCAATGACTAGCCAACCAGCCTCACCAACCATGGGTCAATGATCAGAGGCAAATATCAATGTGGTGATGGAGGTGCTCTGCATGCTGGGTTGCATGGGAACAGACAGCCTGGTCAACCATGGCTAACAGAGCATGGCCACATGACGCAGGCTATCAGTAACACAGATCCATATTACAACAAAGCAAACCAGATCTGTAACTACTTAGAGAGGCTGTGTTTGGTCATCTGTGTTTAGCCTTCGTTTGATGTAAGGATGAGAAAGTGAACCAAAATTCAGAAAGATGACAAAAACTGTCTCTTTCTCTGAAAGTGTTTGTGCTGTCTGCTCTCATATCTGACCACAGACATGAAACAGTAGACTGATGATTGAGAATACATCTTTTTGGGGAAACTCCTGCTCTGTGAAACAGACATTATTATCCCTATGAGTCATGAGATGCACTCTGAGATAAAGTACCCTCACCCACTTTCCTGCGGTTTTGTCAGGTTTTAGAGCTTAGTTTCACATATAATGCTCAGACAATGGGAAAATAACAATGAAAATGAAAATGTAATTTGGAATTCATAAACAACTGAATTAAAATACCCTCCCTCAATAGTGTGTGACACATCTAAAAGGGAACTGTAACTAGACTTATCAGTGGGGACGTGGGATGTGCTGCATTAAGCCATAATAAGCAACAAGCAGCATGTAGAGGCACATGAAAATAAAATCCAGCCTAATCTCTTGGTGACACACCTTGCATTCTTGAGTCTGTTTATTTGTATAGTGTTGTCTTCTTGTTACACAGGATAAATGGCTGAAGTCAAGACAACTTGACAACACATCCAATTATTTCAACCACATCTACAGTGGAATTTAATAGGACAAATCCATCATTTACACCAAAACAAACATTTTATTCATGCAGCCATCTATGAAACCAACTACACTGCCCTGTGTTTCGGCTGTGATACATGCTTGCGCTAATTTGTTTGCATAGTAGATGGCGACTGTATTGTATGCAATGGGTGAGTCAACGAGATCTGAGGTATATATGTTTTTCCTTATCACATACATTGCAACATTGATCTGTCTATGCACGATCTGTCATTTACTGCTGAAAATAGCTGCCTGCAGAAGTGTTATACAACGTTTTGCACCCACAAAGTCACAAGGTTATGCTTCACACCATGACAGAAAAATAGATGCAGAACAGTAAAGGGAAATAAATGTAATGTTTTATAGTCATAACAGAGCTTAAAATAAACTACTACACTTGAACTCAAAGCCACTGAGGTTAAAGCAGACTATGCACAGTTCCATAATTGCACAGTTTGGAGATGAGATGTGGTTTATGATGTGCAGATATTGGGGAAAGTGAAAGTGAAATTGTCTAAATGACAGTTGTTTCACTCCTATTATAACTCTTCTAACTGGATAACAGGCATTATTTACAACTTTTTGTATTAAATAATCCAGATAGGAAACCTTTAATTCCAGAAAACTCTTGCATATTTTTAATTAATTAACCGCAAGCTACTGGTGAGCTGTGTCAAGATAGAAAAGTTTTATTTGCAAAGTAAGGCGGTGTGTTTCAGCACACTGTCAAATAGCAGACAGGTTAACTACTGATGCATGGGCTACAGGGAAAAAAAAAAAACCCACTAAATTCTGGCAGGGACTTTCTTCTATACCACAACACACCATGAGGGAAAATCTGCATGCTGTGGTAGTTTTCAAAGCTCACAAAGATAAGGTTTGTCTTTTCAGTAAGTGATGTGAAGTACTACCACAGTATTAATTAGAAGTGAGTCATTCCACAAATTGTTGATTATTAATGAGAAATTTCTTGGAGAAAATGTGACTTTTCTCTTTATCTGTAATAAAAACCACCAGATCAGATCAGTAGATTACCGCTCATTTCCCCCACGGGGATCAATAGTGTTCTCTTATCTCTTATCTTATTTTCAGTGCACTATTGTAGGACTGTGACGCAGGGCTGTATATTATGTCAAATGTAGGCCAGTAGCCTGGAAGGTGATGTTTTGGAAGAGGGTGGAACCATTAGGCCTGTGTATTGTGTGGTGGCATAAACATTTACAAGTCTGTAATCTCAATGCCTCCTCTGTTTAACTGTGAGACTACGAGGCTCTGTGACGAAGAACTTCATTACTGGTAATTATGTTTGCATTGATATAAAGTATATGACAATAAACTTGAAACTTGAAACTATGAAGCCAACAAAACTCTCTCCGTCCAGAGTTAACACCATCCCTTCTCTCATATCTATTTCTCTTTGACCCTCTCTGTCTTCCCACCACTGCTGCGGATCAAGCTGGTGGATCAGTCTTAGTACCACTGCTGGTAGTTGGCCCACACATTTCCTCTTTTCTAGTTAGTGGGTGATGTTGGTGAAGACCACATTGTTTGCCCACATTTGCACATCACTGTGGGTTTCAGAGAAAAAAAAATCCAAATATACTGTCGGGACCCCTGGCGGTTCAGTTGCCATATTAACCCCCACCCTCAGGCTACTTTTATTATTATTACTCATTCATTCCTCTGCTCCACTGCTCTTTCACACCCCCCTTCTCTGTTAGTATGTCTGTGTGTAATTGCATCTAAATTAACAGCAATTTATTAGTGGTACTGCATGTGGCGGCTTTGGTATTAAAATGAACAAACAGCACTGCTTTATATCCCACTGCACTGACTGTGGGCTGTGACTGACCTTTAGGTTATAATGAATATTCAAATAATCCTCATTCCCTGCCAGTAGTTGTAACTCTGGTTGGATGGATTCAATATGGGTCGAAGTCTCATAGTGGGCACTGGGCTGAGCTAATGGAACTAGTTAATGGGGGCACTTGGCATAGTAGTTCAGTAAGATTGTATTGAAAGCTATAGAGAGAGCCCTGAGGTCTAGGTCACTCAATTGTCCTTCGCACAGCAGACACACACAATACACAAGCATCCACATCCCTAGACAGAAGCAAATGAGTACACAAAGGAGCCCTTCTAAACTATTCAACCACAAGCAAAAAGTTGCAGAGATGATGCCCGGCTTTCAACAGCAGCCATGACAAGCAGAACATCGTCTGCAGCACATGACCAGGAAAGCGTTCGATGCTCCTACTGTAAAATAAGAAACAAGAAGGCTCCACACACTGTTTGGCAAAGTGACAAAAGGGTTGAGTAAACAACAAAGTGAAGCAGTAAAGGTTCAGAGGTGAACTTGTATCACAATAGATATAGGCTATAAAATCTAGTACCTGAAAGCCACTGTGTTTCACTGCAGAAAAGAAAGAAAAACTGTCATTGTCCTTGTCAAAGGGATGTTAATAAAATGTAAAATGTGTGAAACTAGAGCAAATCAGTGCATCATATAGCTCAATATGTAGCTCTCTTTCAAAGATTTGTGTTGATGTCTCACTATACCATTCCCCACAGTGTGACACTTCATGTTATCAGAGAACAGGGGTTACAGGATAAATAACATCAAGTTTTTGAACCACTTTATTGTCAGTTCACTGTTATTTAAGTGAACTGATGAAACTAAACAATTAGCTAATTAATTGATTGATAGAAAAAGAATCCACAACTCTTTTAAGCTTAGTTATTTGTTCAGACAAATGTGCCTAATTCCTGCCTCGTAATAGGTGATTATTTGTTGCTTTTCTTTGTGTTACGTGATAGTAAACTGCATATCCTTAGCTTTTGGATTGAAATTGGACAAAACATGTCATTTGATGTTATCATCTTGGACTTTTTCAACATGGCAATTTTCACTATTCCTAGACATAAAGTGGGAAAGTGAAAGTGGGAAAAATCACACAACACACACACACACACACACACACCACCCTGGGTACCCCTCCCGTTCCTTCCCCCCTGATGCCGAGGCCACTGGCACGATTTCCTGTCCCTTGTCTCCCTCAATGAGAGCCGCTACCTCTTTTCTGGACAAACTACACAGTCCACAGCAGTCTGGACTCATTACATCTGCTTCTACAGCTCCCCTGTATGACAATTTTTCTCACCTTAACAGGCCAAGCCTAATAGTACAATGCACACACACACAAACCCAGCAGAAACTCACATATGACAGAAGCTCACTGCACCACACAGCCATCTCACATAAACCCGCTCAAAGCAACCGGATCCTTCGAATGACCTTCTGGCTACAGTAGTTTACTGCATTTGTTAACATTCCATATAAAGCTCGCTGTCTGAACAGAAAGTTACAGTAGAGTGAGAGCAGACCGACTAGCAGGGAGCAGGTTCACCTTGGGTGAAACCAACAGACTAAAGAACCACAAAGTGCTATAAATACCCAGCTTGTCAGTATCTCTAACATCAAGCAGCACCACAACAGAGACACTGCGACAGCTAAAACCTGTGATCTACTGAGATGAATTCAGAGTTCTCAGTGAACGGCAGCTGTTTGGCAAGAGAGCACGAGGCAAACAGGCACTATAAAGCACTTGAGATAGGAGACTGATCCTACACACAGACAAACAGCCACAAGAGAACCAATCACTTCACTGCCTGAGTACAAGACAGAGACAGATACAGAAAGACAGAGGAGCATAAGCAACAGCGTTCTTGTGAGTAAATGGCCTCAAGCAGCGGGGAGTGGTACCACTCTCCCCATGTTAGAGCGCTGTACAAAGCTGATCTTGTCTGTACAGCTGGATACTTGTCATCCTCTTGACACTTTGTGCAAACACACAGCATTGGACAAGACTGACAGACAGATGCCACATAAAACATCACATCTTGCAGTTCAAATGCACAGTTGAAGAACAAACTCTCATTTGGATTGTTTCACAGCTCCTTAAAAATAGGCTTGGGTGGCAGATGTGTCAGTCGCAAAGAACAGGACTCACCCTCGCACAGTCAGTGGCTGTTTAAACTATGTCAGTGATGAATAATCAAGCACACACTAAAATAACTTTACTGTTTCTTTTTTAAATTAATCATGCATACAAACAAATCAATGCATGATGTTTCAATCTGCGCTGTTTGTTCCTTGGGTTGTGGGTGTTAAAATTCATTCATTCACATCTGACATTTTATATGAGTATTCTAAAATGCGCTCCATTTTCCCATATTGCGATGGTAAAATAAAATGGCTTTGAGGTTGTAATTTTCACTTTTGCTTTGACATTTCTCCACATGAAACAGCGTGTTGGGGCAGGATGTAAAATTGGGAGGAACTTGCTTTGAGAGTTTTAGAGAAGGCAGGACAAAGAAGCAAGTCTATTGTTGAGGATCACTTGGAATGGGATCTTGATAATAAGTCTTCAAAATTAATCTCTCAAATTTAGATGTGTAAAAATACATATGCAGTAACTTTTCTTTATAGTTATATTCATCAGTGACGGCAGATTTATTTATGATACAACAATGGTTGTCTAGAAAGGCTGCACATATTATATTATGCAGCAGTCTGTCAAAAAAATTAATGAAAAAAAGTTGCGTCAACAACAGCGCATATCATCTTCCAGCAATGTATTGATCGACTGATGTTTTGTCCTCTGTCCTCAGAATGCAGACACACTGCAGCAGACATACTGAACAAAATCCTGCAATATTCTTTTTTTGTCTCCAGTTTTAAGTGAGCAAGAAAAGATGCTGCTGGAGAACTTCTCAAAGAACCAAGGAACATAAGGATCTGGTTGAATTAACGGAATGGCCAGCCTGAGCATGTGCTGACTCAGCCTAGCTCCAGACACATTTGGTATTATCACTTCAAGATTTAACAACAAAGTTCTTCAATTCATTAATTTCAACTGAAGAAGAAAATATATGAAGAGCAAAGAATCAGTATGTGTGTTGAATTTAGAGCATGTTTTCTGTTTGACCTCCTCGGACCAAAGTTCACTGATTGCAGGAGCCAACTTAATCCATTCCAGGTTTAGGGCCCATCAGTGTTTCTGCAGAGCGCCTTAAGCTGAATGAACGTAAAAAGACATTTAGGCGACATATTGGAATGAATGTACAAATTATGGTGATAGTTATATGTGGCAACAACAAAAAAAGATGCCGATACATGAAGGTATCTCCACTGAACTCACCGTCGTATCTAATGTGGCTTAGTAATTAAACAAAGTTAGGATGGTGTTCAAACGTAATGTCTTTTTCTGATGAAAACAGTTGGTCAAAGCATTTTTTCATACTTATATATAAATGCTGTTCCAAAATGCATTTGAGAGTGCTCTTTGTTACCTTAAATTCAACTAACCTAGAGTCAATGTCACTAGTTTTACTAGTCACTGAAATAAACACAAACACCAACCAGAAACTCTTAGAGCCCCTCCAGCTTTATGAGTATTGGTGATAAGTCATATATTTCACTGTGCTCTGATTCCAACATAATAGGTTTCTCTAAAACAATATTAATTTTTTAAATTTTAAATAACTTAAAATTTCCTTTGAATAACTTCAAACCCCCAACCATCACCATCAGACGGAAATCAGACCACCCTCTGAACCCTGGAACCCCTGCATTCTAGCAGTATTTTATAGTTTCCTTAGAACATCATAAATCCACAGTATATCATATTTTATTACTTTTTTTTTTTGGAATACTCTCTCATTCAGGTTGTATAAGGAGGAACATCCAAGAAGAAGTGGGTCAGTGAAGGCTGACGCACTCAAATAGAAAGTCCACATTCCGCCCACAGGGCTATAGTCTCAGCCACAGTCACTGACAGAACAAACATTGTCTACATGTAAGTGTGTCATATACTGTTTGTGTATGATCAAAAGATATCAAACCACAGATTTAGAATCATCCATATACCCAAACAAGAACCCATACACACACACACACACACGCACACACAGATACATGCCTACATCTGCCTTGACAACAACAGTGACTTGTTTGCAAGCAATGTCAACTTCTCTCTTCATTCCTGATTTAGACTGGAATCGGAAACTGGCAGCAACTGTGGGACATCCCCTTCATTGTGTGCCAGCTCCCTGACCCAGCCATGCCACCCGGGGGTCTGAATGATTTGACACACTCAATACAAGCGCGTACGCACACACAGACACGGCTTGACATAAATCGCTTTTTTCTGGATGTCCATATTTTACCATGGCCACTGAGACTGTTGCTTTCAGCCGCCAAGGCCACTCACCATTTCTGCCCCTGCTGCTCACTTTACTTTGGCTGCTTAGAAAATTGCATGCAGACAGGTATTTCTTTTCTTTATTCTTAGTGAGCGTTGCTACTGTATCTGCCATGCGTGTGAACTGTGCCAGCGAAGTGTAATAAATAACAACGCAATACACTCAGTTCCATTTGACAAATACACAGCGAATCACTGCCTCTAATCTCACATTACTGTAAAATACACAAATCTGAGCACACTGAAATAGAACTGCAATCAAAAACTAACTGCAAAACAAGAACTGAGAGAATACGTCATAGGAAACATGGAGTTTCAGTAGTGGTTCTCATCCCTCCTAGTTTTAGCCGTAGCATCTAATCAAGGACTAATTTACAGTTACGCTACCAGGTTCATTCAAATGATCTAATTAACTTGCAGCAGGATAAAAATACAGGACTTCGAGCCACCGAGTTACAGTATTCATTTCCTTAGATTAGTTCAACTTTATACTGTATCAGAATGAATATATTCTGTAATTAAGAGACTCTGGAGAAGGTGTAATTAGGTGTTACAGCTGCATCCTAAGATTCTCTGCAGTTTAAAAGTTTTGTGAATCTGCAATGAGAAGCTGATTCTGCTTATACGAAACTGGAAAGTGGAATCATACCCTTGGTGATACTTAAACAGGATCTTCACTGCAGTCAAGCCTACTGTGCTGTAAGACTATTTGTAGTGGTTCAAAACTATGGCAGCATCTTTGCAGCATGGCCAGCTCATCTGTAGCTGAACTGAGACCTCCTGATCTATTCCACCTGTCCATCTGTTTGAAACACATAACTCACTCTACCCATACCTAATGAGGACCATCACAGCTATGGAGACTGGGCAGGGCAGGGTGAGACAGACAAGATATACACACAACCATACAAACACTGACTCTCACTGCCTGCTGGGCTGAAATGCAGAGATTTATTAGGCTGAGCACACACCAGAGTGTGTGTTTTCAAAACAAGGTATTATGGCACTTGGCCCTGTGTAATTACACAATGATGGACTCAACTACCTTAATTATGGAGCCTCTATGTGCTACTGGCTCACCAGGGTGGATGTGTTCACACAGCTTAACAGGAGAAGCTCGGGCTCACTACGAACATTAATAAATCAAATAGTGTTAACCTCAACATGTGGGTCAACAAATAGGCTCGGCTACCATGGTGAAGCAAGGCAGGCAGCCTGAATTTAAGATGCCAAGATTACAGCAGCGCAGTGTAACCAATACCAATTTTTTGTATTGCGTAACTGGATTAAGAGCACAGCATCCAGGCACCCTGGCAGATCCTCACCTGATGAGGTAAGATTAGAATAGCTATGGCCTCTGTCTACAAACTTTGGAGGCGATAAGGCAAACAGGCAGCCTGTGATGGAAGGCTGCGGCCCCGCAGAGCAGCCTCCTCGGGCTGGTTCCACCCAAGACTTCAGCGGAGCAAATGAGCACCTTCCATAAAGCCACACGACACAAAAAGCATAGTGAGGAATGTCCCCCTGCATTTCATTCTGCCAGCGAGCCTATTTTACATTAAAGCTCCAAAACTGGCAACAGCTTGCAACAGCAGAATTAAACAAAGAAGTACACATCCCCCAAAAAAACAATGCAAGCATGGATGTATTTAACAAAAAACAAAGTTGAACAAATGCACAGTGTGCACACGATGAAACTTCTGTAACCAGCTGCTCCTATAACTGCAAGTCAAACAGAGCCCTGTGCTTTGGAATAATTTTAGCAGCAAATAGAGTCTGTTTTCTGTTCTGTTCATTTAAATTCACTGCCTGCTCTTCTGACTCTTTTAGAATCTGTACTGTTTGAATCGTGGAGAAAACACAGAACATCAAAAAGCTGTATCCACTTTTTTCTTTACTGTTATTATCACCACTTTTAACACCCAAATAAAATACAAAAGATTTGACTGTTTTGGGGGTAAATCGCAATCAATAGTCCTGTTTCTCCAGTGCACAGACCCTGTTTACTCAATAGCAATGGACTGATGTCAGCATGAATAAGAAAGTAGCAAGCCTTTCATCAGCAGCTAGCATTGATATTACAGTCTGGCATGCATGCATCAGGAGAAGTGCTGTATATATTTGTGTGTCTTTACCTGTGTCCTCATCTAGATCTCCCTGTAGAGAGGAGTCTGTGTCCTCTGAGGAGGCCTGGCTCCTCCAGCTTATGTTGCCCATCCAAGAGACCTGAATCCACACAGCTATTAGTCCCGGGGTGATACAGATAGTTACACTTTTTGGATAATGAGGACTTGTTGTTCAGGCTGGCATTTTCACAGCTATCACTCAATCGCACTGCTGAGAGTTAGTCACAAACTAACCGGTCCTCATGATCATCCTTGTTTGACTCAGCCACGTTACACAGCACTTAAGAGGAAAGATCCACAAATAGCACAGAGAGAAGGCAAGAGGAAGTGAAAAGTAGCGTGCTTTTCCCAAATCGGTTGTTTATTAAATTATTCCTCTTGTAAATGTCTTTTACATACAGCTAGAATCACATAATCCTGGACAGAACATCTGAGCGAGGCTGTCTAAGCTGTCATCAGTGGTCCTGGAGAGGGTCCAACCCACAGTTATCTAGAGTGGGGATGTACTGAACAGTCACAAGGAACTGAGCAGGCCACCTGCAGGAATACATGACCTGCTCTCTGGCATGTAGGCCAAGACACAGCAGCAAAATCAAGTGAAGCATCATCTTATAAGACAAACTCCTCTGAGAAAATAAGTCTCAAGAGCACCAATGGAAGTGAGAGATGAATATGACCTGTAACTGGAAGTCGGATTGAATTACATGAGATCTCAGAAAACAACCTCTGTCGAAGATGTTAAAGGCAGAACGGCCTTGAAAATATTCACGTTACCAAGACCTGATTGCCATCATAGACAGCCTTCTGTTCCTCATCGATAGCCTTGGTCCAGCAATTACCTAACATGTAATCCATCCATTTCTCTCCCCAATTCTCCCTCTGTGCAGAGACTCGATTCCCATCAGTGTGGTACCTTTATCCACCCTCTTTCTTTCCCTCCCTAAGCTCTATTCCCTGCCTCTTTTTGCTTTCCCATGCAAAGCACACACACCAAAAAAAAAAAAAAAAAAAACTAATTACAACACAGCTAAATCTATATGGGAACAGCAAGCCTCTCATTCTGTGGGAGAGGGAGGGTGAAATGCTTGCTGCCATCAAACCTCAAAATTGCAGCATGTCAAACCAAGACCCACAGCTTGCCCTGTGCAACAGTGGGATCACTCATCAGCAATGTGCACAGACCTAATCGTCCGGGGAACCCTTTTGTAATCGTGACTACTTTAGCTCTTGCTCAGAGTTTTGGTGACTAAGACATGTGGGGCTTGCTATTTCTGTACATCAGACGGGAAGATATTTCAGTCTGAAGCGACGCAGTAACCACTTAGCAAGCACAAAGCCATGAAATTGACTTACACTTCAGTGTTAACTCCAGGAATGCTTGATACATAGATACACACACCCTCACTGTGCAAGGGGTGGTCAGGAATCTAAAATAAGGAACTGATGGATCAGTTCGGCTGAGGCTGACTACTACCATCGACTGCCCAGTAAGAGAAGAGTCTACAGGCTAATTATAAAACACTTTGCTACTCCCACAACTTTGTTACCAACAGTGACATGCAAGTGTTGTGTCACAATTCCAGTCCCTGTGTGGACATACAAATTTTGCAACTGCAATAATACAAAAATAAAGCCTCAATTAAGGCTTGTTTCTTTCAGTCATGGACTTGTGTGTTAATACTTATTTCTTTGACTTATTTTATCCTTCTGGGTGGGGAAGAGTGCAAAACATCCATGCATAAGCAGTAACACATGGTTTCATAAATATGCCATTACTAGGGGTCACAGTACAGTGCTTTATCAACACAGTGTGGAAAAAAGGCACCAGAGAGTTAAGATTTAAAGCTTTTACTTATCCTCAGACTAAAACAAATTTCATAGTCTGTAAACTTAACACAGCGCACATATTCTGGCAACAAGGAGCAGCTATAATTATTAAAAGCTGTAATCAAGCCATTCGATTTTAAAATTATTTGCGTAAATGAAGATGTGGTACATAGGACAATATCCCTGTGTCAGCAAAATAAAGAAAGGTAACTCTAGTGTATTTTTCTACAGGAATGCCCCCCTGAAAAGTGGATGGAGTTTATCCAGCAAAGTGAAGCTAAAGGTGTTTCCTTTACTAAAATCCTGTGTCACTTTTCTCAAGAATCTGACCGTGTCACCAATTAGACAGCCTGTTTAAAGGGTGTGGCAATAAATGTGTCACTGCCAACTGTAACTGCAACAGTGGAATCATTCCAGACAGTCTAATTAGGTCATTTTTATTTCAGAATATACAAGAGCCAAACAACTGTATATCACCCATCATCTGCTGGTTTTGTACAGATGAAAAAATAATTACATTTATCCAATTTTGGAATATAAGTTTGATGTACATCATGAGAGCTGTTAACATGTGCTGACATGGACCTAACAAAGCAGGCAGTTATTTAATATACATTAAGTACATGTAAAGGCAGGTCTGCTTTAATCATCCTTTGTTCAAGAACCTACTGTAGATCCCTTTCATTTTGCAATCTAATTATTGTGACAGCCCCCTTTTCTAAATCCATCTAAACAAGTCCAACACAGTACACTGAGTGTGAATTGACAAATAAAAGCACACACTCCCATATTTTCAGTCTTTTCCACCCTGTTCATTTTCTGAGGAAAGCATTCAGATGCAAGTTTGGCTGTCTGCCGCTGTTAGCTTTTGGGCAACACCAGCACAGACACTGAATCTGTTTACGAATTACAGTTTGAGCTGCCTGAGTGATGAAGTCATGTGGGTGCGTATGCACAGAATGGGGTTCAGTGTTGAAACAGACATGAGAACCACCCACTTGATTCCCCTGGGAGGTGACATCCTAAGTAAGCCCCACACCAATGGGGCGCAGAGGCAACTCTAAACAGGTAACGCTGTGTCAGTGTTTACCCCCCTAGGAGAGGACAAGTCAGTGACAGCAGGACACAGTATCCATGGTGATTAGGGAGTATGTTGATACAGCTACTGACTCTGGAAGATACACTACCCATAACTCTCCTGCTTGAGTTCGGCGTCAATGTGTGTTCTGATGTATGGGCTATGGTATCCATTTGTATAGTACATCTTCGCAGCATCATATCGCTATTTAAACCGTACCCATGAATCCCTACTTACTTACTTACAGACGTGAACTTTATTTCACTTTCTCCAAATCTTTTCCCTTTTAATTTGCTACTCAAGGCACCAGTGAATTAATCTCCTTCTGCCAAGGTCTAAAACTGGTCCCCTTTTCTGTGGAGTCTCAACAGCCTAAGCCCACATAGACAACAGGCTCCTTTTAACACCATCTATTTCCACCAATCCTTATGCTCATCCTCTCTCCCTCTGAGGAAAAAAGCTTAAACGGGATGACACTGAAGCTCTGCCTGCTGCACAGTTTTTCAACACTACCATGAGTCCCCCAGCCTTGCCCCCTCTCTTTCCATTTCACTGGCAGCAAGCATAGTGTGTCCTCTGGGGACATATCTAGCATCGATGGGTACATGTAGACTAGAGCAGACAACAAGTGACCCAGTAAACACAACCAGGAGGCATGGGGAAGCAGGTCCACATGAGAGGCTGGATGCAGGAGAGAACTGATGGATTAGGTCCACAGTGCCTGTTATCCAAATACACTGTATTTAACTTATCATTGAACCAGAATCCACAATAAAATAAAAAAAAACCTACACTGCCTCTGAGTTTTCATTTAGCTGTGACCATATGTAGTCATCTGTCTGCAAGACACGCACGGAATCGGAAACTTTTACGCCTATGAAGAATGACTGAGCTAGTGGTGGATGACACTCCCTCCCCGCCTGTTACTGGGAGCTGTGTGTACGTGTGTGTGCTGGTGTTTGTGTCCATTTACTGCAGGCATCACCGGACAGGACTGTATGTGGGAGACAGCTGATGGAATGGGATGCAAGTGTAGCTGGCGGGTATAAAGTTTCCTTTCTAAAAGCATACCGGAGACCACCCTGTTTCCCCCTCATACTCAGCGCGCTCTCTGCAGTGCTTTATTTCCCTTTAAAGCCGCGTGCAAAAAAATGAACGGCGCCGGTAGACATAACGAAAAAATGCCACGTGCACAACGTTGAAACAACACAACACAAATACACACACCACAGTCCTGGGCGTGAACGCATTACAACTCCAGTGTCCTGCTAGGTAACAACGCGGCTAGCCTTATCTACCGAAAAGCTAACCTTTAGCTGCTGCTAGCCACCGTTATAAACCCATCTTCTAACGGCCAACTAGGAAAACAGAAAAATAATCCCAATTGTCATATGTCCATTTATTTATTTGTCTTAAAATGTTTCTTTCTGAGTGAAAAGCTGATGTTTGTTCTTGAATGTTAGTGATGCTTTCAAACCATGGTATATTTACGCTGAGAGTGAATGGTGAAATGCCGGTGAGGTGAAGTGCCATGTAAGCTATATAATGGTAGCACATTTTTAAATGGTGTTTTCCAGGCTAGCTAGCCCACGACATCTATGTCGCCAAATTGCTGGAGAAGTAACAACGTTAATGGTTTACTGGTCAGTTAAGCAAATATCTCTAGTCAGCATGAGGTTGGAACAGCAGACAAAATCCATTTGCTCCAGCTAAAACCAGCTAGCTGACACGGCGACGCTTTATTTTAACTGGGATAGCCGAGAAAAGAACAATCCATAAGGCCCAATTAAACCACCATTTACACTGAACACGTACGTTACAAAGAGCCCCGTTTAGCGCATGTATCAGCCCACGGACCCCAAATTTGATCCGTCCGTGCCCCGTGTGAGGAATACCGTTATACAGTATCCCGAGGTGAAGCAGTGTGGTTGAGTCTAGCCGGGCAGGACTTACCTTGCTTGCTCTCTATTTTTCCCGACATTTTCGTAGCCAGCAGCTGTGATCCCACTCGCAGTTCAACAAAACGTTAGCTACAGACGAGCCTCGCCGTGTGTCCTCCTCCGATTATTCCCTCATTTTCGATATACTGTTGTGTCCATGAGATGATTCCGCCGGGTTTAATGCGATATATTTATAGGCCACACACATTGGTACGGTCAAAAACTGTCTCAGTCCGTCTCCGGGTAATTTTCACTGGATATACACACACACACACACACGCCACACACACACACGTTAGTGTCTTGAACCTAGACTCAGGCAAAGGGAGCCTTCATCCAGTGTAACAGCGCCCCCTTGCGTGAGGAATTAGTCATATCAATCTGTCAACAAGGGGATGGGCGTGTTTCAATTTCAATTCACAGTGTTGTACAAACCCGTGTGTTTTTCTGTTGGTGGTGCATTTGTTGGGGCCATTGACTCACAGAGTTAGCAAGTGTTGCACATGGCCTTATAACTCTGTATTTATATGTGTATATTTGTCCAGATTGTTCATATTTTGGACATACAGTACATTCAATGTACAGTTAATTCTGAACATCCCACACCTTACTGTACAGATTTTAGGAATATCCAACTGTCATGCACTAATGTATTACAATACATCACTATCACTGTACACTGTGTAATTCAGCACATACTGTAGTATAGTCCAGTTAGTTTCTGTTTTAGTTTTGGTCCATTTAGTTATTGTATATAACTGTTTTTGTTTGTTTGTTTGTTTCTCTATCTATCTATCTATCTATCTATCTATCTATCTATCTATCTAAACTAACTAACTAATTAATGCTTTTTTATGCAAATGAAAAATACATGCATTGGTGCAAAGATGGCACCAGTAAGCAAAATCAAACCTTAGTAAAAAAAAAGTGAAGTCATTCCTGATCTCATTGTTGATCTCAGCAGCACAAGCCCAATGAAATGGCAGAGCCTTTTGACTTGAAACAGCCAGTTCAGCAGTTCAGTTCACTTAACTGTACCAGCCATCACTGGCCAAAGAGATAAAAGACTCTAATATAAATGAAATTCCCTGCTAGGCCGTTGAAGAAAACAAGTATACTACACAAACACAGATTAAAAAGAAGCTGTGAAACATCAAATACGACAACAATTTCAGGAAATGTAGCATACCTTTTCTTCTTCATTTCCCCATGAAACACAACAAGTTTCCCTATGACTGATTTCTGCAAAATAGTGTATTATGCTTATTGTTTCAGTATAGTCTGGTTTTAAAACTGATAGCCTTGAGTTATGAGGTAGCCATTCTTTATGTATGTCTTTTTCATTCTTGAAAAAACCCACTTCTTAATGATCTAAATATGGACTCAATATCTCATTAAAATATACTTAATACTCTTGTTCATCTTCAAACATATAAGGTCTACAGTATCAGACAGCCACATGTTGAGGTTCTTGGCTGTCAACTTTCTGTATCTTAGGTTATTGCTCTTAAGTCCATATTCCAACATTTTTCCAACTAAAATGTTTTCTTTCTCTCTGCACACACCAAGTTAAACCATTTATCCTCCGAAAATACCTTGGCACGCTGAGCAGCTTCTTCCTGGCAGTGTAATTGCTCCACTACATCTTCTTTTTAAGAATATTGTTTTAGTCAATACAGTTTTTCTTGAGCCAGGTCCAAGCCTCCTGTGCCTTCTACAGGTTAGCTTCAATCCACTTCTAATCCACTTTTGTGCACCCACAGTCCAAGTTCAAGGTATTTCCTCATTCACTGTTTACACTGATAAGACAGCATGAGGCATTTGAACCATTTCCTTAATATGTTAGCTTATCATTTTGTGTTAATTTTAAATATATGCAGGGATTTGCCCAGGAAACCAGATCTTAGATCGCATCTTGTCTCGTACTCAATTTAGTTAGTAGATGACAGCATGAACAATAGCAAGAGCCATTAAATTTGCACTGTGTTTCCTCTGCTCTTTTTCATAAATGTTTTACGCAGTGGAAGTGTTTTAACTTTTATGATGTTAGTGGATGTGGTCTCCCTCCACTGTGAAACACTACAGGAAACACTGATGTGTGTCTTCTGCATCATCACTGGTCATATTAGCTAAGGCTAACTCCAACTGTTATTATGTTTTAAAGCACAGCTCATTGTATACTCCTGTCATTTTCCCTAATGTGATCTTAGCCAATCCACTGAAAAAGGTCGGCAATAAACAATTTGGTGCTTGTATAATGAGTAATAATCAGATTTTGTAACCTGTGAATACCTTGACCATTGTGTTTGTGAAAACTAACAGCCCCCTGATGTAAAATATATCTTATCTGGAAATATCTAGGTTTATTTTTGAAGTTTGGTATTATTTTGATAAGTAATTCTAAAGTATTTCAAGTCATATGCAACTTAAATGGAAGCACAGAGCCCCCTGTTGGGCATAGTGAACCAGGTGCAGGTGCTTTTTTTTTTTTTTTTTTTTTTTTTACTTTTCTCCTATCTGCCACTACTGTCCTTGTTCTTATGACAGAGAAATTAAAGGACTGAAGCAGAAGAGTAAGGGGGAAGGATGACATCTGATTTAACCCTGATTTCAGTAAACTGCTGACTCTGGCTTTTGACTACTTAGCTGCACATTATCCCAGCCATTAAGGAGCAACCATCTAGATTATGTCTCTGGCATATCAAGACAAAGCGAGCATGCCCTGTCATCTTTTTATGAATAATTGATCTGACTGACAGGATGATCTACATTCTCTGAGTGATCTGGGTCGGCTTGTACGCTTCCAATGCACTCATGAAAGCAGAGGCATGTATTAAAATATTGAGATAAGGAGTTCATTATATATTGTTGGAGACTTCTTTCATGCCTTGTGCAGCTTACCTCATCCTCAACTGTATTTAATCAGTTATCAAACAGAGGCCTCAAGAGTCGAGGGTTCATATTTACACTGGCTGTCATTATGCCTGCTCCCTTGTGCTCTTGCTTGCACAGCAGAAACCACACCCATATAACAAGTGCAAAGTGCTTGCTGTGTGTCTGTGAGTGTGTGCGCATCAGCAAGAGTATGTGGGCGTGTGTGGTGGAGGGGAAGGAGTGGAAGGAGTGGAATACCTTCCCTTAGGCTATGATAAAGTCACAGAAGGAAGACAATGAACTCCTAAGCAGTGGCAGACTTGTCAGGACAGGACAGGCCTCACAGCGCAGCCAGACTAGATCTGCTGTGCCTGTCTTAGCTCTCCTCGACAGGCTGCATTCAATCTGTGAGGGCTGTAATTTGAATCAGCCTAGCAGTTGTCTAACTCAAAGGTCATTTACACAGTTTGGCTTCAAAATATTGGCTCCTTAAGGCATTAAAAGAAAAAGGCTTGTTAGCCCCTATAAGGAGGTGGGATGGAAAATATACACAGTAATGATGAGACATTTTGTACTTGCAGATGTCTGCTACATGCGACTGCATTCAGTCTGACAAATGATTGACATCCATCATGTCAATTTTAATTTTGTCATTCACATCACACATTTCACACAGTGTAGCTCTTTGCTGCTATCTATGGGCTACACACCACAGTACAAACCAAACGCTGCCATTCCACTTTGTGCCACACAGTGGTGCTCATGAACTACTGATCATCTCCGTGTCCCGAGGCTGAGCCTTTGTGCACCCTGTAGTGGTTTATACATATCAATGTATGGGCAGGTTGAGGGAGTGCTGATGAGATGTAATTTGAGAGGGATTAGCCAAATGTAACAGAATCTGGCATAGCAATGATGAAATTGCTGTTTTCTTGATGAGAAACAATAAAGTTGAGCTGATAACAGGAATTTAGATTTGACTCTGCTTACAAGAAAAGTCAATATAGACACATTAGCCAAATTTTTATGTGATTAACAAGCTGTCACATACTTTACAACAACTTCATACTGCTGCTTAAGTGAACTACTTTCCTAAACTGGAACAGATCACTGAAACAGCAATCAGGCGTCAATCAATCACCGCGCTCAAATATTCAGGATCGAAATGCATAATGAACGTGGGAAGGTTCATACTGGTTCACATTGGGAAGTTTCACATCGGGCTTATCAGGTCTGCTGTGGGCTGGATACAGTTCACGGCAGACAGGGCAAAGAAAGGAGAAGCGAGACAGTTTAGTTAGCTGAGAGTTGTCAGTGGGAGCTGGGAGAAGAACAGCATTTGATCTCTGTGGTGGTGGGCGTGTGATGCAGAGCTCAAACACAGTTTAAGGCTCTGTTAACCTTGGCCAGCGGTCAGGCCCCTCTGTCTGTCTCACATCTGAGAGTTGGAGAGAAAGGGAGGGGATCAGCGTGGCTTAAACGACTGAATACATTTAACTGAGAAGGAGGGGAAAAATACCTCCACAACAATCTGGGTCCTCTATCTTTGGCCCCTTTGTTAACATAGAATAGAGCAATTTTTCAAGCGAGCTTTTCATAGTGGAATTAAAATGGATGGCTAGAGGTATCAATGTGGGGGCTGGACGCAAGTCAGTGGAGACTGAAGACAGGGAGGAGTTAGATGAAGAGGACAAGATGTCTAGGTCATAACCTACTCAATACTGCATGAGAATAGATCACTCTGTCACTGCCACAAACAAATACATGAAGACACATGTTGACAAGGTCAGGGAAATTAGATGGGGGTCGTTGACAGGAACCGTGGAAAAACAAACAGAGCTGCACAGCCTTTCCAATACACACAAAAAATGAAAAAAGAAATACATAATAAAAGATATAAACCAACCACAAGTTTCCCTACAGTGCAATACAGTAGGCTTTATATAAGAAAGGGCACATACACGCACACATATTGTAGCTGTGTGTACACATTCCTGGATGCATACACACTAACACGGAGGAATTATTTATGTGCTGAGACAGGCATTGTTGCGCTGCTCTTTGGAGCGCTACAGGGCGGCGGCCCTGGCTTTTGGAAAGCACAGCTGCTTGCCTTTCAAGATCGCTCCGTCCTATCACCATGACAGTGAAGGTCTCACTCCCTAAAACTCTCCCTCCTCTCTATGGCTTTCTCCCTCTTCTCTCTATTCCTCGTGGCGTTTTCAAACGGCGGGGTCGACCTGCCTTCGTGGTGGGACCCTCCATACCACTGTGCCAGGTCCCTCCAGCGCTCCTGATTGACATTTAACTCCGAGGCTGGGGTAAAGAGGGCCAAAGAGCACGAAATGGGTCTGGCCACAGGGGGTGCTCTGCGGAGCCCGACCACTCCCCATCTCATACCTCCACCTCCATTAGCTGCGAGGGGTCCCTTGGGTCTGCAGGCGCCCTCGGCCTGAGAGGTGAGCTCACGGCTCTGGGTGTAAAAGCACAAAGAGCACGGGAGTGTATAGGCCGAAGCTGTGATGTAGTGACACAGAGAACAATTACACTTCATTAGGCTATCATCTTAGCAGTGAGCCTCAGCTTCCTTTCCACCTTCCACTTTCCACTTTAGAGGACTAAATGTCAATGTTCATCCTTTCTTTTATTCTGCTCAGCAGGTCAGTGGCATTTAATGTGTGTTTGAGGGTCAAGTGACATAATTTGTTATTTTCTATTACCCAAATCTTCTCTGATATCACTCTTATGTTTATCCTTCTTTGGGTACTAATGTCCCTCATGCTTAAGATTTACTGTTTTAGTAACTTTCACATTTCATCACGCATCCATTTTTTGTGTTTTAAATCCCACTCAGAAAAATCTACCTTCTGGGTGACTGCCTCCTCACACAACTCATCGCACTATTTCAGTGTGTAATACTGGTCAGTCGTACTGGTGGGTGTTATCAGTAGATATGGCAGTTGACCAGGATGCGTCACTGTCTATTCACACTGGTCCAGCCCAGTTTTGACAGGAGCATGTTATTATGAACTAGGTGCGGAGGGAGACAGTCTGGTCCGTGGGTGTCACACTTAAGTTCATGCCAGCTCCTGGGTGAGGGGGGGTTACTGTACTGCTGGCCTGAAAAGTCCTGCAACATGGCTTGGCTGCACAGCTATCCAACTTAAAATCCACATAAGGGTCATTTAACAGGATCAGTGATTAAGGCTGTGACTAATTAAATTAGGATCGTGCGCCCCGAAGCTAAAGCTGCCTAACAGAGACTTGGATGGAATAAGATGAGGAAGTTGGGTAGGGTAAAAGAAGTGAGCAGAACCCACACATTATTTAACCTATATAATGACTGCAGATTTGAGTCATTAAACAGTCACACACCATGAAGTGATAGAAACTTTTTTTTTTTATCAAAGAAAGTATAAATGAATTTTAAACCAAATGTACAATTCTTTGTTGAACAGGGGAGCACAGTTAAAGTTTGTGTGTATATGTACAGCATGTGTTTGTATTCCACATGGTATGTTCATTCATAAATACATGAGGTGTTACAATGGAAAATGAAAGCAGGAATTTTTCTGTGCATTTTTTCATGAATATCCCAGCCTGTCACACGCTGGGTGCAAAGCTGTGTCCCAATTCCATGATATATATTATTTCTAACTGGGTTTTCAGTATGGGGTTAACTGCATTCACACTGGAAAAGTGATAAAATTATACTCAAAGATGTCAGTATGAATACTAAGTTCACTTGATTTTTGAGTGTGGAGGAGATACTCGCAGCTTGAAAAACATAAATTCTGGATGGTGGTGAGACAGCCCCATGAGCATTAAATAAGTATTAAATATTTGGAAAAACATTTTGCTTTCTCTTTGTTTCCAGTTTCCAAAATCGAAACTGGCAGCAGCGCTCTGGTGTTTGACTGATGTTTGTTGAAGCAGGTCTTGTATCATTGTTAGTACAAAACAGTAAGGTGCTTGAAGTTGTTTAACATTAACTGGCAAATACTATTTAGTTTAATATATAGTGAAACATTTTTGTAGGATGTAAGTGGGACATAGTTTAAGTCAGGTCTAATCGGTCGCTCTTTCTCAAAAAAATACATTGTGACAGGCCATTATTAATGTAGATCTGCCCTACTTACCTACGCACACATGCAGACACACACACACATGCACCTATTGCTTGCAGTCTTGCAGATTTCACTCAATAACTTACACACAAATTTTGTTTCTCAGGAAAAAAGGGAGTGCTATCTTTCCTCGCTTATTTCTTTCCAGGCTAATAATGGGGAAAGAGTGGATCCTATACCAGCACACACTCTGCAGAAGGCAGGGAAAGCCCTGGACATGTTGCCAGTCTATCACAGAGCTAACACAGATTGACAGATAAACACACACACACTCCCATTCATTCCTGTGGGAAATTTAGAATCTCTAATCCACCTGATTGTATGTCTGTGGTGCTGTGGGAAGAAGCCAGGGTATCTAGAAGAAACCCATATGAACAGAGGGAGAACAAACACAGAATGCATCAATGGCTGTGGCTCAAACCTGGTACCTTGTAGCTGTGAGGTGAAGGGGACATGCTTTGTCATTGATTCCTAGAGGTTAAATCACTTTTTCACTTGACCTCCTTAGACCCCTGTCAATGTGAGTTTTAATATATAATTTCTAAGCCTGTGCCTATGTCAGTCACCCACTACAGACACGTTGATATAAGGTTCATTTTTAGAGTAAGCAGGACGATTGTATAGCTAGTTTTTACATAGGACACCCAAATGTTTATATCATCATTCCAAAGGAGAAATGAATCATTTTCTAAAGACACATTTCTTAGTGTTTTCATTTTTATATTCTATTTATACTTTATATTTCCAGGCTGCATATATATATATATATATACATATAAACTATAATAGTAGTTAATTATATTAACTATATTAAAATGATTTTTGTAATATCAAAGGTGTTGCTTGTAGTGACGAACCCGCAGAGGTTTATTGCGGTCAAGAGCTTGAGTGTGTCACTGTTGTGTTAACAGCTTGTTTTGCTGCCACCTAGTGGTAAGAAAAATAATAACACTACTTCCAGAAATTGTGTTAGCAGCCGTTTCCTTGCATCTCTAGAAGAAATGTTGCAAGTTCAGCATCAAACCTCATTCCTTAACTCACCAAAAGGTGGAAAGAAACAACAATGTTTTGCTTCTAGTTCTCTCACTTCTTTTCTTCTACTGAGGTTAGCATGCTAGCCCCAGCCATTGTGGCCTGTCTCATCACTTTCTGATAGCAACTCACAGCAATGTCCAGAGTGCCCTGAAGAAGTAGCACTGCTCAGAGGGCATATTTATTGTAAACACAACAATGGCCGAAACTCTTGGCAAGAGACCATCAGGCATCCAGGCAGGAAACCACGTTCCGAAGCAGGGAAAATGTACAAGTAGCCCACTGTGTTAAGAGTAGAATATTTTTTTAAATTAAAATCTTATGGATAACCCCCTTGTGATAAAAAGCCTCTACAGGGGGGTCCTTTAAAAGTAGTTGAAAAGGAGTTTCATCATGCAAAATTGTGGATACTATCATGATACTAAGGTACATCAAAAGGCTCTTTTATATTATGTTTATTACACATCCCTATTCCCTACACCCATAAACTCTTACACATATTCATGCACATTGACTACACAGCCATAGTGTATAGTAATTCTATGAAGTATGAATGTGTGGGAGTGCAAAAGGAGGACATGGACGTGGGGACAAAAAGAAAGAACACCCTCCTCATTATCTCTCCCACAGTCAGTCAACAAACACTAAACACCGAGGCAAAGAGAAAAAAGGCAACTATAACAGACAAGAAAAGAGAAGCAGCAGTTCTGGCAGAGCTGTGTTGACAACTTTCCAGGAGCTGATTTTCCGAAGGAAGCTACATCTGTTGAGCTCCAACGACAGCCATTGGGTTGTTCAGGCTGCTTTAGCTCTGATGTGCTGCAATCAACTTTTTTTATGTAGACAGAGTAACCTAGTTTGCTCTACGCACTGCAAAGATAGCAACCTGGAACCCCGGAGCCCCTCAGCTCAGGCATTGTGACGGATATTAGTGCCTGTTTAATTGGCAAAAAACAAATACTGCAATGAAACAATCCCGCTCTCCTGCAGCAAAGTGCGCGAGCGGCTGATGCACACAAGAACACACCAAATCAGATCGACACATACTCACTCCCCTTTCCTCTCCTTTCCCTCTCCCACTCAGTCTCGGTCTCTCTGAAGTATAAATCAGTAGTTAGAGTGCTGCTTTTAAAAGAAGCCAGGTACCAAGCGGAAGGCAGAAAAGACTGAGACGGGCCTTCAAAGGCAGAAATGTTTGGACAGCTTGTGAGAGCAAAAATGCTTGCTCCAGGGAATGGGTCACTGCACTGTTCTGGTATGTTTCTGACACGAATGGGCAGACATGTAGGAGTAGAAAGGCTGTACGTGCATGTGGAGTGCAGGTGTGTCATGTATAATGTATAATATGTGTAGAGAGGTCACTACATCGTGACGCTGTCTGCCACACACTGTCCCTTATGGCTCGTCCATCATAGACTACCTCCCCTCAGACTCCTGCTTTGCACATTTTCTCACACTTCTACTCTTGTCTTCTGTGATATGGACACTATAAGTCCAAGGAATAGAAAGGTTTTAAAGGTCATAAATACTGCATTTCCCTGTGTTCCCTAGTTTGTGCATTGAGGTAGAAAAGCAGCATCAAGTGAATGAAATCTCCAGCTCACCTCTTCACAGTATTGTTTGACTAGAATGTACAATGTCATCGTTAAACAACCATAAGGGCAGACAGACAGATGGCTCGCTCGTCCCACTCATCACCTGTTCTGGGCTGTTTGAGGTCATCCATTGATGTGAGGTGAATGAGCATGTGTGTTTAAGCCCATGTGCACCTGCAGGTGTGTTTGTCACTAGACTGGAAGTATACGATTAGTCCTGCCCTCTTCATCATCATCAGCTGATCAAGTTCCCTCTTGGCACGTAGTCTGAAGCTGAGCGAAACAGCATCCAAATAGCTGCTACAGGTGAAAAAGCAAAGGGGAAAACACAGCCACATAGTCTGCATTAAACTTTGAGTTTACTAGTTATCAGCCTGTAAAAATAATGGTGTAATGTCTCATGTGGCTCTGGAGGATCATTGTCTGGTCTAGGTAAATAACCCTGATGATGTCATCTTGTTTGGGAGAGATGGCAAAATTTTACAACAAAAAACCTTTGTTGCAAACTGGCTGTAAGTTTGAAAGACATTTCCAGGAAAGGAGGATCTAATAAAGAGAGTATCCAGTTGCATTATACTAAATGTAGTATGGATCCAGTATTTCTGGAGCTTGATGCATAGGGACTAAAAGTCAGGGTATCTTGGCCTCTGCTGCTTCAGTTTTGACCATTAGATCTTTTGCCAGCTCCCCGCCCACATGAAGTGCAATATAAAATCACTGCTTGAAATCAAGTACCCTTTGAAGAAGAGGAGGGAAAAAAAAGAACTTCAATCAACTTGGCTCGCTATGTTACACCTACATTTGTAAATATATACTGTGCATGGAATTTTGGATTTTTTTTTTTAGAACAGATCAGACAGGAATGTCTTTACAGGTGAGATAAATAAATCTTGTCAGGGCAAATTTAACATCGCAGTGCTTTTTCTGTCTAGATGACTTTCCTCCAAAATGTCTAGCTTTCAAGAAAATTTGCTGGTATTTAAATGTCGCAAATGTTGCATAACGTAGTCTCACAATCTAGCGTGCAGGGCATTCACCTAATGAACCTTATAACACTGACCTTGGAGGAATTCAGATGCACAGGCAAAAATAAATAAGGGACAAATTGACACCTACAATGTAAATGGGCAATGATTTATAAATTAAGGAATAATCCTCATGCCTTTTCCACATTTGGGAATATTTGGAACTATGACATGTTTCTGTGTATAAAACACAAAGCATTCCAGCATTTTTAAAATTGTATAATAAATTGCAAAATTAGCACAGCCTCTACATTTTAGTCTAATCTGGACAAGGTTAAAGCTGTTTGTTCCTCAAACTTGTGAATAAGCTTTTCATGTGTGCGCCAGCATTTGCTGGAAGCAGCCATTCAGTTTGGAGAACTTTTACTGCACGGCTGCTGATGGATGTCACCAAAATGGCATGATTACAGAGGAAAGTTGTGGTGCAATCTGGATGCAGATCACCTCAAGTGAGAGCCAAAATAGCCGTATGAGTGATAAATAGATGGAAATAGCCCACAGTGTCCAGTTCACAGGCAGGCTGCCCCACTCTTTGATCTCTGGTCCTAATGAGCTTTCAGAACAGAGCCAGAGATGAGAAGACGGGCTTTTTCAAAAGGACCCTTGATTCTGGGGGGAGACCTGGGGTAAGAACTGCTATAAGCAGGCCTAAGATGTTGCCTCAACTAACATTAGTATTCCCTTAAGTATTCCTAGCTACATTAGTAAAACCTGCCCACCCAACTCTCCTGAGCAAGGTCACTTTCATCATTATGAGCTAAGTTATAGCCTACAGAGGGCTTATAGGGATTGAGACCATACATTTGTTTATGATACAAAATACTTTTTCTACTGTAAACAGATAGCTTAATAATGTCAATAATTCCCTTTGTAGAGATGGCAGCTCTCCGCCCACCCCTGGGTGAATCTAGTCGTTGGATTTGTTGGGAAGGATTAAGTACTAAACCACCGGTGGGCTGAGACATTGCCAGGGGAAAAATATTTGTTAAACTGCAAAGTGCTTGTGTACAGCACATTCAGTTAAAAGCAAAATCCCTCTGTGAGAATATGCAGCTGGATATGCAATCAAAAAGAATATTTAATGTCTTCCCCCCTCGTTCAAATTCAGCATGCGGTGCACTCTGGAATGCTCATGCTCTCCTTTACTGGTGACAGGCATATATTAGCTCTACACATATTAGCTTCATATCACTCACATAAGCGTATAGATACCTGCACATCATTATAGACCACATACCAGGTATTACTGTGATGAGGGAGCTCTCAAAGAAAGGAGGGCAGCGCTAGAATTTCAAACAATGTTAAAAGAATATCATTTGGCTAATCACAGGCAGGTTATTTATGGACAAATAAATGAATTTAAGTTAACTGAAGTTCCCAGTTAAAGGAGAGGCAGACTCCTTCTTATTGATGATGAAAAACTTTAGGGATCTAGTCATCTTTCTACGTGGGACTCATTGGAAGTGCTTAATGATACCCAAGCCCTCTCAAAGGCTACAGAAGCAGCAGGACATCAAAGAGTGGTTGACAGACAGACAGATTCTGAGTTGCATGTTAAAAGCCCATTCCTCTTTAAAATGAAAATAAAACTGAAACACAGGCGCACACACACACACACACACACCGACACACACACACACACTTACCACCACCCTATGAAAAGATCCCATCATCCTCCCCATCTCTCTGCTGTGAAATACTACCTCCACCTGAAGATGTACACGTTGCTACATCCATCTTTCTTCAAATCTTTTTATTTCTTTTTTTTTTTCATAGTCTTCAAACGGCTCGTGCTCAGGCATAGCCGGGCATGTTTTTGCATCATTAGAGCCAGTGGGTGTATTTGGAGACAGACTAATGACAGCTCGGCTTTCCGGCTCAAATGAGAGCCATTGCTCATTTACCCGAATAGATACATAGATAGATTGGGGGGAGGGGAGGCTGAGGGGGGAGGGGTGGTGTGTGTGTGTGGGGGGGGGGGGGGTGTAATGATGTAGTCTCATCAAATATTCTCCAGCACAAGCCAAATGACACGACATCAGAACTTGAGCCATTTAAATTACAGTCACGGATTTAGTATGTGACAATTGTTGGGTATGTTAATGTGTATTTTTCAGAACAGTAAATCAACTGGACATCGCCATGTACATGCCGCTGTCTCGCAGGATGAATGGTCAGAATGATCAAGAGGAGCAATGAAATAGAATGAGGAGTGTTGTATGCTGTGATGTGATAAATTTACTGGCAGATCGGATTCACAATGGGCAGCCCCAGAGAGTGATGCTGTCCTCCCAAGGCTTGAGATTCTGGCGTGGTCCTTTGCGATCTATCTTTCCCTCCATTTATGTCTCCCCAATCTACCTCCCTATCTGCCTCTGTTCTCCATCCAAATTCCGATACAGTTCGAACACAGACACATACCCACTAGCACACTCCATGAGACCATCTGCATGGACCACTGCCAGGAATCAACACTTTTTTTTTTTTTTTTTAACATCTTTCTCCGCATACCTACTTCTCACCACTTGACAGCATCTTCCCCCTACAACTGTTTGCTACCCTCAGGTCACATCCTATTTGGGTGGCCGAGTCAAGGTAGCCAAATAACGTGTCCTTTTGTTAACTGTTTGGAAGTAGACAATACAAACTGAGTGTTTGCACTGACCTAGCCTGTTATAGAATATTAACAACCAAATGCAGTGGCCCTATGTTCCTGGGCCAGCTCCAGTTGGAATCACAACATGTTGACAACACTTCATAAAGTCCCCCCCCAAAACCCTGCGTCTGCAGCCCGGCGTGACATTTAGACCGTAATATGGATTGATCCCTGCTCCCTCTCCCTCCCACCTCTCATCTTCACACGTACCGTCGTATGTGTGGGCGTGCGTATGTGTGCGCATACGCCGTGTGCTGCGGAATTTGTGTACAATTTGTTGAGTGGACCCCAGCTGCCACCATTACCTAGCACAGAGGAGGCTTGTTTCACTGCACCCTCCCCAACCTTCTTTTTTAGTTTACCCCCACACCCCCCCTTCCCTTTTTTATTCTGGGTCTTTCTGTGAGATTAATTCCTCTCTTCCCATCTTTGGGCTGTCAACTCAGGGTATGGAGTCATTTTTTAAAGGCCGCCGTTCCTGAGGACGAGGAGACTAATTGAGTTGTGGCCTTTTGGCGAGTGGGTAAGAACAGGATTGTCATTAACTCTTAGAGCAACACATTGGAAAAAGAAAAATAAGCAGAGAAAATGTCCTATAGAGGGTTAAATAATGAAAGTTTATGAACAAGAGTATTATGCTATGTTATTAATTCTTTATGACGATGTAGTCAGAGGAATTAAGTGCATGAAAATAACTGTTTTGACAAGTTAAACAACCTTATAAAATGAATGATCATTAGGACAAAAAAAGACAATGGACCTCACTACTTGCAGTACCTGTTGATTGATCCTCACTAAACCAGCAAGAATCCAATCATCCATGCATTAGTTACACTGCTTATCCTTTGGGGGTCACAGGGGCTGGTGCCAATCCCAGCTGACACTTGGCGAGGCGGGTTAAACCCTGGACAGTCTGCCAGGCTATCCTGGAAGCTGACAAATAGGACAAACAACATTTCACTCCTATAGACATTAGAGTCCTCTTAACTAACTTTTTCACATGTCTTTAGACATGGGAGGCTTCAGATGCGATGGAGAGGTCAGGTGAGGGTTTGAACCCGAACCTTGTTGCTGTTGAGGCTGGCCGCATGTACAACTGCAGCACTGTATGCCACCTAAAGACCTTTCTTATACAATCATATATCTTGTAACTGTAGCTAAGCATAGCAGGCCAGCAGAGCTTTGGATTTCTCTACATGTCATGAGGATGTAGGGAAGTTTGTGTTTTCTCAAAAAGACACTGGTTAGTTCTCATGTTATAAACTGTTTCTGCTGTAACACTGAAAGTGACAAAATTTGAAAATATATAGAAAGCTAAGCAACGGACTTCAACAAGTCGTATAACATTTGCTCAAACTGAGTAAATCTGTCCTAGTGTACATACATACATATCATTTATTTCTGTGTCACGCTAATGCATTCGGCCCATCTAGTGGGATTACAAGACACCCCTGTTCTACAAAACTTCTTGTGGTATTGCATATAAAGCATGTGGAAAAAGAAAAAGTAAACACACACAAAAGAATTAACGCAAAGTATAAATACATAACGATAACAATATGTTCCATGGAAAACTTTAGAGGTGTAGCAAAAGTAACTAAAGGGCTGGGGAGCTTAGTGAAAAATATACCATTGGGCTGAGAGGAGAATTGACTTCTACATTATAGTGGGAATTGGTGATGCTAAATGACCTCTTAAGGAGTCTTCGAACAATGATTGTGTCAGTTTACTCTGTATTTTTTGGTTCATAGATACGCCACAATGAATACTTGGTATACTGTAGCATAATGTAAACAGAGAAGAATCACAGGACAGCAAAGGCACGTGTCATACGTCATCTGGTTATCATTATTGTTTGTGCGGCCGTGTTATGCCACATTCACTGAAAACAACAAGAAGAGGAGAGAAGGGGGTGTCTGCAGTTGCCAAAAGATCCGTCGGTCAGCAACAGACATTATCTTTCACAGCGTGATGGGGACACTGTTTTTAGTTGACGGCCAAATATTTTCCATGTTTCTCTCATGGACCTTAATTTTCTGTCTCATAAGTAGAAAATCACGTGGTGTAAAAGGGACGCTAAGACAGGTCCTGAAGACCTGATCTGAGGACAGGAGACAAGAAGCCTGTGGTGTTTATCCAGGTGTCATGCAGCACTGCCTTGCGTGATAGACGTGTTAGATAATATTTTATATGTATGCACGTTAAAGTCACAAATCGTTATATCACCATCTTTTTTACACTGCATATCGGTGAGTTATTTTCAGGAGGGTGACAGACCAGTTCTAAGCTCATTCAAAACCCAACCCAGCAAACTGGCGCACTCCACTGTCTGAAGAAGGTGATTCTGCATTCACAAAGAGTTCCTGAGAACTGATGTTCTCAACAAAAGGAGTGAATCAGAGGTTGGGCCTGCACTTTCTCATGAACTCCACTCCAGCACCGCTCCCTCCGCTCCCCTCTCTCTATCCTTCCATGGCCACTCAGAGCTGAATAGCTGATTAAGCACACATTGATTATTCGGCGGTGCGCACACACACACACACACACACACACACACACACGCACACACACACTCAGGCAAACACAGATTCCTCTGCCTCTTTCACTGGGCCTTGCTGCTCTGACTCAAATGGATTAACAAGCACAATAATTTCTGCAGGACGAAATGCTAGTTACTTGTCAGAAGCCTTCACGATCGATGGAATTCACATCATTGACCCCACTACTCGCCATAGCTTACATAAACCCACCCCCCGCCTGACCTTTCCATACAATACCCACAACTCCCTCTTTTGGGCTGTGAGCCTGTTACCAACATCCTGTCACTGATTTTTCTATTTGCATTTCTTTTTATCAATCAGGCAAATCATCGAACTCCGACATAACCTCCACACAGACAGAAAAAGCACAGTGAACACCTTCTCACAGTCTACTTTTACACACACATATGCCAAGAATGATCTCATTTTCTTCTCGAAGTTAAACTCTAGTTGTTAGCGTATCTTTTCTCCCCGTCCTCTCATCTTTCATTCCTGCAAGTTTAAGGCATCGTTGAACCAGCCTAAAGCACCATAGGGTGTCTCAAGGTTAACAATACACTAAAAGCAGTAAGCACAGAGCACCAAGGCTGCTTGTGTCTAGCCTCAATGTGTGTGTGTGTGTGTGTGCGTGCAGTGATTATCGTGGTGTTTATGCACGTTGCATATTTTTTGTTTACACAAAAAACTAAATCTTAAAAAACTGTTGTTGGTGAAAGCGACTTATTCCCAAGAGCACGCACATTCAGTTCATGTGGGATGATGTAAGATATATCTCCACTGGACAAAGTCAATATGCTAAGCCTTCAGCCAGCCAATGGGGTAGTCGTCGAATATGACACATTTTGTTAAAATAAAGGACAGAGAAAATAAGCGTGTTGCTGATTTCTCCATCAGCCATCTATTTATGGAAGATTCACACAGAGAGAGAAAAGAGGAGACTCTTTGTTCACACAGGAAGCAATACATTTGTACCTGTTTTGATCCAAATCCAAATTAGACCATTTGAATACCCACGTTTCATCAAGGGTTTTGGTTGAATTAGCATAAAAACAATAGGAAGTGATAACTGTGGTGTTAATCCGGGCATTTCGAAAGAGGACATTAGAGACAGGGTGGGATATATAGTATTTAGCTTAACAATAAACCTTATGAATCAATGTTCTGGTTATAAAAGGCGGTGCATCACTTTGCTGTGTAAGCTCTCTTGCCCTTTCATAGGTTTCTTCTTTTCTGGCTGCTGTGACTTTCTGGAGTGTGACAAATAACCCAGCAGGCCTGGGCCCACAGCTCAGTAACATTCCAACAATGCCATATTACTGCACGTGTGTTTAGGGTCTAAGTAAACACGCTTTGGCATTCAGGCCCAGCTTGGCTGAGGCCTCTCTCCCTCCCTGAAAAAAGCATGTCGGCAGCTCAGTGAATGTCGCCCATGTTCGTCTGTTAAATGCCAGCCTAATTGTGGGGAATTTTAAAGTGTTTCCTTCTTACATATGGTTTACATAACCATGCACAGACAAACAAGGTTACATAAACTGGCTTCAAATATTGCAGCTAAGGTGTTCATATATATTTTAAATAATATTTACACTATTTATGAACAATAGGCACAATGTCTTCGGATGCACTTCTTTTTTAAATAATACATAGTTAGAGATAAATTGGATATTTTAATAAGAAAACAGATGTTTCTGTGAACATTTTAATGGCATGTTTTGGTATTAATACATTTCCTACTTGGATTCAGATGAATATATAAATTAACAACATATGTCATCATGTTTGTAAAAAATGCTTAATCTGGTGCAGTTGTCTTTCAGCAAAAAGGAAATCAACTATTACAATTTAGTTCATAGGGGAACACAGTTGCCGTGGGGCTGTGTTTGATGGCTACTGTATGCTCTTATTTCAAACATTCAAAACAACTGATTCAGAGTCACCGGTGACAAAAAGGAAAAATAACATAAGGTGTGTTAATAAAATGGTAAAGACCACCACATGCGATCAAGAACAACCTCAATGATTCTTCGTCTGGAACTCAACTGGAGGATGGGCACCATTGATCCAAAATATTCCTTCATTGGTGTTTTGATGATGGTGGTGAAGAGCTTTCTAACAAACCGGTCCAAAATCTCCCATAGGTGTTCTACTGGGTTGAGATTTAGTGACTGTGAAGAGCCATGGCATGTATTCACATCATTTTCATACTCATCAAATCAGTGACCTCATCTGTGGACGGGGTCATTGTCTGTTTTGCCACACTCATTTCTCAGGTTTTAACTTTAATTTGTCACCCTGTCTGTAACCGCCACTTGTGGCTGCATTAGCTGCTGTTTAGCAAAACTTACATGGTCTCACTTTAATGTCTCAGCTTCCTTTAATCACAAGAAGAAAGGAGACAAAGTGGAGATACAGGAAAGAGCGAATATGGGCATGCACAGAAGGAGGTAAATGGTTTGCCTTCTCAAATAGACTTGTAGCTACATTAACAGTTAAAATAACCACAGTTAACAGTAGTGTCTCTTCACAGAAAAATGAAAGGTGAATACTCTGTCCTTTCTGTTTGGGTTTGCATTTTGTCTGTTCTCTGTAGTTTCTTAGCTGCTCCACAGTGTCTCCACAGTTCAAAGCCACATGAACTCCAAATTGCCGTGCGAGTATGCTGGTTTGTGATCAAAAATGACTGTGTGTTTTTGACCTGTAACAGTGTGACCTTAGCCTGTTCTGGGGTGTTTCCCTGCTGTCCCACACAATACAATGCAATCTGGAATAGGAAGAATCACAGGAAGACGAATGACTCACCTTATAACATCATTGTGCATTTTCATCTCAGGCGCAGATAGCTTAAAACATGGGGTATCATCTGGCGATCTGAAAGCATCACATGTTGCAAAAAGGGGAGGGGGGAATCATCTTGCCTGTGCCTCCATCTAACCTTGACTCACCAACAGCCTTTTTGGCCGTGACTCTGACTGATGTCATCTTCCCCTTCAGGTCATTATATTTGGGTGCTGCACATGCGTTGCTTTGTTTTATTACAGGCTAGTGGGAAAGACATTTATGATTTGAGAAAAAAAAATCTCGAGGAGACATCATCAGTCACAGAAACACATCATTCTCCAGCATACATTACAGACTTCATGGCAACATGTTTTCTGCTGTTTACCAACCTCATAGTTTTTTCCCCCTCCCTCTTTTCCCTTCTGACTTCTGTCTCTCAGTCTGTGGATGTGCCTGCTCTCCCCTGGCCTTAATACCCCCACAGGTGACAGCAGGCAATTAAATCTAGTGCTGGGAATAACTTTACAGCAAGGTGCGGTCATCGACAAGTATGCGTGGGAGTAGTCTAATATCACATAGGATTACACAAACGGTTGTTGAAGCTTAAAGTGTTTCAGAAACGAATACAGTCAGTGTGACATGAAATGGGAGCGGAAGCTGGTGGGATCTAGTCAAACCTGGAGGCTAATTTTGTAGGATGGGGAGGAGGGCGTTGGAGAGAGCTGCTGGTGCACTGCTTGAACCCAAAGCTGCACATTAGCAGGGGGCAGTGTCTGACGTATACATGTGTATGCGAGCGCGTAATACGTTCGCCTAATGTATATTTTAATTAATAGTGCAGGTGTGTACAGGAGCGTTTGCCATGCTGCGATGGAAGGAACAGATGGGGAAGTGGACTCCTGTGCCTGAGGAATACTGTGGCGCTGAGGATCAGAGTGCCGCCTACGTTCCACCCTGGGCCCCAGTTACCCACTACAGCACATGGAGCCCATCCAGCACCAGCCCATCATGGACCAGCCCCCCGAGCCATCTGTCTCCTAGGACAGACGTGGCCCCTCCTTCCTCCTCCTTCCTGGCGCTATTGTCCTCATCGCCCGGCTCCTCTGCATACCCCATCCGAAACCAAGAAACCAGGCCCGACAGTTGCGGACTACGTGTTGCTTTTGGAGCTCTGGGAAGACAGAAAGGAATTGGAGAGATGACTCAAGGAGGAATGGAGGAAGCCAAATTACATTTAAACTCATACACCAAAGAAGACGGTATTTGGTTATTGCGAAATAAATATAGCTACACAATTTCTTTGAATAATTTGGTCGCAGCATTTTGGAACAACTTGGAATTAATTTTGAGAGGAGGGAAGACAAGAAATTGAACAAGTTAACATGATCTGGAACAAACCACTTTTCATGCTCAACAACCACAGGTTATTACAAATTAATTACATAATATGGATGATTTCGAACTTTCAGATTTTTATCCAGCACACCTCACTATTTATATTTGCTTTGTGGTCACCTCAGCACCATCTGCTAACATGAAATGTACCTGATAATTCATTCAGTGTCATGGATGCCAAAAGCTAAAAATAATATCACCACTGTAAAAAATTGGCAGTTCGACTTAAAACTTAAGTTCGGTTGCTGGCTTAAAATGTAGTGTAAACTCAACTTGAAGATAAACTTCCATTTTAATTTTAACTAATGATCGTCTGTTGTTTAAACTTGATTATCTGGGTTAAAACAACAAGTACTTACATTATCCATTCAAGAACACTTGTTTTATCTTGTAAAACAAACATAAATTCCACATTATTTCAACTCACTATTTCAAATTAGGTGCTTTCCACATTTTTTAGGGCTGCAATTGAACTAACTTTTCAATTTAAGGACCAATGTTTTTTAATTGTTATTCTCATATTGACTAATAACTTTGCAAGTTGCCAGTTTAACTCTTTTATTAAAACAAATCTGATGAAAACAAGGTCAAACCGGCGTTACCTTACGTAAGCTGTTGTGTGAAATATTTGCTTGATGTGAATATAATGTTGAAGGACAGCAGAAGGACTGTAGAGGCTGGCTTTCAAGCAAACAGAAATGACAGAAAAGTAAAAGAACCTTAGGGAGCTACAAACCCACCAAAATACAACAGTTCTTGTAAAACAAGGCAACTAGTTACTACAGGGTTATGATAAATCCAATTAAGCTCAAACAACTACTACATCTACTTTGGTAAAATCGTTCAAACATTGTGACCTAATTTGACTTGACTTGACTTGAGCAAAAGCCAAAGATGAAAAAATTAAAATACATATAACTACGTTATTTTTTTCCTCCAGTGTGGTTTGACGTGAACAACTGTCTTGTGCATTTATTTTGACTGCTCTCATTTTAGACGAATAAAGTTTGTCATATATAAACCAGGATGCACAGGCGAAGACGGGAAACCAGCACTCAGTGTGTGTCTGGTTGGCTGCACCATTACAGGCAGATCAAAACCTTTGACCTGTCTTAATCACCCTATCGCTCTGTCCAGTAGCTAGCCCTCTAACCGAGGGGTGTCTGATCCCATAATACTACCTCTCTGGTGTCTGTGGAATAATGAGACAATACCACACTGAAGCTATGACACCCACGCTGGGTGGGAAGGTTGGTTAGGGTGCAGTAAGGAGCGATAATGAGGGACAAACTCTTGCGGGCGTGGGGGTAGTGGCGGTGGGTGGATGGTGTTTGGAGGCAACCGCAGCGGGGGGTTCAGTGTGAGCCAGGAGGAGGTGGAGGAGAGGAGATGGAGAAAGTGGGAGGTAGCAACAAAATGCTGCGGTCAAGTAAAAGAAACAAAGAAAAACACAGCTCACAACAGATTAATGAAGACACTGAGCAGCTGGACATCTGGTACACTTTGTACATACAGTGTGTGTGTGTGTGCGTGTGTGTTTGTGGCTGTGAGTCTAAAACTCACTCTTATACTAAATGAATGACAGAGTGAAAAACCTTTAACTCACTAACAGCTATATGGTCTCATCTGCTAATTTATTTACAGGAGTAAGCCCAGCTCATTAAGTGGGAGGAAAAGCGGTGACATAAGCTTACTCTTCCAGGCTCTTCACCCTCACTCCTGTAATGACATGACTGTGTATGATGGAAAAGGCGGGGGTGTGTTTAATAGGAACAAGTACAAAACTTCTCTAACCACCTCTGTGTTATATTAATATAGCTGAATACTCTCCTTAGGGTCACCGTCTGAGCTCTGCGCTTCCCCCTTATAAATAATCCTACACCACACTGCCTTCATTTGTGCTTCTGTAACTTTCTCTATTTTTTTATTTGGCTTTCTTCCTTTTTTTTTTTTTTTTTTTTTTTAAAAAAAACTCAAATCCTCATTTTCCATTCATTCTTTCATTTTTGCTGTTTTTCTCTCTTCCTATCTTCTAAGTTTTACATCACAATCACACTAGCCAGGGTTTGTTTGTTTTTAATATATATTGTCAGTTCAGGACATTTCTGTTGAAATGTATGTGTGTGTGGCAATAAACACACACCACAGTCACGCGAAACCCAACAGAGTTACATTAATTCCTCGGCCCTCCCTGGAAGTGGTGTGATGATTGGGCCTTGGTGCGGTTTGTCACAGGTGATCCCACACAGTGATTGGGCACTGCTCCAATGTTATCCAGCTCTGCCCCTGGAGAGCGCATGGGACTTAAACAACTTCCGAGCGGCTACAGCGGTAATAGAACACCACTCTTATTATATGAGTCACTTGTCGAAAATGACTGACATGCGAAGTAGCTGTATCAACTGAATGGGTTTGGGCTTGTGGACGGGAGTGGTATAATCTGTGCCTTTCAGTGCACGACCTTGGCTCGGAGTCAGTGAAAGTCGCAGCCTGCTGCACAGTACTGGAGGGTTTACTCCTGAGTGACTCATCTATGTCATGTGCGACCCTGTTCCTCCTCCCTGACATTCTTCTCCTCCAGTCCGAGACCTGCAGGTGTGAATCCTGCAGGACTAACAACTAACGACACTCCCTGTTGCTCTATTTCTCTTTCTCAAACACACTCACAAAATAAATCCATTCCATCATGTCATTCTCACCTTTCTCCAGCATTGTCCTTGTTCCGTCACCCTGCAAGACCTCTGTTCCTCCCAAAAGAAACAATTCTGCTTTTCCATTCATTTGCTAAGTCATTGTACTCTATTTTGCTCAAGTTGGCTTATAATATACTCTTAGATTGATTTCCCTACTTACTTCAATTTTACCCATGAAAATCAAGCAGAGACTTGAAACTTGTTTTAAAAAAACACACTCTATCATAATGTAACCAAATTGATCCCTGCGATAGTAATGCTAACAGGGCATGTTTTGAAAACTATTTCCTTGGTGTATTCAGACATGCCAGGATTATATAAAATGACAAAATATACTATATAAATTATTCTTTTCATGGCGACTTTGTTTGTTTTCATCAAGCATGTATCCTGACTGCATTTAAAGAGTTGATTACTTTTAGAGTCCTCCAAATAATTAATAAATGAAAGTTGTTGTTTCACCAGTTTACTCCTGGCATTCTTGAAAAGAGGGTTTTAAACCAGAAGTAACACAATGTCTGAGGCTAGTTTGCAGAAAATATAATTCTTCACTTAAAATAAATCGAAACATTTTAGAAGACTTTAAAAAGAGTCCTGGATTTGTGGTGCTACCACTTCAGGTTGATGTTCATAGCCTCTTGAAATGAATAGAAACCAGTGGCTGCCTGGAACAGGTTATCAATCTAAAATATTTGTAAACTTGCGTAATAGAATAAAGTGTACATTTTCTATAATGGTCTAAAACAGTGATTTCTAGCAAAGGGTGCTTGCAGTGGGCGGAGCCAGTGGGTCCTCTCCACTTGCCACCCCTTTTGCTTTGCCTGTAGTCAAGAAGTTTCCTCTGGGGGAGGAGGGGCTGTACTGAAGCTAAAAATGACAGTTGATTAAAGTAAGTACAGGACAAAGGAGCCAAACTCTAAAGGAAGGGTTACATACCAACTACAAAAGTACTAGCTGCTAATGTTATCAATAGAGATAAAAATAATAATAGAAATTAAAGAAACACTGTTTACCTGCATCAACAGGGTATATTTTCTAACTATAAGTAAAAAATCGCAATAAACAGCACCATACAATGCAGAAGAAACTGAATAAGATTGTAATTTCTGTGCCATCACAAAGTGAGGACTGACCTTATTGGATTACTATGAAAATTGTCTGGTTCAGTGTCCCTGCAGTGATGGATAACAGATCAAGCAACTGTGAATAAATGGTTGAAACATTTAGTCAAAAAGTATGAAATAACATTCTAAATAGACACCCTAAAACTAATGGATAAACTTGCAATAGCTAAACAAAATGAATGAAAATAGTTAAACACGGCCAGATATGTCCTCAAATTAACAAAGTACAAAATAAACTTGACCAACTACACGTGATGGACATCTAAAAATCGGTTCAATAGACCCATTTGAATGCACTGATGGTTACCAGGGATCCTGGAATTCAACAACACCTGTACAGTTCTTTAATTTCATCTATTATCCTGCTGAAATTTCACAGAAAATTACTGCTAAACATCTCCATTAAAAAGGAACTATTTGTAAGTTTGCTATCACTACACCTTAGCGTTAGCATACACACAACTGTCTACTAACAACAGTCTGGAAGAATTTGCAAGTTCGGCGTCGACTTCATTTCATTCTAGCCAAGCATTGATAATGTTTGGCCTTGCAGCTCTTTCACTTTGTTTCTTCCACTAAAGGTTAGCATCTAACATCTAGCTGAGGCGTTTCCTTTAAGTCTGCCCTGAAGTGGCCTTCCTCAGGGTGTAATTCTTGTGTAAGCGCAGCCCATGGCGCAGAGAAGCTCTTGACGGCGACCATCACACCTACGCTCTGTTGCGAACCACAGCGTTTGGTAGCAGAGAAAGAATTTACAAATAAACTCCTTTAAACCTATAACTCTTATCTGTCCATCTGAAACACAATGAAGCCAAAGAAGAATTGTGAAAATACTCATAAGCTGATATACCAAGTTAGTATAATTTATATACATTACTTTAAAGAAGCGAGGAAAGTTCTTTCCTCGGATTCTTTCTTCAAAATAACTCAGATGCTCATCAGTTATAGAATAGGATGAGACTTGATTCACCTGGTGGTACAATTCTTCAGACCTCAATATTGTAAAACATACTCAGGATCTATTAGATTACCATAAGCAAATTGGTCAGCTTGTAGACATCCCCACTTGGCCAAGGAGTTAGCAAAGTATGACCTTGCAAGTCTCCCCTGCTGACTGACACTGTTCCCTCTCAACCTTTGGCAGTCAGCTGATCGAACACGCCACCTCAGAGCTGGAGTAAGCATTGTGTAGTAGCGAGGCGGGGAAAAACACTGCCGTCTGCATTACATCAAACATTCATAACCTGACCTGGCATATGAGCGGAAACTCTTAAAAACCCTTGAAACTCTACTAAAATTTTTTATTAATGTAAGGGTAGAGATCAGGGGGTGGGCATTAACAGCTTTTAAAATATTAACCTCTTTATAACAGTTTGATGGCTTAATCGCCAATCAATATATGGGTGGGAACAGGATGGTGGTGATGAAAAATGCATGAGGCTGGGACTGAGGCAGGGGGCAAGAAAATTAAACCCTGCCCGCCACATTTGCTGAGTTGCAGCCGTGGAGCTGGGATAAGTTGGAGTCGGGAGGTTTGTGTATGTGTGTGTGTGTGTGTGTGTGTGTGTGTAAGTATGTGTGTGTATGTGCATGTAGGGGTGCGGTTTCCCTGTGGTGTGTTTTGCACCTGAGTGAAACAAATAAAAACACTCTGGTGACAGAAAACGTGACAAACAAAGTACACACACACACCAGTGTTGTGCAGAACGCTGTTGTTTTTTCCCCTGCAAAGTTTAAAAGGAAGACAGTTTTGACTTAACTCCTGTTTCATTTCACTCATAAAAGAATAAAAAACACTCAACAGAAAAATACTCGACTATCACCAGGGAAAGAGGATGATAAAACTAGGATGGGAGATGCTGTGACTCTTCTGCTTCGCTGATGAGCTGAAACTTGGTCACAGGACTGCAGGACTCCCACTGGCAAACAAATGTTAGCTGTGACCCTAAAATCCAGTCTATTTTTAGTGTACTTGTAATTTCATCTATCTTGTTAAGGGACAGAGGCCTCAGCTTCCCCTGGGTCGTAAAGATTAAAAGATCCCTTCCTAGCCTGCAAATTAAACCCGTGAATCATATTTTTCAGAAACAGCTTGTACTTCCTAGCGATGTCATTTTTTTATTTCTGCAATTAAAACCAGAATGTAGTTTTGTCTATGAAACAAACAGGCTAACTTAATCCTTTTAAAACCCAAATGATGTATTGTCCTGCCCAGACTCGTTAAATAACTCCCACAGGTTTCCTGGTATGGTATGGTTCGTACCATGGGGGCATACCTTTAATGAAAGTCATTATCTGTTATTGAAATAATATGACCCCCTTTTTTAAAGGTGACTCCAGTGGCTATCTGGCCCATTATTTGCAGCCTACCCAGCTCAAAGTGGTGGTCCGACCTTATCATTGCCATTCAACACATAGACTAAAGCAAGTCCAGCCTTGTAGCCTGCAAGATGTCTCACTCTTAACCATCTTGTTCCTATAAGCTGCAGTGCAGAGGCAGGTCCCCATGAGGTTGAGCAGCTACACCCACATGCTTCTCGCCTCTCTGTCGGGTGCCATGCCCTACTACCAGGCTGTGATCTCATCTGTCAGAGCGAATTTAGCGGCAGGTGAGCTCAGCCGGTGGTTACCTGCAGACTACAGCCTTGTTTTACGCTCCAGTTGGCTGTCTCCTGCTGAACATGATGCTGGAGAAAAATGGACAATGACCCCCTCCAAACCTTCAATCAAGTCAATGTGGGGCTTGCTTCCACTGGAGAGGGGTCAGGGGGGAGGTTCAAGAGAAAGCGATGGAGAGAAGGGGGCGCATTGACACTTTAGATAGAGTTTCCTGGAAGTGTGTTTATAAACTGGCAGAACAGCGGGTGGCAAGCTGTAATTTGACAGTGATGCAATTGTCCCTGCTGGTAGTGTGTCTGACATAGAGCATGCGAAATCTCTCAAAATGAATTCACTATCAACACTTTCAGAATAGGAGGCTATTGAGGGGGAGAGGAGGGAGGAGCTGTTGAAGCCTCTGTGGCCTTGAACGGTCCATCAGCCAAGCCTTTCACTTTCATCCCTCCTGAAGTAAACTGGGCCCTGCCCTCGACACAAAAAATAGCTTTGTCATTGATCAGAATGCATCCTGGCAAACAGGCATAACCAAAATAGTATTGATCTTGACGGAAGACTGATCAATCTTTATTGATTTCTGAGCAAAAGGCTTGAAACAACAACAGAAGCACCGGCATTATATCGAAGGAGGCTTCTGGAAAGCCTGCTCTCCAAACGATCAAACACTCATGTCACATTCATACTGTACACACTCGCAGCACAGACAGAGAGGGCCTGAGTAACCTCTTCACACACACACACACACACACACACACACACACACACACACACACACACAAAGGCCTGCGAGGCGTGGTCAAGTAGACAGAAGCGTGCAGAGAGTGTTACAATCCTTGGGAACGGCTGTGTTGAACAGCAGCACCTGGCTTAAAGGATAACACTTCCCCTGATCCCCTGTATCTACAGGGCCAGGCCAGCTGAATACACCATCTCATAACCACGGATGGAGGTTACCTACTGCAATAGCAGCTGGTATCATTTCTCTGGAAGTGGATGGCATAATACATCATCTTTCCATGATAGCTTCTACCTTCACCGAGGGACTGGGGACCCATCTGCATCTGATTACAAGCTGTAAATCTGACTGACCCCCCCTTTTTTTTACTGTCTACACATATAGCTCAGCATGTTTATTGATCTTAGTGGACACTGTGATACCTTGTGCAAACGCCCATAAAAAATGCCAGCACCACTTTTAGCTGCAAATGTGAGAAGTTTCTATAAGCACTCAGAAGAACTTGTTTCTCCTCTATGTGTTTGCACTTGAAACCCAAGGCTAGCAAGAGTAGATAATTACTGAGGGGAAAAAAATGCTGATATATTTGTCAAGTGACTGCTGAGATGCAAAGCACAGAGAAATTCAAAAAATCATGTCTCTCTCATTATACATACAGGGAAACAATTATCTAAAAAAGCTGAAAACAGAAAACAAAGCAGTCTGGGAGAATGCATGACACCCTGAGGGCTAAGAGAAGAGCCGGGGAAGTGACAAAGAGGCGGAGAGAGACATGAAGAGGGAGGAGGGTGCTGCATTTAGTCTGCTTCCTATCTAATGTATGGGAAGTTTTTTAGAGGCAGAAATAAAGAGGTAGAGAAAGGAAAGGGGAGATGGAGAGAGAAAGCGAGAGGGGGAGTTAAGGGGGTAAACAGAAATGTCTTTGATCCTGGCAGACAGATGTTGAAGAGAGAGTCTTTTCTGTGTAAAGGCCCACCTGAGCTGGCAGGTAGCCGTGCCCAGATGGCTCTTTGTTTCAAACCCGGCACTAATGAGCAGATAGAGAGACGGAATAGGAGGGGCGGGACTCTGGCAGGGGCAACGAGGAGGGGCGAGGTAGTTGAGGGTGGCATGATGGGGTGTTTTTCAGCTGGCACAGATACAGGAGTGTTAGTACTGATATACTCATTACATCTCATTTACAAGCCTCCAGTGTCCTGTCTGGACAGCAGGAACCAAACACCTGTGACTCGGAGATGATGTCACGGATAGCCAATCGCTCGGATGTGCAGCAGTACGCTGCAGTTTTGCATATTAATCCTATGCATCAATAGATCAATGGTGATGCATGCTTTCATATGCATATAAACCACAGTGGTCCACGATACATCAATCACCCTGCAGAATAATCAAATACCATGATCCTCCCCTGGGTCAGTAAAACTGTGGATGTGGGGCAAGACGATGACACTGCAGGTGTTATCAGCTTACATCCACTTTGATGTGCATCCGCATGGTTGTGTGTGTGTGTGTGTGAGGAGGGGGGGGCGAGTTAAAGATTTGTGAAAATGTGAAGGTAGAAAGTAGGAATGTGTGCAGTATAACCACAAATATGAGTTCACACACGGCCGATTAAAATCCTCTCTTGAATTCAGGTTCTTCAATGACCTTCAACTAATTCTATACAGTCACTGATAATAACTATCTAATTCATATATTATGTAAAAGACAGGATAGTCAGTATCTGAGGACCAAAGTCCACATTAACAAATATGAAAATAACGAAATAAACCTATTTCTTGTGTCATGGTCTTCTCACCGGAGGTGGCATGGTGGTGCAGTGGTTAGCACTTACAGCAAGAAGATTCTGGGTTTGAGCCTCGGTTCACCTGGGCCTTTTCTGTGTGGAGTTTGTATGTTCTCCCTGTGCCTGCGTGGGTTCTCTTGGGTACTCCCACAGCATGCAGTTTTAGGTTAATTGGTGACTCGACTCTCGTGCCCGTCAGTGTGGTGTGAGTGTGAATGGTTGTTTGTCTATATGTTGGCCCTTGATGGTTGGTGATCTGTCAAGTTACCTCCCCTGCCTCTCACGACTGACTTATTATAGATAATGAATGAATTAATGTTATTTTCATTTGCAGTCTCAGCATTTGACATATAAGTAGCCATGACACCAGTCACATGACAGGTTGACTTTAAAAAGTTCCTCATACCTATTCTAGTCTGGGGACTGGGACTGGTTTCAATACAGTTAATGCCAGTATTTCCAGTAAAGGAATGAACTTCAAAATAACTGAAGTTAAAAACACTCATTCTGTCAAAGGAATTATGGCATTCCGCGTACTGATATTTTAAATATGTGTTTAATAAACATGTGTGAAATCGTGTTTAGCATTGACCCAATTGACAAATATTTGCAATATTGTAAAATGTGATCTAAATAGGAACTCTACAGTCTGAACAAAATGAAGTCTCAAGTTGCCAGTGTTTTCCATATCACCAACCCAGGTCTGGCGCATGTGGAGCATGAAACAATATTTGAATCTGGCCCATGCCGCAAAGGCACTAGTGAAGGGACCTGATGGCTGACCAATTGGGTTGTGTCCCTAGATCAAATATGAAAGAGGAGAAAAAAGTATTTGGAATTTATTGGCAAATGTGGCCTTCCAAAACACTATTTAATTGAGCTGCATTTACCTATGATGATCCGTTGACATCAAATATGGATTAAATGGCAGCATACAATTTCTCAACAAAGAACTACAAACTATGAACAAAAAACATTTACACTTTCCCATTTTTTAAAACCTCCATGACTTTTGTGTTTAAAATATTTAAGTTTTTTGTGATCAGTCCAAGCAGATGGAATGCCCACATAAAAAGCCCTTTTACCCAACCCTGCACTGAGCAGGAAGCCATGAGAGGCACCTGAGCTGTAGTTTGACATTGGTAGTAGTAAATATGAGGACAGATGTAATGGGCTTTGCTAAGGATGCTTACCGTGAAATTACAACAGTTTATGAGCCTATATATGAGCTCAAAATGTAATCAGTCAACAAGTGATAAGGATAAAACTGGGCTGACTTTTGTGAAAAACAGGGACCTGTCCTTGCCCAGTTTGGTTTTACTGTCTAATCTGCTGTGTTGCATAATGTTGCTACTGGTAGTCACACAACTTTGTAATGAATTTTACTCCTTTCTTAGGCTGTGTGTGTTGTCTGTTAAGTAGATGTTGATGATAGCAACACTTTATCTGGTGTAATTCTGTATCAGATCTTTTTTCGGTTTCAAAGCTACAGCAGTGCCCACTATCTGATGGGACCAGTTCCATACGAGCTCAAGACAGTATGTCAGAAATCACGTCAGCGCACTGCTGTGAAAAGGTACTATGCCCTACTACACTCACAACCTCCTCTGGGAGTTGTCTGGACATGCCTGGGGCAAATGTGCTTGATAGGTCTTTTCAGTGTGTTGACGCTACTTCTGCCTTTGTTCCTGACCAGTAACGGTCATGATTAACATGGTCCTTTGAGGATATATGTTGTTTTAGGTCTCTGAACAAGTGACAAATGCTGGATATTCTTGTGAGGTCAGACTCCTCTTTGCTTATCTCATCCACTGTTTAAAGACCACATCTCACATCACGTCATGTGTCTTAAAGGCGGCAGTATACTCCATCAGAACCACTTGTCATATGGTCAAACGGCTTTGGAAACCCTCTTCGCACACACCTTTCTAACGCTGGACTTGATCCTTGACCAACAATTTCTGTAGCTCTCTGAAACTGATAACCCAACACACACATTTCACTTAGCGACTGGCCAATCTTTTTTGTTCATTACAAAACTGTTTCTGCCACTTGTCACATGAACAACCAAATGCAAAATTATGAATGCTTTCCAAGAAATACGATTATCTCATCTCGTCCCTCTCTATGATGGTCGCATTTTCTATATACAAAGCTATAAACACTTTTGTCATACAATCTAGTTCAAGTCAACCGGCCTTTCCATCGTCCCCTGCTCAATGTTTTTAGCAAAAATGTTGAATGATGGACAATAAGTCAACACTGCACTAAAACTATAAATCCAGTTTAGCTTCTGAAAACTTCCTAAAAGTCTGCTAATATGCAAAACTGCAGCTGTGAACTATCCTGATAGAAGTACTTTTCTGACAACCCCTAGAGTTTCTTATGCCTTCACCTGCAGTCAGTGGTAGGTATCAAAATATTCTTCCCTGCTGCTCACTAAAGGCTCTGCATGGTTAGAAAATTCTCCTGAGCCCACTGAATATTTTAAGCAGATTTTGCAAATTGACGTTGTGTTATCATGGTCATTAAAATGTGAAGACAGTTTTGGCCCTTGTAGTTTTATTTTAAATACAAGTGCACTGATACATGTCTTTCAACATCACTCTGAACTGTTGAGTCACACTGTATCATACCACGTTGCTTCATGACAATCTGACTCTAATCAAATTGACTTATTGGCTGCTTAAAATGTTTTTGAGGTGCATTGAGTTGTTGATAGTGTACAGAATGAGTCTCGGCAGAGAGACAGACAGAGTCAGACAGAGAGACTCCTAATCAATAGCTCCTTAATGGTCATCTTTATAGCTGGACAATTGTCCTAGCAGCCTGGCACTCTCTGCTCCCCTCTCTTGCACTTGGGATGTGGTGGTAGTCAGCCTGTCGCTCTGAAGGACGTCCGAAGAGTTTCAAAGGCGATAACAAATCAAACTGTTCCCTGAATCTAATATCAAACAGGCCTGGTGTCAGCATTTATTAGAGAAATCAGATTCTCCCCCTCCTCCATCCCTTCACCCCCCTCCCCCCTCACTCTCCCACTTGCAGTATTCCAACACACAGCGGCCCTTTGAAGTCGAAAGAATGCAGGATCGCAAATTACCCAGGAGACGTAGCTGATAGTCTTTGAAGCCCTCCTTTGATAGTGTTGTTTTCTGTGCTCCCCCTGCATCTCTCTCCCTCTCTCACTTGCTTTTTCCTTCTTTCCACACACAATGAAGCTTGCAAACATTAATCTGCACAATGCTGAGATTACACACACATACTATAATACTTACACTCTGTCAGAGCAATAACCCTGACCTGCAGAAATGGACAGGAACCCTCAGAGCAACATTTTAAAGGAGAACTTGAGGGGAAACAGGCATCCTCACCCCCAAAACTTTGTTGTTTGGATTTATTTATTTCATTTTACAACAAAAGTGGTGGACCACTCCCCTTAGGTTTTGTGCTTTTGTTTAAACAGAGAAGAGAAGGAGAGAAGCCTGTGGTTTTGATCCACCTGCCAGCATGAGGATCTCAGCACTGCTGTAACTAACACTCTGGGCCTATGGCATAGTTAGCTCCCTCTTTCCCCAAAGAATGACAGATGGAAAGTCCATGGGCATGATGTAAATTTCCCTTAGCCATAGTCTATTCACAACTTCCTTCAGCATCCTCTGTGCAGATGTAAGTTGTCACTGAGCATTTCTGTTTACTCTGGTCTCTTCTCAGTACATCTTAAGGGAATAAATGTAAAGGCACTCAGAAGTTATTTCTCTGTATCAGACAGCCTGACAGCTAATGCATGGACGTATCTGCTTAGGAAAACTGACAACAAGCTCCCCCTTGTTAAATGGCTGTTATTTGGTTTAAGGCTGACAGAAAAAAAGCAATATTTTATTTTTTACCAAAGACAAGGAGGAGAACATTATGTAAAAGATGAAAACTGAGGGGGAAATGTGTTCATATAGCTAGAGATCCAGACGTTACAAAGATGCTATTTATGCATAACATATGTGCAGTATATCTGTGGATGCTTATCTGCTCTTATGTTGAGTTTGTCCCTGTTATTTAAACACGTTATCTACATGACATGTGCTTCTCTGACTAAATAGAACTGTGTTTCTTACTTCAAGCAGCCTGCAAAGCAATCTTGACACTGATTTCACTAAGTAAGTTTCTGCAAAAGCTTATTATGTCTTCTGAAGTCAATTAAAGAATTAGACATTTTGGGTAATACACTTAATACACCTTTCTGTAAAGAGTTAAATGAAAACATTGTCACTTCTTTCATGTCTGTCCACTAAGTATGCAGCCTGGAGGTGATTAGCTAAGCCTGGCCCAAAGACAGGAAGCAGGGGGGAAAAACTAGCCTGGTTCTCCCTAAGGTTCACAAATGTGCCTCACTAAACAAAAGCGCACTAATTAATGGGTTATGTGTTGCTTTTTGACAATGTCAAAAAATAGAGATGTAAAAAACTGACTGACTTAGTAACACGTTCCAGTAATGTGACTACTTTTTTTCTTGAGCAGTATTGGGGTTACAATTTGAAATTCAGTCATTATTAATCCCAGTAATACTCGAGTAATGTAACAATTGATGGTTTGTGCGCTGTCCTGCTGATTTTTAGTGGTGAGTTAGTTACAACATTTTGGTCTCTCTATAGTCAGATGATGGTCTGGTTGACTCAGTACTGGAGCTAAAGGTGGGGGGAGGCAGCTAGCCTCAACCAAAATATTCAAGATTATCATTATGCAACACAAGACTGTATACTGAAATTACAGATGTACTTCTTTATACTACTCACAAAAAATAAAGTTTTATAAATGAATGAATAAATAATCAAGTCATAAAAATATAACTATTTTCATGGTAGAGTGTGGAGGATGAATTCAGCAGTCTCTCAGGCTGAGAAAAGAAACTGCTCCAAAGTCTGGTGGTATAGCAGCAGATAATGAGCGTGCGGAAAAGAGGGGAAATACAACTCCAGCTCCAACTCCAAAGTTGTCGTATTCAACCTATATCAGCTGGTTTTGAGTTGGAGGATGTGTGAAGCCTCCAGGTTCACTGAGGACAGGACTTTTGGAGTTTTGCAGTCAGACACTGGGGATAAGCTAACGGCTGATAGTCAGTAAATAGTTCCAAACTGTAGGTTTGGCTGCTTGTTTTCTATTTCTGCACGTATCAAATACAGAAAAAGTGGCATGTGGGTGTAGAAAGTAATTATAATTGTTTAAAGACGTCTTTGATGAAGCTGGTCTGAGTAACCAAAGTAAATTGTCTTGTGTTATTTCTATTGACTAAGTGAAGTTTTTCAGTGATTAATATGTAATAAGTACCTGATTACCTTTTTCCAGTGACCTTCCCAACAACGATCTTCTCATCTGACATCATGTTGCAGGGGAGAACACCACTGTAAAAAAACAAAGCAAATACACATCAACAGATGCCTTATCCACAGATGAAGGCACCAAGAGCAAAGCGATCGGCATATTTATAGTACAAATGAAACTGCCCACAGGTTGCTAGTTTCATGTGCAAAACAGGCCATTATGTCTTCTTATGTTATTGGCAGACCCCCTCCCCCATGGGAAACAGTGGGATTACATCTACTGTCTATCAGTGATATGTTGTAATCCAGTCAATATTTCCAAGGACACTTTGACCATCTATGTTCTAATCTCTGGCTTTTCAGTGGGCACTTCACTGACTGGACTGTCATGACTCACTAACACACAACATTGACTCATTATGCAAACGTGCACCGGACGCTTTAAGGACACTTTAATACTTGATGTGAAGAACTTTTTTATTTTTTTGTAAAATGTCAAATTTCTTTCAAGTTTCCTTCCTTTTCATGTCACAAGATCTAAAAGTTTAGTAATAGTTCTGAGCACGTAAAAAACTGATACCGCACTCCTCCTGTTTTTTACTTTTAATCACCAGGGAATTCAGCGCGTCATCTCCGTAATCCAAGTGCAGATCATTTCCTAAGAGATGATGCAACCATTTTGAATTCAAGTGTAATGACAGTCCATTGTAGTTGGGTTTTAAAATTCTTTCATAAATCTTAAATGGCCTGTGCTTCATTAAAGACATGCTACTCAAGAGCTCCTTAGTGTGCTTTTGTGTTTGACAGGTTTGACAAACGTTACTTTGTCTTTGAGTGATGCTGAAGAACATGATTGCCTTCCTGTGAGCATGACACACACTTGAAGGGCAATATGTTGCACGGTGATGATGACGGTAACACACGGATAACACACAAATGTGCAAGTGCACCCACTCAGTGCGTCTCACACTGGTTTGAAAGCACATATGCACAGACCCTCCCTGATGTAGAGCAGTAGCTGCATCACTCTGGTGGTTTGGGAGCCTCACGTCCACTTAGATAATTAACAGTGATCAAGGGTCGTCCTGCCTGTCATAGTTGCCTCATGTTACTGCCTGTTCAAAAGGACTCAAACTCACTGGCCTGAGCTGAAAGGAAAGCTACACACACGCTCATATTCGCATCCAATAAGCCCCAGCGTAAATGTGAGTATAGGTTTTTGAGGTGGGGGCTGGAATCTGACTTATTTAATATGAACAAGGGAAGATCAAGAGCCTTCCACCCACATCCACAGAAGGCTTTGAAAGGGACCCAAAATATAAAACACTCTCGAACTGTGCCATTCACTATGGCATTGCTTACTAAAACCCTGACTGAGATTATGAGTTTTCTAGATTTAGATTTTGTCCTCAGTCCATTTGTCCTCTCTGCCAGTGTTTGGTTAAGTAAAAAAATAAAATAAAATAAAATTACACTATATACAGTATATATAATATACAGACATGCATGTGCAGTCATTGTTCATGTATAAGCACACACGCATACACACACATTAACACATTCAAATATTCATTCTCATGAACACACATGCACAGAATCCTAACCACATATTAAAAACCTACTGTACCAAGACCGTCACCAGCTGGTTATTACAGAGGGGTGCTCTCTTCCACAGTGGAAGTGCAACCCGTCAACACCACAGTGGCTTTTAGCACTTCTCTGCTAACTCTCCAAGGAGAGGAGAATGAACTGGAGAAAGAAAGTGAGGAAGGAAAGAAACATGTTCAAGTGTATGTCACTGCATCTTCCAGCCCTGCTGCCTATTAGACCAGTTTTTATGAAAATGACTTATTGGTGGCACTGGGTTGGAGCTATAGTGTTGTGAATTGGGATGAGCCGCTGGTTCTGGTTGCACTTAGTGTAATTTAACAAAGAAACCCTCCCAGTTAATGTAACGGTCATATTGGTTTAGGTTACGACCACCAGTAGAAATCATCTCAACTTTGTGTCTGAGAAATGGTGTTTTGTCTGTCATTGTCAGCATGGCTGTTGGGTCTAAACACTACATTGCCATTGAGAGGAAGCCAGCCAGAGGTGCAAATCAAGGAGTGACCCAGAATCAAAAAGTCAGTCTATTAAGCTGCAGATTATGTTTTCAGTTTTCTCCACAGCACAGTCTTTATCATTCATCCTCTACACTTTCCACTTTAAGCTCTGCAGCTGGATGTTTCTTGCACCTTAGGAGTCGTAGTACCTCAAAGTTATTACATACGCAGGCTTGTACCTTTCACTTTATAATCAAAGAACCAGACATTTTCCTATGCAATTTAACCAGGAGAATTTCATGCTGATCCAAACCGTAGAAGTTCTCCAACTGTGAGTCACATAACATTATCTTTGCAAAAAATGAATGGGACAGTCAGTTGCCCTTACAGTTTTCCAAAGCTGACTGCCAGGTGGGTCCTCTGTCTATACGTGGCAAGTATTATTAGTTTAACTGCTATAATTAGTGTGTTGTACTTTTGAGTCATCAAAAGTGTCAGCAGGGGGCATATGATACTGCAATTGATTTTCAAATCCTAGAAATCTACACCTAGCCGTTTTTATGTATTTACCACAAACATCATATAGTCCTCAGCCCCAGCAACGACAAAAGTTGCTGATTAGATGAATTGACTTTGCAAATACTGCACACAGTCAGGACTGGTTCATGAAGCCCCAGGCCACATTCATCATGGCTGAACACTATGTGCTTGAAACCACTGAGCCACTGGGACGCCCTGTGTTTTTGCAGGTTTTAATGAAGCCTTTTTTTGTATGCGTGTATTATAGAAGTGGGGTATTTTGTATGGAGAGGTTGTAATGCCACGTGTGCTGGGACAGTCGACAGTATCAGCAGACTCCTCTCTGCCGCACCAAAGGATTGTTTAATTTAAGCCACACATGCGCCTGGTGGCATGTTGTGTGTCGTTTACCCTTTACACAGCAGGAGAAAAGTCAATGAGTCTGTGATGTTGGTTCAAAAACAAAAAGAAAAAAACAAATAATTAGTTGCAAAATTATGTTGTACCCATGCTGACTATTTTATAGCTGAAATAATTAGCTAATAAATGAATTAGTTGATTTGCTAATAACAGAAACAGCAACTATTCTGATAATTAATGATAAAAGCAAAAAAAAAAAAAAAAAGACAGATATTTGAATGTAACCTTGGGTTTTAGAAAATTGAGGTATTAAAGAATTTTATAAACAAAACAATGAATTGAGTCATTAAGAAAATAAGGATCAGATTAATAGCTAAGCCAAACTTTATTTGTCCGGGACTCTCTCAATGACAAGATTTTGATCTCAAGAGACATGTAAAGGCTCAAATTAAAATCTTAACGGGAAAATCTGTAGTAATATTATAATCATTCATACAGACTGACACGATATTCATTAATTCAGCCACTCATCCCTGTTGTCAGTCATCCACTGTTGTAAAGGAAACAAAAGTATTCTCTGCTGGCTGGACTAGAAACGCTCTCTCCCCTCCACAGAGCAAGTTTCAAACAATGCCATAAGCACTGCTGTGTGTCCCTCAAGGCTTCAGCAGTGCAGTAATGCATATTGTAAGCTCATAGAGAACAGCACAGCAGACACAGGGGTGCAGCGTCTTTTCATCTCCACATTATCGGTGTGAGACTGCTAATGAGAGCTGTTGTATGTGAGTGTAACCCCATCAGTTTCATCCTATTGAGCCTAGCGAGCATGCAGCCAGTTCTCTGCTACTATGGGACTAGTAAAAGATGTGTGTGTCTGTGAGTGAGTGTGTAATTAGGGTTGAAGAAGAGGGATAGAGGGGTTAAACTGGAGACTACGGAGAACCGCGGCATCTGGGAGAACGGATGAGAGAAGGCTTCTCTTGCTGCACAGCGATGCGCAGAGACAGAGGCTGGATTCTTTTTCTTCACCCCTTTCTTTCGCATTTCATCACCCTTTTAGTGTTGTGGGCTGGGGAAGGGAGGGGAGGACCCCTCTGTTGGGACGAAAGGAATCTAATCTTAAGGTTGAGGGGGTGGAATTAATATACATTAGAAATGGGAGAATAGAGGAGGAAAACAAAGAAAGTTAATTGTCTCATGACCTTGTTTGCCTTTATTCACTTACGTGGAGAAAGTGTTTAAAGACAGACTCTGGTGCTTGCTTGGTCCAAACCACAGACCCACCTCTGTGTTACTGTGTGTGTGTTGTCTGACAAAGCCCTTCATAATACATTGCTATTACGAGATGTAAATCATATCAAAATTAGTTTTAATCTGACCACTTGTAAGAAAGCCCCAAGCTACTGAAAGCCAGAAGGTTGCTTGGTTGGTTGAGAGCTACTTAGTCTTCAGGCCTCAGGCTAAATCGAGCAGAGAGTTTTAATGATTAGATATTTTATTAGCTTACCAGAACACACAAGTACTTACTCTATGTGACGCCACTGTTATTACAATCTATCTCATCACTGTTTGGTATGTTACTGCTTGTTTTATTTTCTTTCAAGACTGGTTCATATTTCAGTTCCTAGATTGTATGCTGAGCTGTGAAAGACTGGTTGTACCTCTGTGGTTTGCATCCTGAAAATATTTCCAACTAAAGTTTTCTTGTATTAATGTTTCTGTTTATCTGTAGTTTCCCAGCACCACTGAAAGAGAGAGGCTTCCTTTGGTGGATTTCTTAAATTTTGAATAAATATTCAGTCAATGAGAGATTTTATTGAATAGAATCGGACAGTGAGACAGTATCCTGTTGTTGTTGAGAAGACAAAAAGAGCAAGTAACATTTAGTTATTACAGTTCAGTGTGGAAAATAAGCCTCCTCTTGCAATATTGCAATCTAAAACCTTATCCATATTAGATATGTTGCCATTTAGAAACAAATTCAGGAAAAAAAGAACTTATTAAAGTCTGGGTTCTTTTAAAGCTACAAACTTGATTATCATATGCTACAAAACTCAGCAGATTATAGGAATGTATTCTGCATCTTCACAAAACAATCTAGCAAAAAAGTGATGTTAAATATTGCTTTCCTAGTAAAACCTTTAATGCTTTATAACCAAATGCTGCCAGCTAGGAGTAATACTTCAGTCATTTAACACATTTTACACATCAAGGCGGCTAGAGGATTAACGTCAATGACTGGTCAGTAAAACTGGAAAAGTGTAGTGTAGTCCATTTACAGTATATTAATGTCAGTATGGGGAGAAATACTCAGCATGTGAAAAGAGTTGTACAAAGTTTTCTTTGGCTCCGGAGAAGTCTTGTTTAGTCTGAGAGAAGAACTCTGATGACATCATCGGGGCTAAATGACCCTGCTGATGTCATCTGGGTTATTTGGGCTTGAGACTGCAAATTTGTTTACACAGCGTACGAAAGGCGTAATGAAACGATGCCTTTGTGGAGCATTATGGGAAATGTAGACTTCATTGTTTTTGGAGCTTGACCCATAAGAACTAAGCTTGCGTCAGAAATCACTACAGTCCTATATTTACCCAGCACTATTGTACAAGTGTATCTGAATTCTGAGTGTAATATTTATGCTCTATATTGTGATAATTCTACAATGTTATGCTACACACTTTATAGATGCAAAAATTTCCAGTTGCATGACCACAGCTATCAGTGATGGCACAAAATGATTTAAAAGTGTCCAAAATCTCAGCTGTTGTACAGTGAATGAGTGAATGAGGGAGTGATTGCAGACACAGACAGAGAGTCAGGATATCTCAACCTCTGCTGCATCAGTTTTGACCATTCTGTCCTAAATCTGTCTCTTACATGAGTCCAAACTTTATGGAAATGGAATATTAAATTGCTGAAGTACCCCTCTGTACTGTATGATTACAAGTATGTCAGAAAGCAATGTGAAATTAGTTATCAACTATGTTGTAGTTCCTGTCTCAGAAAAATGATCCAGATGACACCAGGAGTCCCATGGACAAATCAAAGGTATATCATACAGAATCAGTTATTAGATGTCATTTGTTAACACAACTTTGAAGACTGTTTCTCAGACTTTCCTCTTTTCTCAAAATCTGTTGCATAACCTGATGATAAAGTAATGCTCCGAGTGATCATTAATGTATTCAGTGGGTATATAGGCCTCCCCTATTTCACCATTTCATTTTCTGCTTCCTAAAATAGTCAATTATGAATGCTGTATTCGCTTTAGCAGACAAAATAACTTTAAATTGATTATTTAGAAGCTTTCCAGAGATGTGCTACAGTGCAGCGTGCATTCTCATTCCCTGTATTACCTTGCTTTAGTTTGTAGGTGACTTGTTACTTTAATACAGGCTTTCAAACTGAGACAAAGTGTCTGACATCAGTTTAAAGAGCTAAGTCTCTTAGTATTGGCAACAGACTGCTCATGCAGCCACAATGGGGTTTGCATGCTAAAATGTAAAAATCTTCCACCAAAGAGAAACATCACTTTAAGTTAAGATATGACACAGCCTATTAAAACTCTGCGCAGCTCAGTTTGACAAGTTGAAGAAAGATATCTATATACAGTACAACATCTCCTCTCACAAGACTGCTGGACTGTGCATCCTGTTCTAGGCAGGAGGCAGGGGGTGCAAACCAGAGGCGATATCAAACCCGCTGAAGAGGTACGAAACAGTCATTCATATTTCATAAAAGCAGGCCCTCTACTTCTTCCCTCGCTACCTCCTCCCTCTTACCTTTGCGTTTGCTTATTAAATTACGCGGCTGTCAAGCGTGCCTCAAAGCCTTGGCACATGCATACACTGGCCTTGCATGATTATTCTAAAATCCTGGGTGTGCAGTATACGCATAAATGGGAGAATAGAGGAGAAAACAAAGAAAGTTAATTGTCTCATGACCTTGTTTGCCTTTATTCACTTACGTGGAGAAAGTGTTTAAACAGACTCTGGTGCTTGCTTGGTCCAAACCACAGACCCACCTCTGTGTTACTGTGTGTGTGTTGTCTGACAAAGCCCTTCATAATACATTGCTATTACGTAGATAAATCATATCAAAATTAAAGTTTTAATCTGACCACTTCAAGAAAGTTTCTCCCAAGCTACTGAAAACAGGAAGGTTGCTTGGTTATTGAGAGCTACTTAGCTTTCAGGCCTCAGGCTAAATCGAGCAGAGAGTTTTAATGATTAGATATTTTATTAGCTTACCAGAACACACAAGTACTTACTCTATGTGACGCCACTGTTATTACAATCTATCTCATCACTGTTTGCGAAGTGTTACTGCTTGTTTTATTTTCTTCAAGACTGGTTCATATTTCAGTTCCTAGATTGTATGCTGAGCTGTGAAAGACTGGTTGTACCTCTGTGGTTTGCATCCTGAAAAATATTTCCAACTAAAGTTTTCTTGCATTAATGTTTGTTTATCTGTAGTTTCCCAGCACCACTGAAAGAGAGGCTTCCTTTGGTGGATTTCTTAAATTTTGAATAAATATTCAGTCAATGAGATTTCATTGAATAGAATCGGACAGTGAGACAGTATCCTGTTGTTGTTGAGAAGACAAAAGAGCAAGTAACATTTAGTTAATATAGTTCAGTGTGGTATTAAGCCTCCTTGCAATATTGCACCAAAACTCATCCATTAGATATGTTGCCATTTAGAAATAAATTCAGGAAAAAAAGAACTTATTAAAGTCTGGGTTCTTTTAAAGCTACAAACTTGATTATCATATGCTACAAAACTCTGGCAGATTATAGAATGTATTCTCAGATCACAAAACAACGTAGCAAAAAGTGATGTTAAATATTGCTTCCTAGTAAAACCTTTAATGCTTTATAACCAAATGCTGCCATTAGGAGTAATACTTCAGCTGGTTTAAATACATTTACACATCAAGGCGGCTAGGAGGATTAACGTCAATGACTGGTCAGTAAAACTGAAAAGTGTAGTAGTCCATTTACAGTATATTAATGTCAGTATGGGGAGAAATACTCAGCATGGTGACAGGCTAAAGTTTTCTTTGGCCCGGAGAAGTCTTGTTTAGTCTGAGAGAAGAATCCCGATGACATCATCGGGCTAAATGACCTGCTGATGTCATCTGCTATTTGGGCTGAGACTGCAAATTTGTTTACACAGCGTACGAAAGTATGTAATGAAACGATGCCTTGTGGAGCATTATGGGAAATGTAGACTCCATTGTTTTGGAGCTTGACCCATAAGAATAAGTTTGGGCGCTAGAAATCACTAGTCCATATTTACCCAGCACTATTGTACAAGTGTATCTGAATCTGAGGCATTTATGCTCTACATTGTGATAATTCTACAATGTTATGCTACACTAATTTTATAGATGCAAAATTTCCAGTTGTATTGACCACAGCTATCAGTATATAACAAAATGATTTAAAAGTGTCCAAAATCTCAGCTGTTGTACAGTGAATGAGTGAATGAGGGAGGATTGCAGACACAGACAGAGAGTCAGGATATCTCAACCTGCTGCATCAGTTTTGACCATTCTGTCCTAAATTGTCTCTTCTTACATGAGTCCAAACTTTATGGAAATGGAATATTAAATTGCTGAAGTACCCTCTGTAATTGTATGATTACAAGTATGTCAGAAAGCACGTGAAATTAGTTATCAACTATGTTGTAGTTCCTGTCTCAGAAAATGATCCAGATGACAATTAGAGTCCCACATGGACAAATCAAAGGTATATCATACAGAAATTGAAGTTATTAGATGTCATTTGTTAACACAACTTTTGAAGACTGTTTCTGGGATTCTTCTCTTTCTCAAAATCTGTTGCATAACTCAGATGATAAAGTAATGCCCGAAAGTGATCATTAATGTATTCAGTGGGCATATAGGCCTCCCTATTTCACTCATTTCATTTTCTGCTTCCTAAAATAGTCAATTATGAATGCTGTATTCGCTTTAGCAGACAAAATAACTTTAAATTGATTATTTAGTTTTCCAGAGATGTGCTATGGTGCAGCGCATTCTCATTCCTGTATTACCTTGTTTAGTTTGTGGTAGACTTGTTACTTTAATACAGGCTTTCAAACCGAGACAAAGTGTCTGACATCAGTTTAAAGAGCTAAGTCTCTTAGTATTGGCAACAGACTGTCATAGCCACAATGGGGTTTTGCATAACAAAAATCTTCCACCAAAGAGAAATATCACTTTAAGTTAAGATATGACACAGCCTATTAAAACTCAAGTAGCCTAGTTTGACAAGTTAAGATATCTATATACAGTACAACATCCCTCCTCACAAGACTGCTGGACTGTGCATCCTGTTCTGAGCAGAGCAGGAATTGCAAACCAGAGACTTATATCAAACCCGCTGAAGAAGATGAAACAGTCATTCATATTTCATAAGCGGAGCCTCTGCATATTCCCTCCTCGCTACCTCCCTCCTCTACCTTTAACGCTTGCTTATTAAATTGCAGTCAAAGCCGCACTGTGCCTTAGCTACATAATACATGCATACACACAAACGCACGCAATTATTCCCGAAATCCTGGGTGTGTAGTAACACGCCACATCTCTGAGAATTTGATTTGAACCACATTTGATACAGAGCCATGATAATTAGAGAACTTTTATTCTTAATTCACACTGTGCCCTCGCTTCACTTGACTGTAGACCTGATTCTTGTGAGCAAGAGTAGAAATGGACCACTGAGATTTACCACTTAACTTCAACAAGCCAGCAGAGGGTCAGCCTGAAGGCCGCAGACGAAGCCGCAGTCCAACTCAGACACATTATCTCCAATTTTGTTTTCTACTCTGCATCCATGTAAATCAAACTTGGGCTGACCAAAGTGCTGCTTCTGTAACGCAGCAGACATTTGCCACCGGAGAGTCATTGAGCAAGACCGACCCCTAGGGTGTCATAACGACAATATTGCATCAGCAAAGCCCTAAATGACAGTGAGCTCACAGACACAGTGGTGGAAGTGGCGGAGATGCGCTGATCAATGAGCAATCGATACGACCCTGCCAGGTAATCACAAACCGTGGTGATTAACAGCGACCAATCAATTGCCATTAACCCCTGCATGTACCAGTTAAGCAGACAATCAGTGTCAATGTGCGTGGTAAATGCCAGAAATTATTGGAGGCTGTTTAACATCCCTCTGTCTCCGTAAATGTCAATGAGCTGAAAGCTTAGATCTGTGATTCACTGTGTTTAACCCATCTCCCATGTCTGACCTGACTAATGGTGCATGATGACTGTCAACATGCTAAACAAAACTTCACAGCATTAAGTGAAACTCTCTCTGTCTCTCTCTCTCTCAAAAAAAGCCTGGATTTTATCTTCCAAGGGTCTGTCTTTGTTGAGCATGCATAGTTGTGTCCGCCACATGAAAACAGGAGACAAATATTGAGAAAGAAGTGCATTTGAATGAAGACATAAAGAAACAGAAACAGAGATATCTTCTGTTACTGTTTCTTCCTTCACACCTTCACACTCCCATACAGACATGTGAGTACATGCCCACATGCAGATACACGCAGTTGCTCGATCACTCTCACACTCGTGGGTGTGACACAGCCACATGCTACACGCTAAGCCCCCCGCCCCCCCCATATGTTTTCGCATGTAATCCAGCAGAATCAAGGTACCGAAGATGAAAAATTGAGATCTTCACCACAGATAAGAGACATTTGGTTATCTCTGAACCACTTCCTGCAGATCACAGTCATCAACAGCTTTCGTCTGTTTCGGTGGCAAAAACCAAAATTCACCCTGACAGCTGTTGTTAACAGGCAAAGTGATGAATGAGTGCGTTTAGATGCAGGCAATCTGCAAAAAAAAGCTGACTTTCATTGCAACTAATGAGGAATGAAAACACTTAATAGAGATGGTTGCTGGGTGTACTGCTGACTGTGTACCAGAAGAGGGAGCTGCTAGTGGGGAAGCTGGGGCCCAAGCAGCATCCAGACTCTGTAAAATAGGTCAGAGAAGTCTCTCTCTCCCTCACACCTGGCTGTGCTGTGTGCTCGCTTCCTCTTCACTTACTTTAAAATCCAGTAATACAATAACACCCTTTGCTTTCTCTTTCCCCTCTTTATCCTCTTTGCCCCCTCCCCTTCCCCCCCGAAAAAAAACCACACCATCACATTTACTTTCCCCCCCCCTTTGGCCCCCCCCCCCCCCCCCCCCCCCACTCCCTTCTTTCCCTCACTCACACTCCATTTTCCCCTTCCTCCACCTTCTTCTCTTCTGCTGGCCCCTCCCGCCCTTTATTGCACGGCTCAGCACAACTCCCAAACTTCAGCCATCACAGAACTCTGACAAATATTCTACACGACGAAGCACTCTAACTCGCTGCTTACTTTGCTGCTACGCTAACCTTGAGCTTGTGAAGGATGCTTAAGGCAGGATGGATGCGTGTGTGTGTCTCCCTCTCTCTCTCTCTGTGCGTGCGCGTGCACGTATATGTGTGTGTGTTTCATCAAATGCAGATCAATATCACTGCAAGGTCACTTTAAAATTCAATTAATAAGAAAGTGAACATCCCAGGAGCCATCGCCACCCCTGGGGGCCAAAACTCAACATGACCCAATCCCAGGGCACACACAAGTGAAGAAATAGAATAGAAGAGATATGGAATAAATTCATATCTGTATTATTAAGCACAAAGCCTTGTTTGGAGATGGGTTTGTCTGGAAAGAATGTCTCACCAACTCCATGTTTTATTAACGGTCGTGGAGCAAGCCAGCAAAAGCATATTGTGTCTTGCGCCACCATCTGTGTGTATTTTTCCTTGCATGTGTTTGTGTGCGAACAAATGTGCGTCTATGCGCGCAACTGCCTACTTCTGTCGTGCACAGCATGCTTGGCCCCGTTAAGGTCAGGTGAGCGCCAGCAATCCGGCCGGCTCAGATCATGATAATCAATTTTGAGTGTGAAGTTTTGCTGTGTTGAATAACCAGTAATGTGCCACTTCCTGCATCCACACAAGGACTGCATTTAAATATGCATGTTGAGCCACCACTCAGTCTTAATATTTAAACCAGCCTGGAGGTGAGGCCCACTCTAACACAGCCTGACAGACCGTGTGTACAAAACACTGGCTGCCTCCCATATAAACCCGCTTAGCGCACACGCACACACACATGTGCAGCAGAGCAGTGCTTAAGCAGCGACAAACAGACACAAGAAAATAAACACAAGCTGGTTTAGACAGAGCCATAGATAAATCCATAAAATGGCGTGTCCCATATGGAAGGAATGCTTTTATTAGCTAAGTCTGGGGCCACAGGGGGCTGCTGGGAGGTCCACGGGGCTGGACCGTAGGGATTGCGACTGGCACTAGTTTGTAGTGAGGCGTGGATGTGGAGTGGCGGAGAGAGAGAGAGAGAGAGAATGTGACCCACAGAGACCCAGGTGATCCGAGCGTTAATTACCGTCTGCTAATTATGAGAGGGATGCATCATTAAGCAGAGTGAGCCACCGGAGGGCTTGAGGACTCCCTGTCTCTCCTCTACTCCTCTACTCTTCTCCTTCTTTTATTCCTGACCCCGATCTTCTGTCCCAATTAGCACTGCCCTGCTACCCCACCACCCCCAACACACACACACCTCCCTCCCTCCCTCCCCTGTGTGTTTCCATCAACACTGCCGAAGCCGCTGTCTAAACACAGGCAGCATTTGCGGGACGCGCCATATAGGCTGCGGGCACCGCACCTCCTCAAACACACACAGCCATTAGAGGAGACAGTGCTAAAGAGGCCGTGTAGACACCTCTGTCTTCTTGCACAATGACTAATGTGGCGTCACAAGCTGTCATCCATGCCTCGCTGAGTCTTCCTTTCCATTCTCCCTCCCTCATTGTCTTGGATTCTCTCTCACATTTCTATCTGTAATATGATCTGTCTGTCTTTTCTCATTCCGACTCCCTCCCTCGACTATTCAAGTCTTTTTTTTTTTTGTTACACAGCACTTGAGTGATAGCAAAGTGTGTGTGCTTGTGCTTCAAACAACTCTGAAAGTGCAGACACTTTCAAAGAAACAGCCTCGGTCTGTTTGAGGATGAGATGCAGTAAATGACAGGTTCGGCTGTTACGCAATTCTCCCCCAGCCCCTGGTCCCTCTCCTGTCCTCTGCTTCTCATCTTGCTTGAGATACGTGTTCCCTCTCAGACCCCCTGGGGTTTGAGGTAGGACAGGATCAGCTGCTGAGGGGTCAGTTCTGAGCCTTCTGCCAGCCAGACCATCTGGAACCCCACGACCACTAGGTCTGGGCTGTGGTTCCACCACCAGGAAGGCAGCGAGGAAATGTAGGTAGAGAGCGAAAGATGCAGATGAGAGAGAGAACTGGTGAGGAGGGAGGGGGGATAATGAAGACGAGGCAGAGAGGAAAGTGAGAGGGAAAGATGGTAATAGATGAGAAATGATGGAGATGAAGGGAAATAAGGGAGGAACGACTCTCTGTAACAAGGCTGAGAGTATACTTTGTTGTAACATGAAGGAGATGGTCTTTGACTAAGCACTGACGACCAGCTTCACTGCAAATTATTTAGTGTGAATGTTTGTGAGTGTAATTCTATGTAGCTCACAATTTAGGTCTCCATTATTTAGTGCTAATCTTCATATTTCCAAGAACAACTGAGAGGAGCAGCCATATAGCATAAAACCTGAGGTGTTAGAGTGTAGATATAAAACATTTAACAATAACCTCAATATTAATCAACACAGAAACATAGGTATCTCTTGGATAATTTAACAATGTTGTAGGGTTGTTTTAGGCCAGCGAATTAAATGTTTTACTTTTGCTCCGACAATGTTTTTTTTCTTCCTGTCAGCTTGACACCTAGGAGGGTGCTAAACCTCATCAGCCATTAGCACTGTACAAAGATGGAAAGTCAGAGTTCTACCAAAGTCAGAATACTTTCTTCTTGCAGTCAAGAGCAAAACACCCCACATTTGTTGATAAATTGATTCTAAATTAACCCAAAACCCAGAACTGAAGCAATTTAAATATCTGAAATTATTTAATGTTTGCCAGAACCATTAGTGAGGCAAGAGGCAGATTTTAGGCTTGATTCATTTCCACATTGTTCTTTGGGTTTCATAGCTGACATGTCTCCCAAATTTGTTAAAGCTGCTATAATCTAACATTGTTATATAAACAATGGATCACATTACTTGCACATACTGGTGTGAAAGCGGTCGCTCACAGTGACAAACATACTATTAGGCTATCATCTGACTCTGCGACACACTTCAGCTCCATGCAGCGTTTGGGTGTCTTTCAGCATACTATTCTGGTTTCTTGCGGGGAACGTGTAGTGGTGATGGTCAGAATACACCCTCTGAACAAGACACCCTCACGGCAGTCAGGAAGCTGGAATGAGTCGATATTGGAAAGTAACAAGATGGGCTGGCTAGACAGCGGTTAGCTGGCTAGCATGCTAACTACAGTAGAAGAAAAGAAGTGATAGAACTACAAGCAAACACTACTGTTGCTTTCCACTGCTGGAGAGAGCTCTTGGTGAGTAAAGGAATTAAGTTTGATGCAGAACTCCCAAGGTTTCCTTTAGACTGGTAAGTAAACAGCTGTTAATGCTAATGTTGGCTATGTAGCTATAGCAAAACTTAAAAATAGCTCCTTTAAGTATGCAGTACTTTACTTAAAAATATCTTCTCAGTGTATATAGTGATAGTAATACTATGATAAAGTGAGGGAAATGCTCAAATTGGGAGTCACATGACACAGTGAATGGAGAAAATGAGACACTTATCCAAACCATTTTTGATTTACACTAATGTCAATTTCTGTTGGCTTCATCATGTGTCTCCAACGTGACTCCAAACATCCATAGTCACAGAGAATGTACTAACTAGTGTATCCTTTTGTTGAGTTATATTCGTGGCAACACACCGAGGCACTGGCTCCCTCACCCAGGTGGATGCATGTAACGTTAACAAGAGAGGCATGCGTATTATTTATCTGGGACTGACATGACCAAAAACATGTCCACTCTCCTCACCATGCAAAGAATCTTTGTGCTGCATATTAAAGGAGCATTTACAACATGTCATACTACCTGCAGTTTCAGACACTGAAAGCAGCAAGTAGTTAAATTCTAATGTAGTCAAACATTACTGATTTTTTCAAACAAAGACTTGACAGGTTGTTGTTTTGTCCGTGTTCTGTTGAATCTTTTTGTTTACGCTTCATAAATAAATAAATAAATCATTAAATCGTTGTGAGAATTGAGCTTCCCAGAGAGACACTACAGCATTTTGTGTTTGTGTGTGTGTCTCTCTCTCTGTGTGCGTGTGTGTGTGTGTGTGTGTGTAGAGGAGTGAGAGTGAAAGCTGCCAGAAGTAAGATGAACAAACTGGTCACCGCTATGAAATGCTAAAACAACTTACTGTAAAACAAACATTACGACAAAAAATATACAGTGTAAATGAACTGCTGAAAAATTACTCATGGACTTGTGCTGTGTCCATATGTCACATGGAGGAGAGAAAGATGGAAAATAAGCAAAGAACAGAGACAGATGTGACCGATGTCCCTGTCACAGCTGTGACTTCTGTCTAAAATGATCCACAGATCTGTTGACTGTCTCTACATGTCCTCTCATTGATACAGAATCTGTTGGAAACGTAAAGAGCCTAATTCATAAAATGAAGTCTTTTATTTTGACACACTATAAGATAATAACATAATTTGCACCAAAACAGATATGACAAAAACTTGATCATGCTCCTACAAGTGAAAAAGAAATGTGTGGCAAACGTTTGGAGATGAGGCAAACTATGCTGACCAAATCTAAATAATGCATGTTTTTCTCTCTGTTCTGGCCACACTAAGCTCACCATTTATACACACAAAAAGATTAGAAATGTTTGAAACTCAACTGGACCAAAAAAAAAAAAAAAAAGTTTGGAGATAGAGAGCCTTAGGAAGACTACCTGAAACCTAATGTAACCTACTGTTGTTTTGACTTGTAATGCCACTATTAAGGGAATGGGGGTGGGGGGTGGCTAGCTTGTCCAGAGCTGTCAAAATCCAACGACCAGCACCTCTAAAGCTAACTAATTAACATATTATATATTGCTTGTGTAATCAGTATAAAAACCAAAATGTAAAAGCTAGTATTAGTGCAGGGAATTCCCCACAGAGTTGCTGAGGCATGGTGGAGAGCAGTGTGACCACTTCTCCTGCTGCAATTTATCTGTAGCTGGCTACATTGTTGGTTTGATTCTGGTTTCTGTTAGCTATTTGTGCTTTTCTTGCAGTTTTACAGTGATGAATCGTCAATAAATATGCCCCCCACAGAAAGTCACCCCTTGTGTTGGAGGACTTCATACTTTTAGCTTATTGTGAGGACAGTACAATACCAGTCTAAGTTATGGCAGACCTTAAGCTTGACAAAGAAGGGGCTGAAAAAAAAATATAACCCCAAACTGCTCTTTATGTCTTTATATTCTAATGTTTACCATCATATGCGCATTAGGTATTTCAATGTTGCACATACTACACAACAAATTGTCCACACAGTGAGTTTCACTGTGTGAAAACTATGTGATAGTATGTAAGTAAGATATTTATTTTATTGATTCGTGTGGATGATGCCAAACTTTCAATGACGGGGCACTTTCAGTAGAGGACAGAACAAACTCAGAGTTGTTTGTCTATCGGAGAGTGAGTGAGGGGATTGGAGCAGCCGCAGGGTGCAAAAGTAGCTGACCTGTTTGCCTTTTACTGCCCATATTTTTTACTTTGAAATGAGTAAGCATCACATCACAATGCCATTTGCGAAACAGTTTTATACCTCAGTTTTAATCCAGGCAGGATGATGCAGATTTATCCTTATATAAAACCTTTTTTCCTCATGATGTATAGGGCTATGTTGACAGATGCTATGCTAATGGTTGCTCTATAACTCGCATGCCGATGCATAAATTAGACAACAGCTCATGTTGATCAGGCTGAATCTGGGCTAGGCAGGAGCGAGGCGAGGAGCTGGTCTGCTCATGCTGCAGAGGCTCCCGCCAGTAGGTCAGTCAAGGATGGCTCGATAGCAGGCTTAATATTGCAACAGAGAACATGAATAAAATAAACCTGATACCAACGGTACCACTCCCTCCATCCATTACTTACAACAGCAGGATATCAGAGCAGTCTTCTGGCCTGAGAAACTAGACACCCCTACAGCTGAGGCACTCGTTAGTCCCTGGAAGTTAGGATGCATGTCATGTAAACACAATGGCTTAATGTAGATCTAACTTAAACGGAACTGTCAATCAGTGACAGTCCTTGACCCTGGTTGGCTGATGAGGGTTCTCTTGAGGCCGGGCTACCATAGCTGTCCCAGGCTGGTTGGACAGTTGGCTGTCAGAGTTGCGCTCATCAACAATGCAGCAGCATTACAAGCAAAGAACAGCTGGAACATCAGGAGAGTGACATTGACAGATTAACGTGCGGAGGAGCACATTTATAAGTAGCCACAATTTCATCCAGATCAACTGTCAAAATAGTCAAAAGAGGGTCGGAGGAGAGTCGATGAGTTCTCGCAAAGCCTGATCAGTGATTTATTTTTTGCAGTTATCATATACTCTATCTTTGTGTCGTGTGTGTGGGTAGATGGGGTGGGAGCAGACGCACAAGCCTGATGATGGCCAAGTGTTGACAGCATGCCTAGTGTTCGTGTCCTCCGTCACTCTGTCTTCATTTCATCTCACTCCTCCAAACACGCTGCATGAAATCAATGTGCATCAAACCTACTCATACTAAATGACACAAACATTATAATTTGTCTGATTCTAGGAAGATGCTCTCATTTGTGTGATTAGTTTCCATCAGTACTCTATAATCATAGTTTATTGAGCTGAAACCGAGTGACTAAATAACAGATCTGTAATTTATGCTCTAATATGTGAGTCAGGAGCAGCTTTTAAAAAATGGACACACTGGCGGTTTCAGCTCGATTATAACCAAATCACTTACCAGAATCCTATTATTAAACCATTATGTCACAGTCTATCCCCCTGCTTGTCCTCTCACCTGACTCACTTCCTTTCAATATGCAACTCCCCTTGTCACCGATGTCCTTGTTGGTGTGTGTACGTGTGCGTGTGAGTGAGGTGTCAGCATTTTATCAGGAATCGTTCAGCCGATGGCCTGTCACCCCACCTTGAGGACGCGGCGAGGAGAGGCGAGGCTCACCTTTGCCACGGCTGACATTTTAATTTGTCACCGTTTGCCGTCCTGTTTCCGTCAATAGTACATCAATGCATCAGAACAAACGCCACGGGACACAAGGGGATTTCTGGGTTCGATACTATTGATACTCACCTCTGATTAAGGCTTCACTGCTTCGGGTGCAGAGGTAACTGGCCCCGGCCTATAGGTGTATGAGAAGAGGAGAGGAGGAGAAGAGTGAGATGACAACAGATCTCACATGAGGAGATAATACAAAGGTCAAATCTTCAAACATATAAATCCTCCATTAAAGTATAGGCATGTGAGGTCATTAAGAGGCCAGCAAGAGAATTACAACAGTTTCGCAAAGCAATGCTTCATTTTAGTGGAACATTTTCATTTTTCAGCATGCTCTACTCATATGAATTCATGGACAGTTAACCAGTGTCAGCGCTGCATATCCTTAAAGCCGTAACTCCCCTGAAACCATTTAACACGTAGTTCAAAAAGGCAAAGTTCAAATCATTTATTCTGATGACATGACTGAGTTATTATTTCTGTGTCTGCTGAGATAAATTTTTCCGGACTTTTTTTTTTTTTTTTGCAGCTAAAACAAGTGCTCACAAAACAGGAGCAAGCTTTTATCATTGGGCACCTGTTTTGAAGGCCAATAGTCAAGAATTCAATTTCAGGGATCTATTTTAGATAACGTGAGTGTTTGTCAAGAAGATGAAGTGTCTACTGTCACACTAGCGGCTCTGTGAGGCACAACAGTGCTTTGAGCTAAATGCAAACATCAGCATGTTAACATGCCCACAATGACAAGGCGAACATGCTGGTGTGCTGATCATGTCAGCATGCTAACATTTGCTAATTAGCCCTAAGCACAAAAAAACAGGTGAGGGGAAAGTCATTAATTTGCACATATTTGGTCATAAATCAAATTTTAAAGTTGACCTGATGACGGCGCTGAGACATTTCACTCATAATTACAAATGTTAACTTTATGATGGTGCTAGAGGAAAAATCAGGTGATCACTAAAGTTGTTTGTACAAAATATAATGGCAGTCTATCCAGTAGTTGTTGAGATATTTCAGTCTGGTGGACCGACCAACACACCAACATTGCCATGCCCTCATTAAAAATGAAATTAAAAGGAAATAAAAAAATATGTATATATATTTTTAAAAACCCTGAAGAAAATCTGTTGATTAATTAATTAGTACATTTTGATGAGTAACAGCTTCTTATGTGTGAGGATTCATTGATTGAGTTTTCTATCACTCTAAATCAAATGTTCAATATTGAATATATATACTAATAATAAAATAATCAACAGAATAATACATAGACAAAATAATGGTTGAAAAAAAAAGAAAGTCCAAAATCTCTGTATGAAATCTGAACATGCACTCACTCTACTTCACACAGCAGTACAAACACACACACACAGCTATACACCTTTTCCCTAGCCAGGACGGTCATTAAGCCCTCATAGTGGCGTCCGTCAGCACGGCCGAGACACCTCTTCCAGACGTCAATACAGGTTTGGCACACCTTGGCCCACGGTGCCCTCTGAGACCCCGCCGCTGTCCTGCACGTGTCAGCAGAAACAGAAGCCACTGTGTCAGGCTGCTGTTCCCTCCATCCCCGCCTCCCTCTAAAGCACTCCATCCATCCCTCGCTCCGTCCAGTCCCAGGGGCAGCAGGTCAATCCTAATTGTATGCTAATCAGGGCATTGCGCATGTCTCTCTAACTGCTGACAATCGATGGGTGACATCAAGGTATTGTAGCCAATGCAAAAGAGAGCCTCTGGAGTAAACAAGGAGGACAGGATGTGGATGCAGAAGAAGTGCCTGTCAGTCTGCTTGAATGGCCTCTGCTCTGAACGCTATATTCACATTTTCTTTACTGGTGGATCTTTCATTTCATGGATAGAGTTTTTTGTTTTAACTCACTCAGAAGTAATGGTTTGTAACAGCATGAACATGAACTTTACCCATGTTGTAAATCCACTACATGCGACACCAGATAATTTTTAAGTGCATTGAGAACAAAATCCCTGCATATGATTTTTAACTATGTACTTTTTCCACAAACTTTTTGAAGCCCCCTCGTATAAAATGATGTGATGAATGAATGATGCTGCAGACTCAAGTTTTCCATCCACCACAATTGTGGTATCTCTCCATTTGCTTCTGTTCTCTCACTTTCTCTCTTTCTGTCCAGACACATTATAATGACCCTCCTCCGTCGCTCTGATAAATCTGTTCTGACTTCCACTTAAACCAAAACTGGCAGTTCTAAATGAATGAAACATGGATAAGCAGAGATGACACAGAATCTGATCTGAATCTGATGAATAAATCCCTCAATATGGGATGTGGATTTGTAATAAGCCACTCTGTATGGGCGTAAGTGTTTGTGTGTGCATGTAAGTGTCTGTGCATGTGTTATTGCTTACGTGAGAACAGAGAAGTGTGAATGCGTTTTTCCATGTGTCGTGACGAGAGCATGTAGAAGTTCACCAACTGCGGTGCAATTTTTTATTTGAATTGTATTAATGGCTTCTAGCGTTTACATATCTCGATAACCTACCGCAAAGGTACAAACTGTGATTTGTGGAAAGGGATTAACAGGAAAACTATAAAACACCAAATAAATATGATTAACTATAGGCAAATGTCAACAGACTTAGTGAATTTTGGTAATAGGATAATATAGGCTTATAACCACTGTGATTTTTTGTATTAATTGTTTGGTCTGTGGTGTATTAAAAATATTTGTATTGCTGATCATTTTTCTGTTGATCAACTGATTAATTGCCGAATCATTTCAGGCTATGTTTAAGTATTTGACCCTTTGCTATGGCCCACCCTTGTACTTACTGCTGCTATTCCTTTCCTATCCACATTTCCATTTTTCAGGGATAAGGGTCGCAGATTAACTACTGAAATTCTTACCGATTTCTGAAACAAGAAGTCCTTGATTTTGCACAGAGGTAGACAAAATCAAGTTTCTCATTTCTCATCAGCGACCATCGCTTTTTAAGGCCGAAATGACCACTGTCTCACTCAGTTCTTATACAGCTAGCTAATTAATTAGGTAATTTTAACTTTGTAGTGGTTGAAAACTTTGTCTCCGCCTGACTCATTTAAGAATGCTGTAAAGATGCATTTGATGGTGAAGGATTGAGGGTAATGCTATATGTGTTAGGCAAAGAGTCAACCATTTGAAGAATGTGGATGGAAGTAAAGAGCAGGTGATGAGTTTTTCTGCATTTGCTGGATTGTAAACTTCCCCAAATCCAATACAGAGCAGGGCAGAGCTGCTAATGTTAGCCTAAACTTTACAGTGCAGTAGTATCCATGTAGTTAGCACATGAAATGCTGACCCTTTGTTTTCTTAGTAGGTTACTGCCATATTGTAGATAGTATATTAGGTAGACATGCTAATATTTACATCTTACAGGGGAGTGGACAAACACAGTGTTAAATTCTTTGCATTCATTTTTACTCTTGGTAAAATTGAAGGCACCTAAAATAAACCTTCATTGCACAGAAAAAGCAGTGCACACAGTTCGGGTGCTAATTTCACTTTCTGTCTTCCAGATAAGTTTGACTAACCTTGGGATTTATTTAAAACCTGTATGATCATCAGACTGCTCATGTTTAATGCAATATCACCATGTTCTGAGATCTCAGCAATCTGGTGAGTATAATCTTATTATTACCAATTGGAAGGATAACCAAGACTATAAAAGTAAGACTAAAGCTGTCTGGACCCAGTCCTCCAAAAAACACTTGCAGTCCTTTCATCTAACTCCCCATTCTCTTCTATGCCCCTGTGCAGTGAAATCTTTTTCTCCATTTCCCCACCATCTTTTCCATTCCACACACATCTCTCATCCCACACAATTATCTCCCAAATCCCTTCTCAACTCCCCCTCTTCTCTCCCCTTCCCTTCCATCTCTCTTTCTTGTCATTTATCCACCCCTGACAAGTCCCATGGTTCTCTACCTCCTCTACCTCCCTTGCTGCACCTCTTTCCCCTCATCCCTGTCCCAGAGGCCTCCCGATATCGGGGTCAGTGTAATCCCGCCATTGGTAATCTCCAGTTTAATCCTTTCAATCTCTCGCGATTAAACACAAAAAGATGTCCGAACAAGAGCTGGAAAAATTACGGCCCATTGCGCAACAGGCTTCGTGGTTGCTTTGGGAGGAGAGGGGTGAGTACGAGGGGAACGAGGGGAGAAAGGTAAACAGAGCAAGGTTTTATCTGGCGGGGTTAATTCCAACATTTGTATATCCGTGTAGCTGTTCTAACCTGCATGTCAACACCTTATACCTCTGCTTGTCTCCCCAGAATTGGAGACTATATGAGTCTGAGTATTATTGGGGCAACAGAAGGTCAGCTGAGGTAATGGGACTAAGTGGGAAGCAGCGTGTCTGTATTCCAACGGAGGAGAACAAGGTGCCGTGAGGTTAACAATGCAGAGATCTTCACCATCACTCACTAGTCTTTCATCTCTCTATCCCTTTAACCCCACTCTCTGCTTAAAGAGGCAGCGCGAAAATCAGATCATCATGACACTCTCTGTTCAACGTCTTTATCATCCTTTGTATAAAGGAGCTCTGTGCAACAATCCTAGGTGCAAAGACAGATTAAAAATCTTGTCCAAACTCAAGCATCGCCTTTGAAATATGAAAGGGGTAAACTTTTTGTTGCAAGTAGTGATAGAAAAGCTCCCCAATGCGAGAGCCTTCTGTCATCCCACAGGTACAAACAAGGTCACAAACTTCAGCTGCATGAACACACGCACTGTCACACACAGTCAGACTCAGCTACCGTGGTCATGTGTGTACTGGTGTAGAGATGGCAGTAGGCCAGACCACATGTGTTCTGGAGCCAGGTGAATCCGGACCCTGAAGGGGAACCGAGGCCATGTGACGTGCTCTTGTTAGGGAACGCCTGGATTCCCTGCTGACAGGGGCACGGCAGAACCGACCCGACAATGCCACTCTGGATCGATCCCGCAAGGACAAAGCAGCTGCTTTCAGAGAGAGAGATGAAAATGGCGCCCGTGATTGGCCCACTGGTGACTTCCCACCACACGACTGGCGAGGGAGGTGACCTTGTTTGTCTCCAGCAGCAGCAGCAGCCCTGATCTTTCAAAGGTTCCTGCCTTTAACCAAACACAATGGAAATGAGTGGAATTTTCCTTGTAGTGTCCACAGCTTTCAGAAGAAATTACAATTAAAGGATGATGTTCTATATTTTTCTTTTTGCAAACAAATCCCATTCAAAAAACACCAATAAATGTACCCCTCAATCAGCTAGCACTGTTGTCCAAAAACGATTAAAAACACATCAGTAAGCCATACTGTTGTACTGATGAACATGGGCACTGTAGTTTCTTTTAAGTCACACATACACTGTTCTATTGTGGTTAATAGTCACTAGCGTACCAAATGTATAGTAATCCACGTCTGAAAATAGTCCCCAACAAAACACTATTTACTCGTTTGCTAAAAACTACACTGCACAGCTGTTTTAGAAAATTATTTCACCTCTTTAGAAACTGCAACTATGTAGGTGTGATTAATTTTTAAGGAACAAACTGCCTTGGAGCTGAAAGCCACAAATCAAGTATGGAAGTCAGAGAGAGCCATCACCTCCAGGCTAGCCGCTGTGCCACCAGCTTGTGTAACTCAATGCAATCTTGCATAAAAGGCTTCTTTCATCAATCTTTCATGTGTCTGAGGTTTACTACACATATTCTGAAAATTAATTAGTATCTACAACAGCACTTGATGTTCAAGTTTGAAGCCTTTGTGATTTTAACAAAGTTAAATAACAGTTGATTTGTTAGTGTCCTGTAGCTCCCATGAAAGTTTATAAGTCCTCACCCTTATCCACAATATCCACCTACAGACTCTTTTAATGTCATCTTTCCAGCTGAAATATTGTGAATCTATCCTTTAATTTACAATCATCTTGGACTTGTGGCTCTATAAATAAAATTGACTTGATTTATGGAAATGGTGTCCCATTAAAGGATGCTTTAAAAAAAAAAGAATTTAAAATTCACAAATTGAATGAATGGCACAGCACACTGTTGAGCAAGGTTGTATTTCAGGGCCGGATTTTTAGTCATTTGGGTTATGATAAATGTCATTGTGTTTCTCAGTGAGGTTTTCATACTTCTGGAACAGAATCTGGAAGTTTTGGTTTCACTTCAGCTCTCTTTTTAGTGATGGACTAATGAATTGTTGGTTTTGGTCTTTTCATGGGATTTGTCGACATTAAGAAAAATTCAGAAAAATGTTCCTGCCAAACGGCAACAAATCTTTCCAGGAACAGTGTCGGTGTTATTTGCGATAATCCACACAACTGACTATGAACAGTTTTCTCAGGGACAGTTTCTTCATGGAAGGTAGTTCCAGTGACAGTTCACACTGTAGATGTCCTTGTTACTCATAGAATAACAGAGACATTGTTTGTGTAAAGTGATATTGCTGTTGGATTTTTTTTTTTTTTTTTTAAATGTATCTGTTCTGTGCTGTGAGGGCCTTTAATACACACACACACACATGCATATAGAAACATGCACTGTAGCTGTTAGACAAGGTGTTGGTGTAAAAATCTCATCTGTCTCACCCTCCCTGTCACCACACTGATACAAACACACACCAGCCCACGTTCACCTTCTTCACAAACAAACAAACATTGCACAATTTGATGGTGGCGGATCACTCTGGACATTTGTCCCAGGCCTCTTTAATAGGGAAACTTGTGCCGTGGGGCAGATGACAAGCCGTAAGACTTCTGCTTCTCTTCTTTCACACACTTATGAGAATCTGATATCACCGGAGCAGCACTGGCCCTCTTCCCTTGCTCTGCTCAGCACTCCATCCACGGGGATAAGTGAACAGAAATACAGAGAGAAGAAGAGTGTGTGTGTGTCCAATGTCGAGACAAACATAAAGAGATGAAAAAAAAGGGGGCTAGTTGGTGCAGCAAAGAGCAGAAAAGGAGAAACACGGGGAGCCCGGGGGGGGGGGCAGCATGCAGGAGCGAGGAGGGAGACTTGCAGTTTTTTGGGAGATGTGATTTAAAGTGAAAAAGACTGAAGTGTTTGAGATGAGACGATGAGTTTAAAGGAGTGAAAGAGAGAGTGGAGGAAAGTCAGAGGAGGAATAGAAAACAGCTGGCTTAGAGGAATGCGGCGAAGAAGGAGAAAAACCCCCTCATGTGAAGACGAACCTGCATAATTCATGTTCTGCTCCTTTTAGAAACAGCAGCTTCATCAGGACAGGGCCGCTTGACTGTAGCAATGCAGCGTGTGTGTGTGTGTGTGAGAGAGAGAGAGTGAGTGTGTGTTCCTCTGAATTCTGCTTGTAGTGGCATGTTTGTTAGTTTTTGTGCTTTCTCTGTGTGCTGTACTTTTCACCATGCTTGTGTAAAATATGTTCAGGTGCATGTGTGTGTGTGTGTGTGTATGTTTAAGTGGAAGTGGAGCTGTGCGCCTTCACCTTGCTCTGCTCTTCACCCTCACTCTCCCTGACTGCACTCTACAAGGCCATTAGAGCTCCCTGAGGCCCACGGAGGCTGCTCGTCTCTGTGTCTGCTTTCATGTGTCAGTGAGTGTGCTCAAATGTGTGTGTGTGCAGCTGTGTGTGCCAACTCCACAAAGAGTGCAAGTTGAACCGTAGTATGTTTTTTTTTTCCAAGCCACTATGAATGGACATATGTGGGTGTGCAGCCCATGTGTACCTTCATGCTCCTGCTTTCATTATCAGAATGTGGACAAAGACATGTTTCTTTCTCTGTGTGAGAAATGTTAATGCACAGGTGTGTGTGAACGTGGGTGAATGCATACAGTATGAACCCCCCTGTGTGCGTGAGCGACTATTCCAGCATCAGCAGCAGCGGCGGCGGCCTGTGCATACAGTGCGTGCAGCTGCAAACAAGCCTCAGTAGGGTTGCGAAAGGGGCTCAGCAAGCAGCGCTGGTCTGATCAAAAGATCCCTGGGTCTCTGAAATACACAACTTGGGCTTTCCCACTGTTGACTGCTGGATTAGCATGCCGAGAGCAAACATCACCATACAAATAGATGGATGAAAAAAAAACATTCGTAAGAAGAGTCGGCGCTCCCACCCACTCTTCCTCACAACCAATATGTTAAAATGTGACAATGTTGTTACAGCACTGCACAGAGAGACAAAAGGGAGAAACAGAGGGAGAGAAAAAGAGACATCTTCTCTGCTGGAAAGAGCAGTGTATTAGTCACAGTAGTTATCTCAGATAAACAACAAACATCATCAGAGGAAATATTGGGAGAATGTCTCCAGTTTTATAAACTGATTACAGTAGAATAACCGCCAGTAATCTGCCTATAATGCACACAGTGAAATGTGTTTGTGCCACATAGATTGTACTAAATGAAACACAACTGAAATCATGGATGGTGGACAGTTCTTCAATACTTTACTTCAGTAGAAGAAAGGGAGAAACTCATGACCCATTAATAATAATTCTCTCATTTCTAATAAGTCATCATGTCTGCAGCTATAGTATGTTGATAATGGTCCATGATGGTCTGCATCTCTTTTCCAGTAGGTAAGAGGTTGAAATTCCAATTAAAATGTACCTACCTGATAAATTTAAAAGGAAAATCCACCAATTTTTGCATCAAATTCAGTTTACTAGTAATGGGAGTACTACTCTGTAAAAACAGTTATATAATGTGAAATATGAAAATTAGCCTGTATGTCTAAATCTGGCATTTACATGATGGAACCAAGCGCTCATGTTAAAGAAGATGTATGGAATAATTTGGAATAATTTACATATTATAAAGGGCTGGTAAAGAGAGTGACAAGATCGGTAAGAGCTTTATGGATGCTCACACCGGCCTACTCATGGAGTGCAAGTATGCGACTGGATTTCTCCATACAGAACTTCTAATTCATGTACACTGACCCTCTTAAATAAAATTAACTTCGACTTAATGTCTTCTGTGGCTCTGGAGGAGCTTTGTTGAGTCATCACTATTGTAGTAATAGTGATATCAAACTTAAGTTCAGGCATGAAGAGGGAAAAAATATGCAATATGCTATGCTATACTGCATTATGGGGATTGTAGGATCCAGTGTTTTTAGAGCTTGATCCATGTTTGGCCTCTATGGTTTCGATTTTAATCATTTTTCTTTTTTTTTCTTTTTTAAAAATCTGTCTCCTGTGAATCCCCTAAGTTTATCCTTTTCAAATACACCATCATGCCCCCATGAGACTCTATACAGCCTCGGTCACACTGCCTCAGGTGTGTTTAGATCTGTACTGGACTCAATCCTCACACAACCTTGATGAATTGTACACTGTTTGAAAGATCTAAGTCTTTCTGTTTCAGGATCCCCACATCACTGCAACAGCTGTTGACACAGAATTGGTTCAGACATGTGGCTGTGGCTTTGTTTTCCCACACAAAAGGTACTACTGTAGGAGAGGCAAAAAAAAGAAAAGAAATTACATTGCTACCATGTTCGCACCTCTGCAACTTTGGTTCAGTATCTGGTTGGTTGTACATTTTAAAGAGTTCTCTTTAAAAGGAGACTCAGGTTAAGACTGATCAAAAGATTTGAGGAATAGTAACTGGCACAATATGAGGGTGTCAGGTAATAGGTTATGGAACTGCAATAATTTTATACACTTGCTAAAACAACAACAACAGCACTTTTTTCAGCACGAAATATCTTTAGGTTTTAGGTTGACAGATGTTCATTGTAGGAGTTATCTGTTGCCATAATGATATAAAAATGCATTCTGAAGTTCAGCTGAAGCAAATATGAGTCTTCAACAGTCTGAATTAGTCAAACCCAGCAAGTCATTTTAGAATAAAATTAGTGTCAGATTTCCTCTTTAACATTTCTCTGGATGACCTGTATTGTAGGGACATTCAAAAAGACAGTGACTTTGGAAAATACTGGCTTGATTTGACATATTGTTAAAGATTCATACTAGCTGTAGCTGAACACTGGAATGCATTTTTATACAATGGGATCTCTTCAGGGCCAGCATGGACAGGAGGAACAACTGCATTGAACAATAACAATAAGTCAATGTACATATTGGCATGTCAGCACTGTTTTAAGAAAAACTTGAAACAATGTGAAGCTGTCCTTTGAGCTTGATTGCCACAGCCACATCAGCAGCCTGCAAACCTCCCAGTGCCCAGCCACAAACTCCAGTCAAATATTAGCATGGTTACATTTTCTTTGAAAACACTGCCAGTCAGCATAGCCATGTGCTAAAGCTCACCCCAGGGTTTTAAATATGTATCTTGAAGGTTGTTTGGGTTTTAATGTTATTCAACAGAGCGACTTGATGAGAGGAGTGTTTGTCGGATCCCTCCCTATTACTCTGGATTATGGCTCGTCCAAATGCTTTCATTAGGCTGGACCTTTGAGTTTTGATCTGAGCATGGATTATAGGATATTTACCACTGTTGCCCTCTAACCTGTGTAGCATCCCCACCTGCTTTCATGCTGCAGTGAGTGCAGCGGAGGTCATGGGAGAACACAGGGAGGCCCTCCTCTGGGTGAGTATGCAACTCCCATAAAAATCAACTTAAGTCCGCCACTAAACAAGCAGCTTTTTGATTCTCACTAATTATGAAATGGTTAAACATTCTGTGCGTGTTTCTCTCCTGCGCTTGAGTTGAGCCGCCGTACAGCTGCAGTCTTCCACTGGCCCTCAGATGAGGCTCGTCAATTAGAGCCCAGGCCAGAGCGCGGCATGTTAATTCGCGGTAAAATATTCCTCCTCCAGCGCTAATTAGGTGCTAGCTGTGGTCGAGGAGCGCCGTTCGCCAAAGCGAGAGCAGTCTGTGCTGCATAGCAGTCCCCCGGTATCGTCTGGCTGACCAAAGCAGCCGCGATACCAGGGAATTATTTTAATTAACCGGTGCCGCCTTCTGCAGCTAATGAGCCTAGTTAAAACGAACCCGACATCTTGCTGTAGCATGCATGTTCCCGGCTCCAGAACCGTGGATCATATACTCAAAAAACAAAATGTGTGGATAAATAAATTACAAGGTGAATAAATAAGAAGAACACATGCACGGATAAATAAGTACGCTACTTTAAACACGGTGCGTAGAACAGTCACGCCGGCACTGGCGCATACGAAGAATCGGAGTCTCTAGCGATTGTCAAACAGTATCAGTGCATGTGTGTGAGTGACAGTGCAAAAGGTTTTGGGATGATGAGCATGACATGCAGGGAACGATGAACACAGGAGACAATAAGTCTTTCGCTTCTGGAATCTTTTAATCAACAAACAAAAATCTACAGGATGAATTTCCCGTGAGAATGTGGGAGAAGGACACTTTTTTTTTCTTTCTCTCTCCTTCCGACTGAGTCAGAGTGAGAAGAGAGGAGGCTTTGAAACCCTGCCCAGTCTCCTGCACTGAGCAGCAGAAGAGGGAGAAAAAAAAAAAAAAAACAGAGTTGGCCCTCGTCGTGGTTATTACTCTTCAGTTGTGTAACAGCGACATTTGCCCCAGTCTGAGGAACATTCATCTCTACCTCCGAACCACCTGCATTCTCAGAACTGCTGGCTATGGATATCGCGCCTTCACCTACAAAAATATCTCAGTCACACACACACACACATACACACAGGTGACACTTGTTTTATTACTGGCGGATCTACTACATATGGATAGGGGAGCTGGTGTAGTACAGTAGGGAAAGATGTTAACAAAGCTGCCGGGGCTGGCAAGAGCAGAGACCTGCTGTATCACACCATGACAGAGTGTTTTGGTGAGGTGACAGCACACGTGTACAAGTATTACATGGCTTTGTAATTCTGTGTGGGATGAGTCTGTGCACTAGGGAGATGGACACCGGAGACGAGGCGTGTCATTGATGAGGTAATTGCCGCTGGCCTGAGCGTGAACCAATTCGTTAACCAACAGCCCAAGACAATCTGCACCACCTCGTGTCGACTCAGACCAACCGCAGATGTCTAACCCGGAAATCAGTGACCCTGGCCCGCAGTCAAACGCCGCTGTAACTAATCAAGTAGAGGCTCATTACCTGAACGCTGGAGCTGAACTTTAAATTGTCGGCATGGCACATCTATTAGCCCGCTTTGAATTTACCTCGAACTCCGCTTAATGTGTAATGTTATACCATCTGTACATCACACATCTCGCTATACTTAGCCTCTATCTAAAACCGCTGCGCCGTGGTGCGTCAAGGTCATTTGACGAGAGCTGAGGTGTTAAGGGATGTGAATTCACTCACCGGATTGATTCCTCCTGTGACGCCCTATCGATCAAACCCTGGCGGATTTAGAGGAGAAGGCCAGGCCCTTAATGAGAGTGTGAGGATACTGGGTGTACAGGGAAATGAGATACACTGTAGGTACACACTGTTACAGAGAGGCCAATGAGAGGCTGTTTCATGGTTTGAACTGCAGATCATGTTCTCAGTGAGAGAGGAAATAATCCAACTCATCTATATAATATAAATTTGACAAGCTTGCACTTGAATGTTTATATTTTAAGCAGTTTTCTGCCTTAAGATTGTATGTGTTATGTACATTTTCACTATTAAGCATTTTTGCAAGGATTTCCTAGATACTTCAAATGACGGATCACCTGAGAACAAACAGAAGAAATAGAACTGCTAGTGTCCAATAGTGAACAACAATGAAATAAAAGCTGAGGATGGAGGTTCACCAGGTTCACTCAAATTACAAAACACAAACAAACAAAAACATTTTCACTTTTTTGGTTTTTATTTCCAGGTTTTGAGATTGGTGTCCTAATATTTACTGTACCCCAATGGAACTGAGGTGAATGCACTTACTTCACGGTGCTCCAAGCACTGATAAAATACTTTGAAAAATCAGCAACAACATCTCTTTCCAGAGAAAATGTCTCTAGTTAGTCTGAATAATGTACATGTTCAGCTATGAAGCATTTTCATTGGATTTCATTTCATTACTGTATTTTTTCAGAAATAGTCCCCAAATGAAAGCTTTACAGTGTTCCTCTCACATTAGTTTTTTGATTTGTGGTCCTTAAAAATGAAGTGGACTTTTGACTTCAGACTTCTTATTACAGGTTATGGACATGGTTGTGAATAACAGCTTGACCAAAAAGTCCTTCTTTTCTGTGACTGTATCATCAATTATTGTGTTGAGACTATCCCATATTTCATACTTAGAAAAACAGAGAGAAGTGAAGGAAACATCTCTCCCATTGGGGGTCTAAAACTCCCAGTCTGGGGAACCACTGATCTAGATTATGCAGGTCAGTAATATATATATATATTTTTTTGGTAATTTAAATGAAAAATCCTTTGAACTTGAAAGATGAGTGATTTTCGCCATATTTTATTTAATGCTGTGTTCTCATGGAGCCAGGCAGGTAAGTCATAGAACCCATGTTCCATACATGTCTAATCATACATGTCTATGAACTATCTCTCACAACAACATTTGGTTTTCATTCAATTTGAATACAACAATGCTGAGCTCTGCATCCTTACTTGCCTGTTTTCAGAAATGTAACTCCTCCACTTTCACAGCCTCCCCCATATTTGAATGTTTTAAATATATGTTTGAGTTCAACAAATGTTATGTATCTCAGGTTCTGCCAGGACTGGTGAGCCTAGGACAGTCTGGCTTGCTCAGATTTGTTCCAGAGCCGCACCGCCAAAATAAAATAAATGGTTAGCCTCATATGTGTCCTGACTTAGCTGCTTTATTCATCATGAAGTAAGTGTCTCTGTTTTACTCCCCGCTAAAGGTGCAGTAAAATAAAGAGCTGGAAGGAGGAGCGAGGGGAGCCATTAGATCACGCCTGGAGAAAAAGAAGAAGAAGAAGAAGAAGGAAAAAGAAAAGAAACAAAGAAATTTGAGAGATTGTTTAAATTACAGGAAAGAAAGGAAACAGAGTTTAATGGAGAGAAACAAAAACAACAAACAATCTCAGAGCAGAAAAATGGGCACTGAGATGGAGGTCTGTATTCCTAGGTCACTCCCCCATAAATCAGACTCCTCTGATACGTGGACGCAGGGCTTTTTTGTAGCCAGAAACTCATTTGATTTAAACACGCCTTTGCTCGCTATGATTGAGCAAGTGGATTGTCATCCGAAAGAGAGAGAGAGAGCAAAAGAGACACGGCACTTGAAAAGCCGGGAGTGTCACATCATTCATGTGGAAGGAGTGCAAGGCTAGAAGTACCCTTGGTCGTCCTGGGCTGCGCTGTGTGGCAGGAGTCAGAAAAGCAGGTCAAGGGGATAAAAGTGTCCACAAAGTTTCAACCTGCAAGACTGTGCAACTCAAAATGAATGATTAAATTAGCAAAGGAGGTCAGTGACATTTCACTGAGGTCGTCAGGGTATGTCTGCTGTTCAGATAATTGACAAGAAGAAGGCTGTTTCCTCTATTATGCTACAGCCATTAGGCCCGCAAGACACAAACTGCACGGCAGTATACCTAGGAAATCACTCTGTTCTTCAGTATTGATTTTAAACTACAACTTCTAGATCCTGCACTCAGCAGTGGTTCCACTTTTGAGATGAGACAGATGAGATTTATCACCAAAGATGCAGGAGATGAGAAGCAGTGATATGTTCAGCGCTGTCAGTCACTCAACGCAGGCATTAGTCACCAAGCCTCTGCTTCTCTGATCTGTTGTCTGTCATCGGCGCTCTCAGACAAATGCATCACAACCACACCAAGCAGAAACACACGCACACACACACCTGTCTCATGTCACACACATTCACTCTCTCTCGTGAACGCACACACTTTTTCTTTTCCTCCATGAGAAAAAGAGATGTTCAATTTCCCACTTTGCTAAGTGGACAGCTCGTGTCCTTCAGAGAGCGTGCAGGAAACAAGGCCTTGTCGGTGGATGGATTCTCCCTGGCACATCCTGTCAGCTCATCCAGGTGATCAGAGAGAAACGTGGGTAATTTATAGGACTGAGAGCAACAGTGTGATATCAGACACAACACACCATGATCGACTGTCTCCATTTCTGTCCACTGAAGATTACTGGGTGTTTCTGAGTTTCAGTCATCGTTATTCTGTATGTAAAGTAATGTTGTGAAACTAGGGTTGAGGCTGATGGGCTGACGGCATAAACCAAAAAAAAAAAAAAAGAGAGAGAGAAGGAAAAAAAACTGATGAGAAAGCGCAGATTAGTGTGAGGAAGGAAGATTGAAGTAGTCATCTCTCCAGAATACAGGGGCCATTCTTTGAATATTTGATGCAGACGGATAGCTGTTCACTCCAGTGGAACAAACTGGATTTGAGTCCAGTCGCTCATCTGGAAAAGGCTGTAATTTAAAGTCGTAGCTGCAGAGTGTCCTTAAGATCTTCATTTCCTTCCCGGCAGAACTTCAACCTCTGGATCAGCCCACATGGGCCCTGCCCTCTGCTGAGGTCATAGCGTGCGCACAAGTATACACACATAGGTTTCTGCATGCAAGCAGGCATGCATGCATACATACACACACACACACACACACACACACACACACACAGACCCAGACACTTGAATGTCACAGGCCATAATTGTAAACAATAATTTGCTCCCACATGCTAGTCTTGGATAGAGGGTGGGTAAATAGATTACCAACAATATTTTGCACTCAATGTTTGGATTGCACATTCACTTTTTTCAGTTTACACCCTGCTGTATGTTTTCCTTCAGAATTATTTACAAAGAGGAAGCACAAAAAGCGATATTTACATGTAATTTATTCTTTGTATGAAAAGATTAAAATTGCACCAAAACTACATACTGTATATATTTGTTGTAATGATCATAAAAAATCTTAGAAAATATAATCATACAAGATATTAATTAATTTACATTCAGTGAAGGCAGCAACTAATGATTAATATTTATCAATTACTTGGCTGATTATCCTCAATTACTCTGTTAATTGTTTCCTCTACACACTGTTCCTGGAGCCCAAGGTGACCTTTGTTAAAATTGCTTGTTTTATTTGAGCAACCCAAAAATAGTTTAGTTTTCTACAATATAAGTTAAAGTAAAGCAGAAAATCCTCACTTTTGAAAGAATAATTGCTTGAAAAATGAATGAATGATGAATAGATGATCAAAATAGCTGCCGTGTCTGTCTATTGACAGAAAATGGTTTCACATCTACATTCAGTCAATCGAGACCTTAGTCTTTTGGAAGACTTTTCACATTTTGTAAAAACAGTTTGATTCATTTCTATTACGGCTGTAAAGAGAAACGCTGCTAATGGAATCAAATGCCACAGAATCAGATCGACTGGCAACTGTACAAACTGCACTCACTCACATCAAAGCAGGAATGGATGCTGTAGCTTTGCCAGTGATTTCTGAGAGAAAACTGAATTCGAGACAAAAAAACACACTCTACACAGTAAACTCAACATAGTAACTGTGATATTTTTCTTTATCTAAATGTATTTTTCTCATTTCTGCTCTTTACGCTACATTTTACAGATGCATGCATGATGTAAACACCCATAACACTACATATACCATACAGTATAAAAGGTACACATACACCCATGCAGGTATCAAGAAAGTTGCTTCAAATATTAAGTTTCTCTTGCTTTTTACTTTTTTCTTTGTGTACAGTGTAATTTACAGTATCTGCACAGTACACAATAAATTGCATACAATACACATTTTGCAATGTTAATCCTACAGTCTTGTTTTATCTTATTTTTCATCTATTACCATAATGCAATTCACCAACAAGAGATATGTGTTCTGTCTCAGCATCAGATCTCCAATAGTCTGCACCTTTTTTTCAATGATGTGAAAATGTTCCTGTACCTAGCACCATTAATGCAGCACTTACAACCAGTGAGTGATTACAACTTTCACTTGCTTCTTTATGTGGGACACACTCACTCTCTCTTTCTTTCTCTCTCTCTCTCACCCTCTCTCTCCCTCTCTCTCCCTCCCCTTTAACACACAGGCGTACATCTCACCTCACATGTGTTAATTGTCTATTCTCTTTTCTTTAAAGGTGTAAGTGTAACCTTCATGCCTCCCAGTGCCTGCTGCAGGATGGGTACCTCCAGTGCCAGTGTGAACACAACACCACGGGCCAGGACTGCCAGCGCTGCAAGAAGGGCTTCAAAGCCAGGTCCTGGAAGGCTGGTTCCTACCTGCCAACACCCAATGGGTCCCCCAACACCTGTACGTATCAGAACATGCATCTGTTCCTACTGTGTTCATCCAACTCATCAATCTGACTCACACAGTTAGATAAAAACATTAGTGTTTCTGGCCACCTGACAAAGTCCAATATTCACTCTCCTTTTAGCTCTCATTTGGTCTCTAAACAGACAAACTCCTGAGGGAAATGTCTGGCTCTTTAGCTGCTAAATGCTCCACTATGTTCACTAGGTAATTGCTAAATTTGCCTGCCTGCTGTTTGATGCTGAACAGATAGTGTACAATGGGTTTTAGAGCTTTTTTACTGAAACAGATCAAAACTACGCTGATGAGAGCAGTGACAGTGAGCCAAAACAGTAAAGCTGAGGTCTGTAAAACCAAAACAAAGAGTTACCAGATACTAAAATGCTCTGTAGTTGAGGGTAACAGCAGAGTTGATGATAATTCTCTGGGTTTCCCACTACAGGATCTTATTTACTCCATTGTTATTATAATATGCATTGATTAGTGTCCCTTTAAAGGAGCTCTTTGAAAGTTTTGCTATCACTACATAACCAATGTTAGCATTATTTGTTGTACACCTACAAGTCAAGAAGTTGCAAATTCAGCATTGAATTTCATTACTTTTACCTTCCCAAGAGCTGTCTCCAGCATTGGAAAGCAACACCAATGTTTTGCATCTAGTTCTGTTACTTATTTTACTGAAGTTTGCATGCTAACCAGCTTGGCCCAGGCCAGGCAACCAGTCTCATCACTTTCCGATAGCAACTCTCAGTAGCTTCCAGGCTGTCTTGAAGAAGTAGTCCTGCTCAGAGGGCATATTCTAACCTCTTGTATTTTGACTGCAACAATGGCTGAAGCTCTTGGCAAATGACCGTCACCACCACCTGCTCCCAGCAAGAAACCACATTCGGCTGCAGAGAAAACTTATAAACAGCCCCTTTAAGATACTTAATCTAACAAGCTTGCTGGTTACCCCATGAACTGCCTGTCCTCTTATCTGTTTCTAAGCCAAACTAACTGTATGTTACCTTAGTGTCCTGTTAGCTGTAATTGCTGGTACACACTAATGTTATGCTAGCATGGTGTCTTGTTAGCTGATGTTCGATCACCAGTATCTCAAGCACTGTGGTGTCCAGTGCCCTGTTGGTGTTTGGAAACTAGAGAGTAAAGATAGGTTAACTGGTCAGTTAAACTGGTATGAGGGAAATATATGGCTCTGACTGCAGGAAAATGTGATTGTCACAACACATCTTCAGTTTAGTCTATTCTCTTTGGTTCTCGTATTCTACTCTTTTTTCTTTTTCTTCTTTTTTTTGTTGCTACTGATTTTAATCAGAGGTGATGGATTATGACATTAGATCTTTGTATAGGTTTTCTCATCACTCTGAGGTCGTGGAAGGCAGGATCAAGGGACAGAGTTGAAAAGACAGGAGAAGTTGAGAGAAGTCGATGGAAAGACTGAGCTTTCTGAGTTGTCGTCACCTCAGTGCAGAGAGCAGATCAGAGCTGTGCAACAACAGGGGGGAAGCATGGGGGGGAATCCTCTTGGAGAGTGAAGCCAGCTACAGTAGCTAGCTATGATAAAATAATAATCTAGGGCAGCCCCTCCCTAGTCTTCTCCTTTCAAACAATCATGGACACACTTGCACACAGAGAGAGAAAGACACACAGAGAAACATGGGCCGATTTGCACTCACATACACCTGTACCTGCACACTCACTGCAGAGAATGGCTCTATTGTCAGCCCTTTTTTTTTATCATGTTGTTGTTTCCAACCCAGTTCTAATGGTACTGACACACACCTTCAGAGCACATCGCCACCCTTTTAAACTCCTGAATCGCATTAGTGGAGTTTAAAAATTTAAATGTTTGCAACTTGCTCAGTTGAAATGCTACACAAAATGGCCATGGCTCACAAAACAGTTTGGTCTCTACAGATTGCATTATGCATGCCAAGCTAAGTTAACTATAAATACAATCGGGAAAAAGAAGAAAGGCAAAAAGTTTTGATTCAAGCGTGGCAAAGTGGTAGCACTCTCTTAAAACATACATATGTGACGTGGACCTCTGAATGTGGGGATTTGGGAAGGAGTAACAGGTTAAATTAGGAAGGCAGTGCAGACCCAGTAATTACTCCAGGACATTGAGAGGTGGTCCACAACAAGCCCTTATTTTGCAGAACAGCTCTTAAGCTCTCTCTACCACCTGAGTCTGATGAATGAGGCAGAGTCAAGTCTTTAGGCAAATTGAATGCATAAATAAACAAGTTCTCATCTCCTCTTCCTTTTCTTATTCTCTTTCAGGTACAATTGCTGGTTCCCCCTCCGGTTCTAGTAAGTAATAATGCAAAGCAAAGCAGAAGAGGTGGTATTCCACTATCTCTCTCTTCCTATCTTGTATCTCTCCCCTTTGTTGCACTGTTTTTGAAATTTATGTTTTAACCCCATACCTCGCCTTCTGTACATCTCCTAAACCCCCCC